>JBBYHQ010000002.1:27453183-27477001 GCA_038382645.1 Spergularia azorica
GGTTACCTTTAAGTTACCTTAAAATTAAACGGGTACCCGCTACCCGTTGTGACTATAAACGGGTCCGGATCCGGGTCTTAATTTCTAGGACCCGTTGTCAACGGGTCCGGGTCCATGATTTTGGAGCGGATACCCGTTCATGCTCACCCCTAGAATGTACCACAGAAGACCCTGCTAAAAAGTTTGGAAGGTGTTGTTTGGCAAGTGGAACTAGGTAACCTCAGACAAGAGGTATACATAACAGAAGGTTGGAAGCAGTATGTACGCAATCATTCTCTGGTTCGTGGGAGCTTCTTAGTATTCACCTATACTGCAAACTGTGTTTTCACTGTCAAGGTGTTTGGCTTAAATGGCTGCATAATGGAAGAACCTGTGGCGAGGCGCAAAGACCTAAGATATGTGAAGGTGACAGAAAAAACAAGTTCAGACGAAGTCATTAGCATGCTGCAGACTGATTCTGAACCAGCAGATCATTCAACTACTGTAACCCTGTTTGTAAAATTTCATACAAAGAGATATTAGTGCTGATCATTGAGGAAACGATCAATGTCCAAAAATTTCGAACATTTTCAATGTTTAGAACGAAATTAAGAACTATTGTCATTTCGTTAATGACAGTTAACATCCCTGTCGATGTTGTGTGATCACCGATGTCAAGTCACTACATTCGGCAAGAACCACAACTCATAATAAAAAAATGTCGCTACATTCAGCAACAGCATTTCATCCCAAAAAGCTGTCACTAGTCAGTGAATTCGGAATACAACAAAGTAGACAATGAGACTCTAAAATGAAGGATAAATCCTCCCAAAACAACCTTGTACGAGGGAATAACATAAGTTTGGATGAGACAACATCACCTGTACATTGTGTACAAAGACCGAAACATATTGACTTGACCTAAAACTAGTAGTGCGCCAAATATTTGTTCAGGTAATTAACCATGGACCATCAGCCATTTCCTTGCTCGTGGCCTCGGATTTCTCTTTAGTTGCTGTCTTCTCGGCCTCTCTCTCTATGAACCTGTCCACAGTCTCTTGCAGCTTTGCGACTTTACTTTCAAGAGCCTGAAATCTCTCAGAAGTTCGCCCAAATTTACAATTCTCCAATATCAGGTCAACCTTGCTGCCCAAAAAGTTCACCTCTATGCCTATGTCTTCCGCCGCCTTCAGTGCCTCCTTCCATTTCTGAAGATCCCCAATCGTGGTTGAGGATGTGCAGGTGCTAATAGCGTCAGCAATTTCAACGGTATTGACAATCGCCGTCTGCATTACTGTGGAGTTCAGGTCTAACAGAAGCTTCTCATGCAGGAAAGATTTTTGGCTGCAGCAGAGCTCATAATACTTCTTCCGGTAGTCCTCAGTGAACAAGGTGTCAATTAAAAGGCCATCCACAATGATCTTAAATTCATCGAAACATTTGACATCTTCAAATTTAAGTTCACTTTCTGCGAAACTTATCCCATTTACGGTTTCTTTTTCAGCATCACCACTGTTGCATGGAGACTCAGAGTTCTGTGGAGGGCTATTTTCAGCATTCAGAACCACCATGGCATGATCATCTGTTTCTTTTGTGAAGACTGCAGAACGTATGAACAACGCAAGTAATTCTCCTCGGGTATAAATGATAATACACATATAGATTCGCGGAATACATGACTGACCGGATATCTCCTGTCCTCTACGGTCATCCAAAGTTAGCAGCCCCAAGGCTCCATCAAAGTCATCTTCACCGCCTTTTCGTACAATATAAACCTGAAATCACATAATCTGAGACGTACCCAGGGAAACAAATAACCTGATAACACTAAGTACAACATACTGTAAACAATAGACAGACTAATTTCATCCGCGAATACTACACACAACAGGATGTCCTAAACAAGGTACTTGCCTTAAAAGTTGAGGGAGAAATCAATTGAAAGATCACAACATCCCCAACACTCAACTCGTGTTCAATAGAGAAACCCCTCCATCCGCCACTTAAACCAGACTTACTGGACAAGTAATTGGCTTCAGAAGTCTTTCCATCTTCATCAACCAGCTCGACAGTGCTCTCAGACTTCGACATATGTTTTTTGGTGAAGTTGGTCGGAAGATGCTGTATGCCACGAAACCAACAGTGAATTAGAATATAGACAGTATAGTTTATAAACATATTCATGTATTATGTATCTAGTGATTGTCAAGACTTTGCGTCCTCACCAGCCAATATCCCCCAGATACTTGTGATGGCAACATCTCTCTAACCAAGGTAGGATATTCTCGAGGAAGATTTGCTTCAACTTCTTCAGCACGCTTCATTGCAGAAGACTTCTCTGCTGACAAATTATCAACTGGCTCCACAGTTTTGCTATTCATACATAAAAACATTAACGAACATATACTAGGGTTTCATTTTTGTGACAATAATATATGTCATGAAGAAAAGACTAGACGATTGTAATATCGAACTTACATTGTCTTGGTTTTTACACTTTTCTTAGCCAAGCTCGGCTTTTTTCGTGGAAGATTAGCTTGTTCAACAGGCTTCACAACTGACAGGGATTTCTCAACAAAAACATCATCAACTGGCTCCACGAATTTGCTTTTCAAACACAAAAACATTAACAAACACATACATAAGGCTTTGTTCCGGTGACAATATAAAATGTCATGTAGAAAAGACTCGACGATTGTAATAATGAACTTACACTCTCTTGTTTCTTTTATCTTCCTTAGCTAAGCTAGGATGTTGTCGTGGAAGATTTGCTTGATCGTCTTCAACAAGCTTCACAACTGAAGGGGCTTTCTCTGCTGGAACATCATCAAATTGTTCCAAGAATTTGCTATTCATACACAAAAACATTAACAAACATCCACATAAGGCTTTGTTTTGTTGACAATATAACATCACATGAAGAAAAGACTAGACAATTGTAATATCAAACTTACACGCGCTTTTTCCTTTCATATTTCTTAGCCAAGCTAGGATTCTGTCGTGGAAGATTAGGTTGAGCTTCTTCAACACGCTTCATAACTGCAGGGGATTCCTCTACTGAAACATCATCAGATGGCTCCACAAATTTGCTATTCACACACAAAACATTAACAAGCATATACATAAGTCTTTGTTGTGGTGACCATATGATATGTCATGTAGAAAGACTATACTACAAATGTAAAATTGATCTTACAGTCTCTTGTTTCTTTCATCTTCGTCCGACTCATCATCACTGATCACCATTGATAGCTTGCGACTTACAGAATTCCAATCATCATAACAGCACAACAATAGTAAACATGATTCTTATCAGAACTTAGCAAGATCAAAATTTGTTAATGTATGCCATTATTACGAAATGTGATAATAATCGACTACGAACCAACCTTACAGACTTCCTTCGGATAGCTGAAGAACCAGGAAATACGAGCTCATTCTCAGACGGTTCGTCCTCAAGGATGTCTACTACAGGGGTAGTGCTAATTCAATCAAACATTTTCGCAACATAGTAAAATTAGCATGGTTGAGCAAACAATCTTGCCAAAAAAAATGCCATTGTTCAGGGTTAAAGATTTCTACACTCCCCGTTTTGATTTTTACACTACTCTCAACTCGAGACTAGAGTAGAGACTCTAGAGAGACACATATAACACACAGAAACTGTAGTCTCACAAAAGGGAGTGTAAAAATCAATAACCCGAAACAAGGTGTCAACTTACTTTCCACAGGTTTTCCTCTTCCCCCTGCTGCTTTCACCACGACAATGTCTACCAAATATCATATTGCAAATATCACTAATCAACTTCTATTATAATTTTGTATTAAATAAAATGTAATGTTTAATTCACTTAAGTTAATACCTTGTATACTCAATCAAGGGGGGCTCAGTCAAGGGGGGTTCAACAGATACCTGTTAAAAATGTCAAGTGTGAGCCGAAAAATACTCGGAATAATAATTCGATGGGTGATACTAGAAGTCTATATATACACGACGAAATCGATAAAAAAAAAAAGTTGCTTACAGGTGGAATAGAGTCATAATCATCAGCATCAGGTTCGAGCATTGCGAGTCTTTGAAGAACAAGGTCCATTTTCGTCTGTAGTGACTTTGCCTTCTTTGGTTTCTACATCAAATCAACATACATAATTCCATGAGTATAAAATAACAGAATCGAATTTTTTAGATTTGGTCACTTGGAAATAGAATTGGAAATAGAGTTTACTCAATCACAGTCACACTATCATTAAATTTGTTACGTTTGTACTTAAATACATGAATCGAATCCAAACCAAACATAAAGAATTTAACGAGTAACGTTTCTGGAAGTACACTAAATATAATATCACCATCATACAAAGTAAAACTAAATCATTTCAACCACATCAGCAAGATCAAAACTTTATCATGCAGTAAAATAAATCCTTTAACCACAACAGCAAAGATCAAAACTTTATCGTGCACAGTAAAACTATTTCTTTTAACAACAAAGTCTTAGTCCCAAAACACCGAATTTTTCTAATAAATTCAAAATTCAACATACAAGTAAAACTAATTCATTTTAAAAACAACATCGACACTAGAAACAACAACAATAACTATAAAGCCTTAGTCTCAAAACACGAACTTTCCTAACAACAACGTGACATATGTAAAATCGTTACACTAAACAAATATGAAAGGAATACCGATGGAGCAGAGGAACGTTTTTTGGGAGCCATTTTTGCAACTTTCTTTCCTTTTGATGTCTGCATAATATTTTTTTTTTTTTTAGGGGTTTGATATGAAAGATGAAGAGGCAAAACAATAAGTATGAACACAGAGAGATTAAGTAGTAGCAAGGTGATATTCGACCGTTGAATTTGAAAAGAGTGATAATTGTAGCTTGTTTCCAAAGATTGATAAATTTTGGTTATTTTCAGAATGATTTGATTGATATGATTAGACTTGACAGACCAAATTTTGCCATTTTTGAGAAGAAAGATAGAGATTTTTTGCAGAGTTTTTATTTTGCTCAACTACTTGCCTTTTCGTCTCCTTTTATGCTATTTTTTGAATAAGTTTATTTATTAATTAATTAAGTGAGAGTGTAGTTTGAAAATTTGTATGGAGATCATGGGAATATGGGATATGGGTTATGGCAAGAATCTAGGCTAATACTGGAACATTTATGCGTCACGTTTCGTAAATTCGGAAATGTCTGTTGAGTTTAATAATTGACTACATGCACACGACTGTATTAAGTTCGAGTCGTAATTTGTGGATACGGAGGATTAGATATACGAGATACATTCAAATTTAAAAAGTTGTACTTTTAAGTTGATACGGATTAAACTTCCTCGGGCATGGATGATGGATAAGAATTTGAAAACCCGTTTACTAGTATGGTGAACTTTAACACTTCAATCATGGCAACATAATCTCGCTTACCAATGTAAAGGTGTAAGACAATCGACCTAGTCTCGACTCCATGTAGGTTGAGTATCCTAACCATTAAGTCGATCTTAATCCTTGACATAAAACTCGTGACAACCAAAAGAAGTCAATTGTTTCAACTAATTCTACGTATCATGTTCACTATGTTACAAGGTTTGGGTTCGAATGTTCGAGATCCGACTAAGTGAACATGGTGAATATTCGAACCCCAACCTCGGAACATAGTGAACAAAAGGTTAAACAAAAAAGTGGCCGCGTGGGTGGCGAGTGTGCTGATCTAGATCTTGTCGTTATGTTTGTTAATTGATTTCATTGTTTTTGATTGAATTTAACCCCAAAATCTGTTAACACTTAACAAACAAACCTCTCTGAGAATCCCGCCTTTTGTAATTTCTAAGACAAAAATTTAATGATACTCTTCAAAAATTCACATTTTGATGTCATCTGATTAAACTTATTGAACAAGATATTCAAACCCACCAAAAAAGATGGCAACTTTATGCATTTGGATCACTCGATTCATCTTCTTCATTCCTGTTTTCGTCATTCTCTTCTTCGTTGCTTTTTTCAAAAGTGAGTAACAATAATATTTACTTGCATTCTTTATTTCCATGTTAATTTGATGTTAATGACAATTATGAATTTAATGATGCAGGTTTCTTGATTAGTCCCATCATCAGTCTGATAATAAATGTTGGTGATACTTTGATTGTGATTGCTCTATTGCCTGTTCATCTTTTCTGGAGTATCTATTGCTTGATCAGGTAATTAAAAATTTACCCTTTTACTATTTACTTGTTAGGTGAATCAATATTTGAATGTGGGATGAATGTTTTTCTTACCTCTCCAAAGACGGTAACTTTTGAGACACTGAGATAATGTTGTCGTTATTCAATGTAGTGTGTTTGAGCTGGTTGTATTAAACTTTAATTGATTTATATGTGGTTTCATATGATGATACATGTTAGCTGACCTCAAATCACTTTGGGACTAAGGCTTGGTTGTTGCGGTCGTTGTTATGTGACTGTGCGTTCATTGCACTTTGAACAAGTTTGGTAGGATGTTTCTACACAATTTTTTGCCTTGCTTGTTTTACACTTTTTGGGTGTGGTGGGCTGATTATGTACAGAACGAGGAAATTTGGTCCAATTATGAAATGCTAGTTGATAATATTGGAGCCAGTTGAAGTTGCAATATGGTTAGCAGTTGGTCCATAATGTTGTTGTTGATGTATGGTAATTCGTTTTTTGAGCTGGTAGTTTCGACTTCTTATTGCTCGTATATGACGGTTTTCCTATGACGATTCATGCTAGCTGACCTCAAATCACTTTGGGACTAAGGCTTTGTTGTTCTTGTCATTGTGATTGTGAACTAATTGGTAGGATGTTCCTTGACAAGTTTTTGCTTTTGCTTGTTTAACATTTTTTTCTTTTGGGTGTGGTGGGTTGATTATGTACAGAACGAGGAAATTTGGTCCATTTATGAAATGCTTGTTGATAATATTGGTGCCAGTTGAAGTTGCAATATGGTCAGCAGTTGGAATAGTTGTTAGCACACTCATGGGTTTTCTGTATGGTCATGTATGCCCGTTCTTGGATACATACAAGCCTATCAGTGAAAGAGGGCTACCCTTTGGTACGAAGTTGTTAAAAGTTTTGACGGTAATGCTTTCGGATCAATCTTAGGCTGTAGCTAACCTATTTAACCATGCATTGTGTGATAAACCTTTTATTTTTGGTTGAAATGTGCAGGATGGGGTGTGGAACAATATTTTGCGTGCTTGTACCATTGTTCGGGATTTTGCAGAGTTTTCGTTCCATTCTTACTTCTCTGTCATGGATGAGCTGCTTAACGCGAGTGGGGAGGAACCTATAGAACTCAAGTACATTATACACTTTACAGTTTTTGTTTACATTTCCTGTCATTCTGCCTTTACTGTTGATATCTCGGGAAAACCTTGGTGGTGGTCTTGAGTCTTGACTGTATTAGAAGAATATTTGCCTGAGTACTGTGAATTTGGGATCCGTTTGATAGAGACAAGGCAAGGAAAGAGGGGCAGAGGGTAGCGGTCATAAGTAAAGGAGTGTAGTTGAATACATCACTTGATGTAGTGGCAATTGTGCAAGTTCAGGCCTTGTGTACACTAGTGCCTGATTACAATTTAGAGGCATTCAGATGCACTCTTCTCCGTACTGCTCCTCCCTCTTTCCTCGCTTTCACCTTAATCTCTATTGTATGATCAAAGATCGGCCTCTTAAGCATAATGTCACTTGAATTTCATATCAAATGGGAGTTTGAATCTGTCTTAAAATTGGCAACAGAAGAAAACAATCTTTTTTGGTTTTTGGTGTGTGTGTGTGTGTGTGTAGCCATATTGTGTAGTGTTTGCATTCTATATGTGACACTATATCTCGGACTCATGGTGATCGCATCTTACCTAATTTTTTGTAGGGTCGCTGTGTTACCTGGATGTCTCATATCCGCCATAATTGGGGTTATCGTGGATGTGCTTATGATTACCATCATAACTATATATAAAGCTCCTGTACTGCTATTCAAAGGATGGGAACGCTTGATACAAGATCTAATTGGGAGGGAAGGACCGTTTCTAGAAAGTGTCTGTGTCCCTTTTGCTGGCGTATGGATTCTCTTGTGGCCAATTGTGGTTCTTATAGCCGTCTTGCTTGGTGTACTGTCAAGTTTAGGATTCGGATGTTACTCTGCAGTGGTTGCGTACCAGGTATGGTGAAAGCATGAGATTAAAGTGTTTTTGTGCCTCTCTTGTTCTGTTCTTTCGGATCAATTGATCATGAACTTGTTGCAATCTGGCACTTACCCATTGTTTCATGTGAATTGTAGGAAAACTCGACAAAGCGAGGGCTGCTCTATGTAATTGCCTCTGTATCTATATATGATGAATACACAAATGATTTGCTTTACCTACCAGAAGGTTCCTGCTATCCGAGGTATTTATATGATCAAATCTCACACCCTTGTCCTAAACAGAATGATTTCATTTCACTTTTCTGTTCAAACTCGGTTAGGCTGATGTAATGCTGCACTCTAGGATAAGTTTATGAAAAAACACAAAGGATTTCTTTAGAATACATTAAGCACACACACAGTGCATATATTTCTTCGCCTGCCAGCATTCTATGTAAATTCAAACATGTCACTGACTCACTGTATACTTGGGCAGCCAGACCTATATATCGGGATCAAGTTGAGACTGACCTAGAACACCTGCCAGTGAAAGAACTCCGTCATCAGCCTGAAGCACATGGACCTGTGCTTTCTGACAGAGAAAGTACTACACTCCAGGCCATTGTGGTATGATTTTTGTAAGTGCTGACAAAACTTGTATGATCACTTGGCTGTAGCCTGTAGGTTGGTATTTCATATTTACTGTTGATGGTGTTTGTATAGATATGGGATATTCTTTTCAAAGCTTATGAGGAAATTGGCGTGGAGCTTTGTCGAAGTGGAGCAATTGGATTGCAGGATTTGGAAAGCTGGAAGAATGCAAAGAACAAGATTATTAGTATTGGGATACCAGCATACGCCTTTCTAGAATGCTTTCTGAGATCCATTAAAACTGGTTCCTCTGGCTTTGTCTTCCGTAAGATGCAGTTGCTTATGCTTCAAAGTTTTCACGCAGCATATCTTTTATGTTAGCTACTTCTTATGCTTCTGTTGGTATATCTGCAGGCGGTGATGTGGAAATAACTACTGTAAACAGACCAGAGGGAAGAATTTTTGATTGGCTCTATGAACCCATGTGTGTCATCAAAGAGCAGCTTAGGCATATGGATTTGACAGAAGCAGAAGAACAATATCTATACGCACACTGTCTATATGCTGGTGATGTCAAAAAAGTTGAGGCGTGGAAGAATGGTGCAACAACTTCATCTGACACGATCAAAAGGGCTCAGCTGGAGGGTATAAGTAGAAGGTGAGTTAAACCTGCACAAAATTCTTCACTTTTCTCATTCTGTTCCTACATATTTTCTTACAACTTCACTTATTTGAAAATTGTCATCACTGTCATCAGGTTACAAGGTCTTTGCCTGACACTGTCAAGACTCCCTACTTCCAGACGTCGGTTCCTTGAAGTTGTAAAGAACATAGAGCAAGAACTCACAGACCTCAACCTTTAATGTGTGTTGTAGCGGCCTTGTTAGCTGTGTGCGACAACACCATGCATCATTTATCGAAAGTTATCAGCTTATTTCCCTAAAAAAAAAAAAAAAAAAAAATAATCAGGTTGTTGGTGGTGTTCAGACTAGGTTGTAAGAACACAATTCTAAATAATTGTAGCAGTTCTGTTGGGCCTCAATTCTGTTTGAAACTGTTGTTTCATGTCTTTGTATATGTTTCCAATGTCCAAACACATTTCTGACTCAGCTGGTTGTATTATTTGGTCTGTTAAATCACTGTTACGAATTGTGTATCTTCTATTTTGACCGTCAACAACAAATGAACTTGTTATTTCCGTCTATGGTAGATTGCTTTAGTTATTGGTGGACTGTGAGATCTCCGCCTTTGAAAATTATCACAATAACACTATAGTAGTGTTACACATTTTAGGGTTTGTTGTTGGATAGCATATGGTTAATAACTATTGCATTCGTAAAAAAATTGTTGTAGTTTGTTGGACAAAATGGACGTAATGTAGGGATAAATGGTTCATTTACGAGTCAAAAATATAAAATAGAGTCTGAAATGTTAATTTGAACCTTTTTATTCATCTGTATCAGTCACGGTTTATCTAATGGAAGAATCGAACCCAAGCGGGATCTTCAATGAAGTGTTGAAGAAGAAAGTGTATCATGCAATAGGTACCCCATCTACTCCCAGAATGAAGGTTTGGAGGGATCTCATCTCTAACCAACAACACCATCACTATATCGTAACTTTTCAGTTTGTTGCTAATTTGTTCAGACTAAGGCCATCGATAACGCCACGACACTTTTAGACTGTGCCACGTTGAATTTGTTTTGCCATTTGCGAATAACAGTACTATCCCTATTCATCATCATTAATCATCTCACACTATCACCAATCATCATCAACACATCGAATACAGATCTTATCATATCTTTTTTTATCGCAATTGGTTTTTTGTTCATTTTTCGATTACATACACTTTTTTTGAAGTGTATTATGTTTTAAATGATTACTTTATATGTGTATATATATTTTTTGAAGCGCATGATATAAGTTCAAAGTTTTCACTGAAACACTTCGTAAAAGTTGTTAGTTAACTTCACCTGATAAAGATTCAATTTGTAAAAGATGTTGTTTGATAATTATGCAACAACATTTTAACATCAATAATGAGTATTTGCATATGACTTGCAGTAAAGAATATAAAATAATGTATAAACATGAATATATTCGACTGTTTTGTTATCCTTTTACTTTCTATTCATTCAAATTTTAATAAAATTACTATTGCTCGACAATTTCCATTGAAATGGTAACATAATTGATGATATGTCTAAAAATTATGAAGTACGAGATAATATTTGAACTGTGCAACGCACGGGTTTAAAACTAGTAATTAATGTATGAAAACCCCTAATGCCCAATATATAACCACAAGAAGTTTCTCAAATCCAACAATTATTAACCATACAATATCGAACAAGAAACCTTGAATATGACTAATGCTACAAAAGTGTTATTATGATAACCTTCAAAGGCGATGATCAAGGTTGAGAATGAACATTTTCGGCTCTATTTTTTTTAAACTCGTAAATGAACCATTATCGCTACGTTGCATCCATTTATGTCGTGATATGCAACGTGATAATGCGCTATGTTGCATGTGCATGCCTCCGAATCATCTCATCCCATTGCTCTGGTCTTCAGACACACGTTCCTGGCAAGTTCTTCTTTTGCTCACCTGTAAAATGTTGACAAGGCTGATCTGGGGAAACATATTGTTTAATTGTTTTAATTGATCTCCTGATCCTGCAGCTGTCACCCATGAATCGTCTCATCCCAACAATCTGGTTGAAGGCACTGCTCTATGTTGCATGTGCATGCCTCCGAATCTTCTCATCCCATTGCTCTGGTCTTCTAACACACTACTGACAACAGCAGCAGCAGTAGCAACAACAACATCCTCACCATCATCCATTCCTCTTCATGCTGCTACTCTTACCCCTGCTGAGGTTTCTGATATTGCTGGCAGATTAGTACTCTTCAATTAAAGGTTTCTTATATTTCTGAATCACCCTTGTTTCCTCTATACTTTGTTGTTCTTTAATTCGATTGGGTCGTTTTCTTATTTTGTAATTCTCTGTCTAATGGAAAGTATTGTCATCGAAAAGTTTCTATTTTTCATCGAAAAGTTTCTAAAGGGACATTTTCTTCTTTTTTGGGAAATTTTGGTATCAACTGTTTTTTAGTGTGATGGTTCAAGTAATTTGAAAAGTTGTCCTTATAATAGTGGTATGGTATCTAGTGCTTGAATAAATTAGAAATAGGAGCTTTTTTCTGATATTGGTTCATGACTTGTCAACGGATGATGAACTTGTCCGACTGCCTCCACCGTCTGTGCAAAGTCTTGCGCCACCCTCGCCCTCATTCGTTGTTCCAGGTATTTTTCTATTATTTTATATGCAGGAACAACTTGTCCTTCTTCTGTTTTAACTTGCCAAACACCTTCATTTTTTTTAGTGAGGGCAGCAGCAGGAGCAGCAACTCCATCATCATGTTGCAGTCAGATCAAGATTGAGTTGTTCGTTAACAAATCTGATTCTTTGGAGTTGCACATATCTTGTTGTATCAGCTTATTCAAGTACATGTTTGTGAAATACTTTGATGGAATTGTAGGACTCAAGAAGAGTTCAGTGCTCGACATGCTCCTGGGCAATCAATGTCCCTTACTTGAATAGAGTTGGTTGTGGTAATCTTATCCCAAATGTACGCATTGTAGCGCATTATTACGTAGCATAGCACGCACAACACAAAAATAAATGCGGTGTAACAATAAATGGTTCAATTACGAGTAAAAAAAAAAGTATAGATACCGAAATATTAACTTGATTCTAGTCCTCGGAAGTTATCATAATAAGACTTTTGTAGCATTTGACATATTTTAGTGTTTGTTGTTAAATATCGTAGGTTAATAATTGTTGGATTCGAAAACTTCTTGTTGTTATTTGGATATTAGGGGTTGTCATATGTTAAAATCAGATGTCGATGACGTGTATTGTTAAAATACAGAATTCCTTTGATTTTGTTGTCACCAAATGAGTCTAAATCGTAGAATTCACAAAAATACGTTTTTTTCGTTCTGGATTTATTAGATAGTACAAACTTGCATATATACACTTGCCTGTCATATATCATCCGATTGGAGGACTTATATTTAAGGTTTGATTGAATAAGAACACGGAATTTGACACTTAATAGTTGTTACAGGTCGTAGAGAAATTTAGTGTCTTAGATTTTGTTTTCAGAAACCCATACATGGCTTAGAGCCTAAAGACTAGAGAGACTTAAAATACTTTCAGTTCAACAATGTCTTCTACAACACGAAAGATGGACACATTCAACACAGTCTTCTCTTCATTGACAGGCAGAAGCATACTCTTCTTTCTTTTGACGCGTAAACCTGTACTCTTCTCGCCTTTCTTAGCATATGCTAGTGCCAGAACACACACATCACTCACTTCCAAGTTATTGTCAAGCACAAAGTCAGCCCACCCTCTATTCAGAGTGCATTGCTGTTTCCAATGCTTGAACTGAACTTCCCAAGTCTTGTTACCAGGTGGTACCCTCAGTTCAATAACCTGAGACTCTTTTGGAAGGTAATATTCCGCAAACCACTTAAGAATTGTCTGCATCGTAAAATTTATGCAATCAATTTCTTCATATATCAGGTTCATAGATATAATCATAGATAGATCATGAAAAAAAGTGAAGTAAATGAACTTAAGTATTAGGCATGAATTCATTGAAAAACTCATTTCAATTCGCCAAACTCAATTCAATTTTAATCCTAGCATATAGTTCTTCCTCCCTATAAATCGTCTCTCATTGCTCGGGCACAGATGATTCTGACACACTACTTGGCAGCAACAACATCATCACCCTCCTCTGTTGCTGAATGACCTGTTGGTATTCTTCGAGTAGAGATTTAGATTCTGGTAAACCTGACTACTAATTGACTTAATTAGACTGTCTTTTGGTGAGCGATGTAAGTAACGCTATACTGTAGGAGCATTGATCATCGATTAACTTCATGACTATCATTGTATTTGGTCCATGATTAATACTAATTTGTTGAAATTCATTCAAATTTTTAACAAATTCAGATCAGATTATATCATTTCAAAGTCATTCAAATCAGGTCAGATCAGATCAGATCAGTTTAGAAAGATATAGTCATATCAAACATGGCCTTAGTAGGTTAAAATACTTTCAGAAAGATCAGGTGATATTTTCATTTTTTCCCTCCAACCAAGAAATATCCCTAATTTTTTTTTTTCTGTCTCCTCTTATTACCCCGAAAATCCCCCAATTTCTCTTTTATCTCACCTCTTCTTACCCATAATAACACATAGATGCCGGTCCTGTTAGTATAACATCTCCCATTCCCTCCCTCACTCTGTCACCTTTTATTTGTTATTCTTGAATCTGTTGTAAGATAGTTAATAACTGTTGTATTCGTAAATTTCTTGTTGTAATCTGTTGGACACAAATGGACGTAGTGTAACGATAAATGGTTCATTTACGAGTTAAGAGAATAAAAATAGAGTCTGAAATGTTAATTTTTGAACCTTAATCGTGCTTTCGAAGCTAATCATAATAACAAGTGTTGGATGGTGTTTCAATTGGTTCATTTGTCTCGGTTCGAGAATGATCTTCGATGGAGTGTTGAAGAAGGAAGAATATCCATGCAACAAAGACTCCTTCTACCCTCCTCGCGGATGTAGATTGATTTTGGTGTCTATTTTTTTTTTTTTGGTTTTTTTTTGTTTTAATTGGAATCTATATCTTTCAATTTCCTAGAACCCTAAGCCTAGATTTTATGGTTTTGAGGGGAAAAAAAAGGTGTTTTGCATGGCCGTAGATCATCACGTGGTCAAGAAGATGAAATCTTCGCTCGTTCTTTAATCATATTCACATTCCTCATTTTTTTCTCTTCCCTACTGAAACGGATGTCGTTCATGAGAATGTTTCTAATAGTTTAAGACAACCCTTTGCGAATGTTTCAAGATTTAAGGTTGCGTTGATGTTGTTAGTATATATGTGATATTTTCTTAATAGACAATAATCAGATAGAGAGAAATACTCTTATATTTTGCATAAGCATATCTCTCTCACATTCTTACATAAGTGTAATAGTTTATTCCTATCCTCGAGAAACGTATTACGGAATAACAGCATGATGCTCATTCCCACAATAGAGGAGACGGGACCATAATTGAAATAATTTTTCATCTTTCATTCCCTAGACCCCACCCCTTAAATGTGAGTACTGAGTCGGAGCACCATGCATGCTCTATAATTTGCGAAAGTTCCACTGTTGTTTCATGTGGTAGACGATGACCTTAAATTTTGCACTGAGAAACACATACATGGCCTAGAGCCTAAAGACTAGAGAGACTTAAAATACTTTCAGTTCAACAATGTCTTCCACAACACGAAAGATGGACACATTCAACACAGTCTTCTCTTCATTGACAGACAGAAGCATACTCTTCTTTCTTTTGACGCGTAAACCTGTACTCTTCTCGCCTTTCTTATCATATGCTGGTGCCAGAACACACACATCACTCACTTCCAAGTTATTGTCAAGCACAAACTCAGCCCACCCTTTATTCAGAGTACATTGCTATTTCCAGCGCTTAAATTGAACTTCCCAAGTCTTGTTACTAGGTGGTACCCTCAGTTCAATAACCTGAGACTCTTTTGGAAGGTAATATTCCGCAAACCACAAAAGAATTGTCTGCATCGTAAAATTTATGTAATCAATTTCTTCATATATCAGGTTCATAGATATAATCATAGATAGATCATGAAAAAAAGTGAAGTAAATGAACTTAAGTATTAGGCATGAATTCGTGATACAACGAGAAAACACGAGTAAGGCCAAAATGTATGGTGGAGAGTGAAGAGACTTGCCAGAGTAAAACCATGGCTGACATGGCTCGGCTTCATCACTATATGGCATGAAGGCGGTTCCACCTTGTCTTTCGCCCTCTTAAGAACATCCAACTTTTCTTGTTTCGAAATTTCACTTCTGCTGGATATGAGGTGTCTTATTCTATTACCTTTGCTCGACCAATCCTTAGCATCTGAATCTGCTCCTGCACAGTACAAAAACCACGAAAGAAGTTACGAGACATCACACATCAGACATGTTTTAACTGACAGCCAGAATGCTCTTCATTTTCCCCTTGATCATGACGCGAATTAAGTTCAGATTTAGAAGTAAAAACTATGCCTGTAAAAGGTCCTTGATCTTCCTGATCATCTTCCATCTTAACGCTAGATTCATCAGAACATTGTACAATTTCAGGAGCCCCAATCTTTGCACCTGTGCCTGTTTTTTCATTCTCCTGGTTCTTACTTTCGCCAGTTTGCCTGGCTTCTGCAGCACGGCTAATGTCACCTGCAGCATCAGTCCCCTTCTTCCTCTGCAGGATTTGTTTTTTTCCCCTTTTTCTTTTCACTGATGCAGGAAACTTCTCAGCTGAAACATGGTTCTCAGTTTCGTTACCTTCATCAGACGACGATGAGCCTAAAACATAGGCAGCCTGCACATCATGCATCTGCCCTTCACTAGCATTTGTATGTGAATCTATGGTCTCCCTCATAGAACAGCAATGTCTAGTACTATTACTCGAGTTACAATCTCTTACGACAAAGTAAGATTCCTCTCTCTCGCAACCAGTTGAATCAAAGATCAGCACATCAAAAGAGGAATTCCCAGAGTACTCAAACACCAGAAAGTCTGCTGTATTTAGACCATGATCCTTGGCAAAAATCTCCCATCCATGTCGAAAAACATGGTCTTGCTCTCTCTTCACTAGCTTTGTAGTCCATATATTTCCACTTGGACCGCGAAGTTTCACTTCCTCCAGCAATTCTCCCTTAAACTCTTTCATGAACTTCCTTGGAACTCTCTGTTTACAACATTCAGACATACAATCAGAAAATTTTGCCAAGAATAATCAGACTTACAATTTGATGATCAGACTAAAAAATTAACCATATATACCAGCTCAGTTTCGAAGTCACCCAGCATTATCTTGAAGAAATGGTGTTTGTTACGCAATGCATTCCAATACTGCTCTTTCCTCCATGTCTTGCACTTGCCACATACATTTGACATCTCGTTTCTAGCTCGTCTGTCAGCGAGCATTCTCTGCATCAAATTAGTCCTCTCCATTCTCAAGAACTTATCTTCACTGTGAAGTTGTGTTCTCTCCTGTTTGTGACTTGGTCTCTCATATGAATGCAAACTATATCTAGAAGTGAGTACAGGATGATATCATGTCCTATTTGTGTACTACTGACCAACAAGTAGAGTATAGAATAAGCTCAATGTGAGGATGTGGTGTCATCTCACCTCTGGTCATTCACATGTGATGTAAGCCATGAATTGTTAGTTGGTTACCCACTCGTTCCCTCTTCTGGTATACAAACACCAACAAACAATGAACTTGCATTTAACTCAGAGCTCATCAGTCCTTCAAGTGCATTACTTGCCTCCCATACCATTACAAGGCCGAATTTAGACGGGTTACTTTGGTGCATGCATCTACTGGGAAGACGTCCAACTCAACATGTCAACTATACCAAATTTTCCTGAAAACACGTCAATATTCCCTAAAAAGTTGCATAGACGTGTTTTCAATTAAATGAGGCTACCTCGACTTTACTAGGCTTACAAGATTTAGTCATTGTATTCAACTAAAAGACTTTGAGCGCAAGCCTCTAGAATTAACGATCTATGTTAAAACAGAATCCGAACTTACATCCGGAAAATCTCACATCCCACATTCGTCTCCAACCTGAACCAGGCAACTAAACTCATAACAACAAACAAACCAACTTTCCCAAATCAATCAATTAGACCGTTTAAACCCTAAACCCCCAAACTGAAAGAACACAGTACAAGTACAACAGTACATTGTTCCTTCTTCTAAACGCTACCCATCATAATTTCCCAGACAAAACATTCACAAAGTCTCAAACTTTGTCATAACTTTGCCCAACTTATTACTATGCCAACATCAGTATCATTAACCCCTTTGAAAGCTCAATCTTTTCTTCAATTTTCATGGAAACCCACAAATTTCTCACTCCAAATTTCTTCCAAATTTCAGGCTTTTTATCTCTCAATAACCTCCACTGGCTCTGATTCTCAACAACCCTTCATCAACAAGCTCAATTCTTCCTCAAAAAGATCCCAACTTCCTGTACTAATTAAAAGAAATGGGAAAGATTATAGGTATTTTTATGATGGGAAATCATTAAAATTGGTTTGTGTTGATGATGGGGTTGCTTCAACTTCACTATTTCAGGGTTTTGAAGATGGGTTTTGGAAATTTATTGGAATTGTCAGAGATTTTTTCATACCAAAGCAAGTTACTCAGAACTATATTGATTATGTGAAGTGGAAGTTTTTGCATAGAGTGTTTAGTTCTGCTCTTCAGGTTCTTGCCACTCAGGTATAATAATTCTTATGATACAAATGTTGCATGTGATTTTTTTTTTTTGTGAGTAAAAATGTTCATTTGTAGTGTGAAATTTGCAAAATGTAGTGTTTAAGATTAATCTGTTATTGTTGGGTAATGCTTGATATGACATACTCGAGACGGTTACTTATGACGATTCATGTTAGCCGACCCCAAATCATTTTGGAAAAAGACTTGGTTGTTGTTGTCGTTGTTGTTGGTAATGTTTGATGAATGTGTATTGTAGGTTACACATGTTGTGTGAGCTCAATTATAATTTCTGGATGAAATGAATTTATATTCTGTGATAACCGATTTTATGTGGATATAATAGTGGGAAATAGAGTGTTGGAGAAGATTTATTTCTGTAGTTTGTAGTGAGAAAATGTAGTCTTTTGCATGTTTCTGTGTTGGAGTGTGTAGATGTAACATGTAACTAATGTGGGGTTGAGGCACCAAAGTATGTGTGTGGTGATTAATGGAGAGTTAGTTGTGAGGCCTCTGTTGTTGATTTGAGTGTGGAATTCGGATTAAACTTGCATGGTCTGATCATTTTGGTGAAAGTAGGCGATGTTTCGGGCAATTGGAGTTGGATATGCTCAGTCTCTTCCCTCTGCTGCTGCGCTAAACTGGGTCTTGAAAGATGGACTAGGAAGGCTAAGTAGGTGTATCTACACAGCTTGTGTGGGTTCTGCTTTTGATACAAATTTGAAGGTATGCTAAGTTTCTGAGTAATTATCCTATTAATTGTAAAGGCCCTTTCTTTCCCTACTTTTGTCAAATTCAGTATGTCTAAAATTGTAGGATGACTTAGATGGTTTTAGCTCCTCATTGAAAAATCGAAAGAAAAAGGATGTCCAAGGATATGTCAAGTCCAATATATCTAAACTGTACAATGAAGTAGATGGGTATAGCATTGTCGGAAAAATAAGAGAGGATATGTCGGCTTTGGAGTCAAAACCTAACGTCAAGGTAGAGTAATCCTTGTTTGCATTCATGTGAAGACTGTTAATGACTTAACATATTGATCTTGTCTCATGCTCCATTGCAGAGAGTTAGGTTTGCAACATCAGTTATGTTCAGCTTAAGCATTGGAGTAGAGTTGATGACACCAGCTTTTCCAAACTGCTTCCTGCTGCTTGCATCTGTAGCCAATATCGCAAAACAAATGAGCTTGGCGTGCTATCTGGCAACTGGTGTAATGTTCCACAAACTCTTCGGTCTCTTTCTATGTTTTACATATTAAGCTGTAGGAGGTCCATGGTATGCGAAACTGTTGGGGAACTTTAAAAGTAGCCCTTTATATAAATATCTTGCTGCTTTTTCACACGAGTTAAGACTTAACTGCATCCTATAGAGGTTTAACTGCTTTCATACATTGCCAGACTGCAGTTCATCGAAGTTTTGCATTAGCTGATAACTTGGGTGAGGTTTCAGCAAAGGCCCAGGTTGGTTGTTATCTGGAATATGAAGTACTCTTTCCTTTATTATTCAAATTTAAGCTGATATTCATTTTGGGTTTCAGATCCAAACAGTGTGCTTCGATAACTTGGGTCTTCTGCTTGCGGCATCTCTAAATGTTATATGCCGAAATAATCCAAGGTTCGGTTCTTCCATGTCAATGTAGCCATATTGTAAAAAAATTACAAATCGTGTATTCTCTGTCCATTTATCCCCTTCAACCTCTTTTTTTTTTTCCTTTGTTTCACAATTGGACAGCTGCTTACATCCAACTTCTGATGCTAATCTAGATTGCAAGCTGGCTTGCCATTTGTGGTATATCCGATATTTTCAGTTATTGACCTATGTGGAATTTACCAAGCACTGAAGCACGTGCATCTGCAGACATTGACCAAGGTTGGCCTTTGGACTTATTCTTGACTGCGCATAGTATCTGTCTGTTTACTGAAGGGGAAAATCTTGCATGTGGATGTAAATTTTCAGGATAGGCTTGAGATAATTCTCAAAAGATGGATTCAGTATGGATATGTTCCATCGCCTGCTGAAGTAAGTAAGCTGGAAGGAATCAATCTTTTCGAGTATACCGGTGAGTTAGACTACCAGGCTCTCCCCCATTTGGTTAAGATGTGGAATCACACCCATAAGACAGCATGACTAGTTAAGTATTATTTGATGTTGGAACAGGAAGAAAAAAAGGATTATGGCCCATCAGAATTGGCTGTTTGGATCCGAAAAGGCAGGTATCATTCTTGAGTATGTCGACAATGACGTCTTTGAGCGCAGAGGACTACTATTTCATCTGCTTGGAGACCCATAATGGACTAGGAAAATCTCAACATGTATGTTTCACTTTCCTATCTCTTTCCTGGATATATTTGCTACTCTAATTTTCTTGCCCTTTTGGAAATTTTGTATTTCTTTTAGCTAGGGATTCTTCTTGCTCTAAGAGAAGGTGCTGGAACGAAGGAAATCATTACGGGTCTGTTGCAGGTACATATTCAAGCTTTGTGTATGCACGTTAGCTTACTGTTGTAGCTTCGGCGCCCCCCCACAGGGCAGTCAGCAGATAGAGATCTGATTTTCATCTCTTTGCAATGAACAGGCTTGCTACATTCGTGAAGCGATTCATTCAAGTGGCAAAGAATGGGAGGACATTGTTGAAGCTTCGGATTTCTCTCATTCAGTTTCCAGACAATGGTTTACCTTACTTCAAAATACCAAACACCGTGCAGACAGTGAGCAAAATTTGTTGCAGGAGCAGATAATTAATGCAAGTTGGGCCGCAAAGAACGTTCTCCTGAGCACCCAGGAACAAGCTCGCTTTGAATTTGTGGATGAAAACAGTTAGTAGTATTTCCGTACTGCTGCTCTCCTGACCTTTGCTGATTTATCAGGATCCAGGGCCTGACTTACCTCACAAATTGGCAAATTTCGTGTGATCTCCAAAAAACAGGTGAGCTTAGCTTTTCTTATCTTATTATATCTTAATAAAGCGTACCGTTTGATTTTCATTTATCCAGAATGGAGTAAGGGAATATATTAACAGATTCGTGACGTTTGATTTGAAGCTATCTCCTCCCGAGTGCCCTTCCAATTCCTCAGGAAGTCACGGCAAGTGTACGTCCTAAAGATTTTGGCAAAAATGGTTGCGGGAACTGAGCAGATTTTGGCGGAAATGGTCGGGGACGACCACGAAGTATACTCTCAGACCTGCATCAACGTATTGTTACTTTGCGTAATAATTACTCTAAAAAAATTAAGAAAACTTAAAAGCCCACTTTAACGAAACACAGATTCATTCACTTGACCCAAAGTCATTCACAGTCTACCTCAAAAAAAGAAACAAACTCATTCACAAATTCACAGTAGCCGCTTCACTTGCCACCATCGCCATTAACGCTGTGAGTAATTTTTCCCTTACTATTTTTTTTTTTTTGTGGGTTTGTATATCTTTGATTTGAAATCTGATTATATTATGCATGCACATGAATACTTATACTTTTATATTAATTTGATGCTCTAAAACTATACTGTATATAATATGATTCTCTCATCTTTCTTTGCATGCTTCATCGATGGCCATTAATTAAAATTCATATTTTTGTTTTGTTAGGTTGTTTTAGGTGTATGATGAATTAAGTGATCGGACACGATTACCACACAGCATGCTTTTGGATAATGCTCATCACTCCATCTTATTCCCACCTGACTTGTGGATGAAGATACACAACTCCAAGTACATTATGTTCTGTTGTTTCTTTGTGCCTATGCTCACTGACAGTCAGGAAGGATTGGATACCAAGAATTTCATTTCCGTAGCTTCAGAGTTGCGTGAATTATACGGTTCCGATTTTTGAGTTGGTCTTAGTAGCTAAGATGAGAAAGGGGTGGCTCGACCACAAGCCTAGTTTCGACCACTTCTTCTCCGGGTTTCCACCCTTTTGTAGGGTCATTCCCTTTTCTGACGTCAAGGCTCGTGATCACATCTGCCAGCTTTTGGGTTTCTACTACTGTGGCCCTGTGTTTCTCATGCTCGAACGCCAAACTTCCTCTGCCAATTATAAAGTTTTGAATCACACCGGTATTAATTGCTTTGAGGATCATGGAGCAGAAGACTTCCCCTTCACTCCTCAAATACTCAATAGTCCACAGGAGTGGTTTGATCACTATCCCTCCCAGCTTGACCGCATTTTGGGTCGTAAATTGTCAGAAATACACGTCTCTAGTGCTAGTGGAAGAGGTGAATCTATGTCATTGTCGGAACTTGAAGGAAAGGTTGTGAGTTTGTACTTGTGCTCTGAAGGTTCCTTGATGTTGAAGCTAGATCAAGTCTCGAGGGAATGTAAGGAAAGGGGGCTCGAGTTTGAAGTTGTTTTAGTCTATATGCCCTTCCATTATACATGCAACGTAAACACGCTGATGGAGTTAATCAATAATCATATGTTGTCTAACATGTCTGATGCCCGGTCTTGGTGGATTATGCCTTACATCGACTCTATTAGTCGCAGGCTTTGGCGTATGACCCCGTCTTTCACCTTCTTTGAAGAGGATGACACTGATAAACTGATAATTGTCGGACCAAATGGGAAATATGTTGATCCATACGCCGGTGCATTCTTAGGCAAGTATGGGGTAGACGTGTATCCCTTTACTTGTGAGCTCCTTATCGAGTGGAAAATGGAAAAGGTAAGATCAGCGACGTTAGAGTCATTGTTGGTTCATGGGAGTCGCGACTTTGTACTTGGCAAGGACGACAACGATAATAATGGTAGTGGTGGCTTCTTAAAGAAGGTGCCAGTGAAACAACTTAACGGGAAGGTTGTTCTTGTTTGCTTCTACTACTATCATACAGAAGGGCCTCACAGGGCCACGCAGGCTGTGGCGAAGTTGTCGAAATATTATGATGAGATTAAGAGCAGACATCCTAATTTTGAAGTTGTCTCTGTCTCTTTGGGTTTGCGTGAGCCATATGATGAGATTCGGTATAATATTGGAACGCCCCCCTGGTTGGTGTGCCCTCCTCAACCTGATCATTCCAAATGCGTGTACGATACACTTGGGATACATGGACTAACAATCGTTGCTTTTGGTGAAGATGGTCGAGTATGCTCGCTTACCGTAGCAGATGACTTATCAGAAATGGGTGTTGATGCCTTCCCATTTAAAGGTGGTGATCTTCGCCGAGAAGTTACTCGTGCATTGACTATGGAAAATGGTTTTTGGAACATACCTGAACTTACAACCCCATGGAGCCCCCGTGGAGAAATAAAGAACTAGAAGTTTGAACTTTGATTTTTTTTTTTTTCTTGGACAATTTAGTACAAGTTTGTGTGTTCGAATTTTCCGTGTACACTTTCAAATGAAGTACTTATTACTCAAAGTAACCACACCATATTTTTTCAGTACTAACGTACATACTTTATCGAATTAAGTATCGTTGGCTAATGCTCAAAGCGTATTATAATTGTAGGCCTTCTTCGTCAACAAACAAACAAACGAACAAAGGTCTTGTACCCGTAGAGTGGCTCTGGTAGATTCAACAACTGCTTTTAATATAGTACATGATGTTAGGAGAGTAGGGAGAGCAAAATATATGGACAGTGTCTGTTCGTTCGACCTATTTAGTGCTATTTAATTTGGGTGCCGCACTATGTACATACCTGATCAACATCAGCTGGGAATAAGAATATATAGACTTCTTTACAGGTAGTAATCCCTATTGAGACGAGTAACTGGC
>JBBYHQ010000002.1:27478956-27491132 GCA_038382645.1 Spergularia azorica
CGGCCCTCCAGGAGTACCCCCAGGTATCCATACACATTTCCTTGTATCATCAGCTTTATTGTCTCTCTTTCACCCTCCGAAAAGGCTGGAGTTTTATAAAGAATCCTGGCCTAGAACAAATCACAACAAAGAGACAGTTAGTAACAAGACATAAACTTTCAAATCAAATTCAGTAAACTATTAGAGACAGGGAGCATGGAGGAACAGCAGATGAACAGGGATCCATGCATTTCATTCTAGTACTTATATACTAAAATCCTAGTTAACATTATGCATGCCGAGAGTACCTCATCAACAAGAGTTGCGCAACAAAAATAAAAGAATGACAAATGAGAAAGACCTCTCAATTCCAGTCAAAAGAAAGAAAAACCATGATTATGATCTTGGTCTTTCCCAAGTTCCATTGAATTTCTTGCCGAGCAAGGAAGACATCTTCATAAGAGAGACTCATATGGCATTTTCTTTGAAATTCAAAGCAACAACTAAACACGCAGCAGCTACATGGGTTGCCAAATGCAGAAGTAATCTGTTTTCCAAGTAGCTGTCCTGCTTCTGAACTAGCAATTATACAGTAGAGTCCACAGTTCTCAGTTTAGAATTATGATGACGATATCAAGTTAAGTGATACTTAAGAACGCGAATCTGCACTGAAGTTTCAAAATGGTAGCAAGATCCACCAGGGTAAAGAGAAGAACGTTATGGTTCCAGATGCATTTGGAAGTTTAAACGAGAATAAATGCATTCCGCTATAGTTTCTATGTCTGCATCTAAAAGTCGGAACTTCTGCCGCTACACGACAAGATCTCTTGTTCCCAGAAAGAATCTACTAAAAGCCGCATAACCCACGGATTTATCATCTACAATATTTGTCGTATATGCACCCTAATTCTGAGAGATTACAACCCTAGGCTTTCAAAACCATGCATGCATACAACGTAATGTACATTAACTGGAGCTACAAGCCACGAATACGACAGGTTAAGTACGTACATTGAGGATTAAAATATGGAAGTATGGGCAAAGATAGAAACTAGTATTGATGACGAAATACCTGCTTGAACAATGTACTTGTCCCTGCACCATTAAATCCAACTAAAAGAAGCTTCTGGACAGCTCTTTCCCCTAGGTAGTCGGGAATCGGTTGTTCAACAAAATAATTCACTTCTTCTGTACATGGATTTTTAGATTTTGAAGGCACCGGCAATGACAAGAGAGCACAGACCACTTTCATTCCCGCCTACAGAGAAAAAAATATTAGTAAGAGTCCAGAAGAAGTATACAACCAATGTTCTCTACGGAAAGGGAAAGTCGCTAAAATGCAGTGTACATCACGTACCTTGCCCTTGCCCCATATATATCCTTTTGTTTTCTTTTGTCCTTCTTCTTGATATGAACCATCGTCATTCACCCAAAAGTGAGGATTACCAGCGCACTGGACCCCTGCCAACTAGAACATTCAACAAAATCCGGTTACCAAAATGCCTGAGTTGTGACAATGGCTTGACATTAAGAAAATCAGAGTTTGAAATTTAACCTGCAACATACGCAGCTCAGGTTTTGTGATTTCTCGACCATTTATAAAAACTTGAGTGTTTCCATCGCTTGCATCAGGTTTAATGGGATCACCCACATTTAGATGAGGACTAATAATCTGAGAAGGTTTGTCTCCTTCCTGCGAGTTGATACAAAGCAGATTAGCTGCCGCTAAGTGCAATAATTTTTTAAGAAACATAATCAACCAAACTAAACACAAGAAAAGGGAAAAAAATATCACCTTTCCCCAAAGACCAGATACTTTGTCGTACCAGTAATTCCCTGGTTTGAGGTTCTTAGGTGGGTTCAAACAAGAATGCAATGACAGGAGCTCCTCGTGACACAGAGGCTTTCCATTTACACATATGTACTCGGGTGGTAGCTGATTGACATCACACAGCTTCTCTGCCTTCATTATTTGTCGAATCTCCAAACCATTAAGCAACTTCTTGAGCATCCTGGAGCATTTACCCAGATTAGCTCGGTTAGACTCGTCTATTGAATAGCCAATGCATGTAACACATTTCCTCCCTTCTGGCATAGATCCCATAGCTCTTAAAACACAATTGTTGCAGAATTTAGCATTGCAAACAATGCATGCTTCCTTTTCTGTGAACCGGTTTCCTTTCAGGCAACGATAACAAGCTCCCTTTTTAGGTCTAGAAGGGGGTTCCTTCTTTGGCCTGATTCTTCCAGCTTCACCACAAGTTAATTCCTCATTGGACTCGCCAAATGAATCGAAGTCACGAAAAGTCACACCATGTTTCTTAAAATCAGCATGGGACATGCTATTGCACTCTCTGGTCCTGTAAGAAGAAACTGCGGAAGACAAATAATCAACACTCAAGACTGAGTTTGACGACCCCCATCCAGGACGATTCAAATCATGGGCCTCAAGGTTATCCTGACAATGACCAGTAGTCCCGGATGCCTCTGAAATTGCTGACAGATCTCGCAACTTGTCGAAGCTTTCACAATATTCTGAAGGGCACAAACTTCCGTCCCTACCCCCCAAATCACGCGAATGTTCATGGCTGATTGAAGAGGAACCAAGCTCAGCCGAGCTATTTATCAAACCTGACCAGTCCCCAGATTCACAACGGCCACTCAAATCCTCAAATGTACCTGAACAACACAGATCATCGGCCACTGCACATTCCTTACCACTTTTAGCTCTTTCGTCAAATTCAGCAACTGAACTAGGCGAAAGGGTTGCTTCTGAGGCTGACTCCACTTCTTTCTCACACCCACTTGAAATCCTCTCGAAATCAATAACCGAAGTCGGAGAAACATTTGTATCACACCCTACTTTGCCTATCTCTTTCGAAAACTGACTGTTCATACCATTGGAAGCTAGAACAGGTTGGATAACAGGCACCGATCTCTTATCAGGGAAGGGCATTTGTGTGACAACGGATGCAACCGGTATGGTTTCGACATTAATCGGAACCGCCTGCGGTATATCATACCCCACAGGTGGCCCATCATACTCCATAGCAAACCCATACTCCAGACTTACCTCCTCCACCTCCATAGCAGAAAATCAAGGCCTAATTAACTTCCACCTCTCTCACCACTTCTTCTCAAATCCAAAAACCCTCAAAATTCAAAGTATAACCACAACTTTCAACACACACTCACTAACCCTAGTTTGGTTGTTCCACACCCACATCATAATTCTTCAAATGAAACAAACCCCAATATAATCACTTGTACTACAAGCTAAGCAACAATTAACAAAAAGGACAACTTCACCTGAAATCAAAAGTGGGCAAACAACAAAAAAACACAACTAAATCTCAAAACCCACCTAAAAGATGCAAACTTTCACACTCAACAAGTACAAGAACGGTAAAAAGATTGAAACTTTAACAGAAGAATGCAGTAAAAATGGAGAAAATAGGGTAAATGGGTACCTGATAAGAGGAGAGAGAAAGAGTGAAAGAGAAGCCTGTTAGCGTGGAGTTGGTGGTAGAGTGGGGGAAGAGCAGAGAGGGAAAAATGTGTGCTTGGGAAAAATGTGGGAAACCCAAAAAAGGCAGAAAAAGACAGCAATTTGTTTATAGTTTTTGACAGCAAAAAAGAGAGAATATTTAGGGAAACTAGGATCAGATGGTGGGATTTTCTTTCTTTTTTTATTATTATTACATTTCTCAAAATCATTATCTCTTTTTTTTTTCTTTAAATTTTTTTATTTTTTTTACTGTGGTGGTACTTTTTTCTTCACTGTTAAAAGCAAGGAATCTTTTTTTGTTTAAAATGTTTTTGGAAGTAAATTTCTGATATTTCTGTGAGGTTGAAGATGATGACGTGTGAGAGTGTCAGGGCATGTGAATCGAAAGTGGTGCAACATTTTGTTTTTCTGTTGTCTCTTGGTTTTTGTTTGTTTAGATCATATCATAACTCCGGCAGACAGATTAGGCTGAAATTCAGCATTGTTCATTGCTCACAATCTGGGATCTCTTCATATCTTAAAAAAGTTATGTCTAATTCAATTGGGTGGGAACCCTGTTTTAGGAAGACAATCCTTCGAGATATCATCAATTAGTACTACGTCGTAAATTATTCATTCGTGTTGGATTGTAACTCCTATGAGTTTTATGACGTGGTTTTAAGGCGAGATACGTAGTGGTGGAATGGTGATGGTGCGTTCGAATGAATAGTTTACATCCATAATAGGGAGGGATATATTTTTGAACTAAAATTTACTTTATCAAGCATATGCATTTCAACTACTCCGATGATGCTTCATTTGCGCCGTAGAAAAGTTGACGTTAGTCTTTTGACTGGTACGATCCAATTGTTGAGTCTTTTTTGTGAATTGTACATTGGTAGGACCGTACGATGTGAACATTCTCAATAATTGATATTGTGATTCTGGGATTAAATACACCTGACTAAACTATACTCTTAAAAAAGTCTTAGTATATACGAGTATATACAGGCATTTAAAAGAACGTGCTTTAAAAAAAATGAAGGATTGATGCAATTACATTTACTCCGTATTTATTTTTGTTATCGAAAGTTGAATGACTCCGCTTCATGTCGTGGACTTCGCCTACTACAAGAGACGAGCATTTCTGGAACTTGCTCGGATATCCTCCATAATTTAATTGATTTGTCAAGACTTCCGCTATACAAAATCCACTTTGCATCGAGCGATGATGAATCACCACCTCCGACTACTGCCAAGCACTTAACCGGTCCATTATGCCCGGTCAAGACTGACAAACAAACGTGATCGACACAATTTGTTGTAGTATTCGTAATTCTTTTCCACACACATATACTCATATCTGCTGAACCGCTAAAAATCAAACACCCAGCAGTAGCCAAACATAACACCGCAAGCTTATGACCCTTTAAAAGCCCACCAGGAGAACCGAACTCTTCTCTATCCCAAAAGTTCACGTGTCCATCGGAAGAGCCACAATACACCATTGTAGCCGTAGGGTCCACGGCCAAGGCTGTTACTGCACATTCTTGCTTTAGTAAAGATTGTGAAAAGAAATGTTTAGTTCCTTTTCCTTGTACCTCACGACGCCATACTTTTACTGTACCGTCAGCTGATCCGGTGAAAACGAGTCCATCAAAACCAGCAACAACAGCATTCACTGCATCATCATGTGCTGATATAGACTCCAAACACTTAAAATTTGACGCCCGCCACACCTTTACTGTTCTATCCCAAGACGCGGAGTACAAAAAATTGTTGTCCTCGCTTAAGCTAAGAGATGAGATGGCGTCAAAATGACGTATCCAAATTGCGTTACGGTTTCTTCCTATATCCACATAGTTACTTGGCTTGACAGATGATTTTAAGAATGCCTTAAAAGTCGGCAACGTTCCTATTCTTTTATGGGTTGTAGGGTTTTTTCCCGACATTTTCCATACACGTATTTTTCCATCTTGATGACCTGTAAATATCTTATCCCCAGATATTACAATAGACTTAACAAGACCACTGTTAGATTTAAAACCAGAGTATTCCCTTTGATTTTTCCATACCCTAATGTTTTTGCTATCGGATCCCGTATACAACAAGTCCCCTGATGTTGCTAGTGAATATATGTGCCCTTCTTCACGTACTAGTGAGCCCATAAGGCCATTATAGGGTGCCGAGTTACTTGATGATGACGCCTCTTCAAATGAAGGAGCCCGTGGAAGCATATGGGCTGACCATGGAGATTTAGCAAATGGTGAAACCGGACATGCATTGTCTGATGGCGAGGAGTTTCTTGAGTTGTTGCTAAGACGACGATCGTGTTGATAACGCTCTCCGTTGTTGTCACCATACGACAACGTTTGTTGGTGGAAATTACTCGTGCTTGCTAACATTTTTGGCCTTTCAACTCCTAGCGTTTAACTCGTATTATTGAACATTAAAATCAAATACCCAAATACATTCAGTCATATGAATGGATTGTTGGACAAGTTTCATACTTTTGAAAAGGGTGCAAACTTCATATAAGATAAGTTTGGGACAAAGTTAACAATAATTAAATTTTAAGGTTTTGTGTAAATATACAATAGGATGTTGAATATTAGGAGGAAAGTGGAAGCTTTGTTTGAAGGGGGAAAAAAAAAGTGCAATGGAGGAATGCCAATGCAAGCAAAAGAGTAAAAATAATTCAAATTGTGCTTCTAAATTGCAAGATGAGTATGAGTTTGTAACCATCTACCGTGATTTTTGGATCTTTTTGTGGTGCAATTGACAATAATTATCGTCCTCAAAATATTAAAGATTGGACATTTATATTGTATGGATGAGTGTCACGCAGTTTCATATATCACCCCTGATTTGTTTATTGTTAGTTATCCTTTGTTTCATTACCCCTTTTTTTAGGTTGCACAAAATAAAAATGCCACAAACATTGTTTATAAACATAACTTGCTATTCACGTGAGAAGTTTAAATAGATAGATGATAGTTGGGTTCATAATACTCGTGATACATCAATTATGATGTTAGTACAAAGTATTTTTTTCTATTAGTGAAAATTTCGTCTACAATAATATTTTGCAGAAAGTTGGAAAACATTGTTTTGTATATTTAACACATCCTTGAACTTTTTATATGAAGTTGAGATATACATTACATACTTTGATATAATTTTATTTGCAATGTTAGTTGATAATGGCCATAGTTGAATGTTTTCGTTTTAAATTTTATGATAAAGACCATATGATGATTTCGTTATCTCGCCAAAAAAATAAGAATGTATGGCGTTTGTTTGTATATCTACCTTTACCTCGGCGTACTACATTATGATCTATGTTGATCATCTCCCTCAAAGACTAAAAGAATTTAGCCAACTTTTTTACACGAATACTTTTAATTTATTCTTTCTAAACATACTTTATCATTTACGGAGTTCGCAACTTAGCAAGGGGACATTATATCACACACACATGTCTTTGTCTTTCTATTATTTTACTTCACGAATTATTTAAAACAAATGAAAAACATATGTTATCGGTCTGATTACTTGATTTTTTCGTAACCATTATCCCATATTATTATGAAATACCGTATAACTGATTGTTCATCGTAGAAATTCGTAAGTAGATGGATACGAGATTTCAACTTGATTCCGGACTAAATGAGATTCCTAGTTATAGCAAAACCACTCTCTCACGCCTTATCCCTCACTACCTCGACCAATTTTCCCGGGATTCAACTGTACTTTTTCCTACATCAAACCTTCTACTTTCTTCGTCAATGGCGGGAACATGATCATATTCGCACTGTCTCTCTAACTTGTACTACTAATTAAAACAATGTTATTCGACGGTTTTATTCAAAGAAAGTTAGCTTCTCTAATACGCCCATGGCTAGCACAAGAACCTGTTTGGGAGGTCAAATTAGGGTTCCGTCGTTCTCGCGTCGTAGGTCGAAACCTCCGCCTCGACGCCGCCGTCCTCAACCGCCTTATTGACGGCGGGGACGAATTGCGCTTGTTATTCAAAAGCGTGACGATTGATGAGATTGTCTTCCGAATTACTCACTGGTCTGCTCCTGCTTTCTCCTTTGACGTTCGCGGCGTCAATGTCACGCTTTATATTGAGTGCGTTTTTCTCTTCCTGTACAATTTATTACTATAATTGTAATGTTTTATTTAATTTGATCTTTTATTAGGGAAATAGTTGTAGTGTTTTTGGTATTGTTAATTGTTATGATGTGGTGAATGCTGAATTTGTGTGTTGCTGTGAATTTGAATTGGTTGATGAAGGAAAGGAGCGATTTCGAAACGAGTCGATGAATCACTTGATGATTACTTAGAGGAGAGAAAGAGGAAGATTCTGGCACAAATTGATCCTCATGTATGTTTAATCAATCCAATTTAGTTTATAATTGCTTGTGTATAAAAGCCGAAAATTAGTTTATAATTGCTGTTATTAGGATAGTGGAGTTGCGGTTTTTTTTTTTTTATGTTGTAATGCTAAATCAAATGCTGATCAAACAATGGATTTGGTAGCTTAGAATTTTAGTTGCATATGTTAGTTGAGTTGAAACCAAAGTAATTCGTAAAAAATTGCAGGGAAGCGCGTTGCATGAGAGTATAGAGAATATGATGATTGCTGCTTCCTCGAAAACAAGCCTTAAGGACTCTATAACAAATCTGATATTGGCACATTGCTGCTTACATTTATATGATGCACAAGTGCGTGTGGAGTATCCTGTTTTGGATGATAAGTTTTCGTGGTTATTCTATACAAGGGAGCTAAGTGCGGAGTCTGAACATGAGAGAATGGGGTGTTTATTTGGTGGGCTTATCGGTTTGCTATTTATACCATTCAGAGAGACTTCTTTTAATCTTGAAGCTAGTGAACTAGAAATAGGAGCTGAGAACAAAAGTCATAGTAGTTGTATCCTTTCTTGTGTAAACCCATGCGTTGGCATTGGAATGAAAGATCTACATCTTGTAAACTTCGTACTTTCTCTTCCAGAAATGAACTTTTCATTTTCCCCTAGTCAAATTCAGATGTTTCAAGCATATAGCGACCTATTTAACTCAGAACGTAAATCTATTAGAAGTGGAAGACTGCTTTGGGACATAGTCAGGTCCAAAATTCATAATGGCTGCCTCCCCCCTAGATTATTGCTGTACAAAATGGTCCCTGCTGCAGTACTTTGGCTGCGCCTTGTTAAAGAATATCAGGCTTTCCTGGAATTGGTTGGATACCCTAAACACGGGATAAAAATTCAAACTGGTCTGAAATCACCAAGAGCAGCTGATCAGCTGTGGCAGAGGATATCTCAAAAAGAAAAAGCTGAACTACCAGTGGAAGCTGTTGCTAGTGCAAGGCTGGTTGCCCGTCATAGAGTAGCCTTGAAGGCAACTTCTACTGAAGAATATGGTCTATCACCTATGAATAATGAATCTAATAGCTTCTGGAGGATCTTCTTACCACTGTTTGTTATATGGTGGGCAACTCTGAATATGTTCGAAATTTTCAGAACTTTTGTCCTTCTGCGCATGATACCATCCATTGTTGATCGTTCTAAGACGACTTGTACTGTTGTTGATCCAAGGCGCTGCTTCCATTTGAGTATGGGGAAGGTATCGGCTATTTTTTCTCTCGATGATGGCAGTCTTATTTCAAGAAAAACAAACTCAATGAGAAGGACCTCTAACACCAATATGATTTCATTTTTTCTATTAGCTAAAGGATTACTCTGTACTTATGAAGAGGGCATATGTGAGCAGTATACATCTTCTTCTATCGGATTTCTGAAAGTTACATCAGCAACTGTTTCCCGTGGCTCAAAGCAAGAAACTAGGTCTAGAAGCAATCACAATCTTATAATGAACTCTGAGGAGAATCAAGCTGAATCAAAATTAATTGCTTGGGTGGAACCTGCTCTGATGAGTTGCCGCCCAGAAGTAGGTGAATTTGGACGTGGAGCCATTCCGAACTTAAAAGGTTTATCAGGAGAGATGGAGCTTGCTTGGAATCGGATGCGGTCAAGATTTCGAGGACGAAGGAACCACTATGATGGAAGTCCATGGGCCATTTTTGGCATGCACACATACTTGTCTTATGAAGACATTAAAAGCCCTGATCCTGGGTTATCAAAGTGCGGTTTAATGGTAGGAAAACTGAACTTTGCATTAGGTCATTCAACAGTACTATCGATTGCCACAGTTGTGGAGCAGGTGCAATGTGCTCTCAACCAGTTCAATGGTCCGTTGCATACTTCAAGGAACTTACGGAGGATCAGTGTACAGGAGATCAATGGCCCTGCTACCACTGTCAAGGGATTGAAAAAAAATTTGTTCAATGTGCTTCCTGACAAACATGTTGAGGTGAGAGCTGTTGTTGCTGGTCTTCGTGCTCAGGTATCTCTTAAAAGTGAGGTGTTGTCAGGTCCCATTGCAGAGTCCAGTGATGTGCATGTTTCAGATAAGGCCAATTTTATAATTGATGTTTACAGCACTTATTTTGCTGTTCGGCCAACTACAATGCCTGGCATTGCCCCAGGGGAACACCAGAGACTTGCAAATGAATTTGGATCAGAGTTCTTCAAGTTGCAAGAAAACATGATTGATGGGCTTCTTGAACTAGGCAACGTAGAATATGCTTCAAGGGGCCAGATTATACACTTCTGTGACTTAGTACTAGGAGGTTTAAGTGCTTACTTGGAGAATGTAGTGGAAAATGATCCTTTGCAAGTTCTGCTATTGAAGCCTGTGACCGCTAAATTTTCATCAATCAGGTCGGTTTTCTTTGTTTCCATTGTTTTTTCTACTATTCCGATGCTACAGATCACTTGTTCATAGTTGACGGGGAGACCTTTGACATCAATCATTGTGCTTATACCTTAGTTTTGCTGAGCTATTGCTTTTATGTTTAAACCTGCATAAGTTCTAAAGGGAAGTTCAAGCTTTGTTTGCCTCCCTCCACCTTCTGTGGTGTCCGGCCTTTATTTTGTGTTAACCTTTTGTGCCCATTCTTCTCTTACAGAGATGTTTACCTTGTATATTTCAGGAATTACCTGTACTCATTTGTCAGATCAGTTATTGCATCTTCCCTGTCATTACATGGTGTTCTGTCTGGGGCCTCTGGATTGTTTTATACGGATGAGATGTCTGTGATTTCACAGGTATGCCCTTCTTTGTCGTCACTGCTGGTTAAATTTCATTGTTTTTATGGCTTCATTGTTTATTGCATTCCTGTGTAATTGAGATTCCATCAAGAAAAAGGAACTTCCTTTCTAAATTTTATCGGCATATTTGCACATATGGATTTTGATTGTTTGTCTCATTTTCTGGCAGGTTTTGGAAAGCCTGTTCAAAGTAGCATCAGCAACTGTTTCTGGCCACTCTGCTTTTAGCGCTGCTCAAAATGATCAAGTTCTGGACCATCAGAACCTGCAGACTGAATTTTTGAACGAGGACATACTTACTGCAACAAGTGAAGGGGAAACTTTGACCTCAGAAAGTTGTCTCTTCTCTATTAGCGCCAATATTGAACTAGTGCCTTTTGATCTTTGCGTTTATAACTCCAGGAATGTGACGGAAAAGAGTTCTCTTCTTTTAGATGCCTATAATAATATCCGGACGCTGGGCTTGGCAGAACCGTCCACTGGAATTTGGCTTTCTGTTCAGAGAACATGCATAGACATTTCTGTTAGTGAAGACAAGGTGGAGGTAGATGCTACTTTTGGTGGATTTCATGCTGTTTTATACAAATACAAAAATCAAACTGGAAAAACAGATAAATCTGCAATCAAGATTCCAGTTCTGGGTTCTGTGGATTGCTTGTATGAAGCTTCCGTTTCTAGCTGTTCATTCAGTCTGTTGCTGGATAGCCTAGGCGATTCAGACGCACTTAGTAGAGCTGATAGTTTAGCATCTAGTGTAAATCGCAGAGTATCACTCAGTGGTCGTCCCTTGATAGCCAACAGTCTATTGCTAAATTTTGATCACATTCAAGATGATGGTTTCGACTCTGATGTATCAGATGTGGCACCTAGTAATTGGCTACTATTAAATATCACTGTTGGTGTTATTTTTATGGGAACAGGCTCTGTGAAGAATGATGTTATTGGCGCAAATGTGGCAGATAAGCTCCAGTTATCAGTTTCTGTTGGAGGAAAGTTTCAAAGTGTTCTTATGGAGATCCAGGTATGAATATTCTAAGTTAGAGTTTATATATAAAGGTTTCTCTGTTAATCAGGCTTTTCATTCTGAAGATATGTATATCAGTGATGTTCTCAAAATCTTGTAGACGCGGGAGATATCTAACCTTGAGGCGTTCTCCTCCTCTCCCTTCAAACTAAATGTCATTTTTGAGCTGCTACTTCACTATGCAGCTTCATTCAGTTGTTCTGTTAAAATTGACCGATATTTAATAATAAAAAATGTTTATTGTTCGTTTATCTCCCTTCTTTTTCTCTCTGTAAATTGCTTCGGGTCGGAAGAAATACCTTATGATTAAACTGTTTAAAACTTTAGATTTTGGAGAAGTGAAGAGATAAAAATAAACATACAACTCATTTATGCTATTAGGTACCTATCTAGAAAGTATGTTCTTTCTCCTGAACTATGTATGGCTTGTATGCAGTTTGCTAAGTGCTTACATTTTGAATCCCCGGTGACACTTATGTCTATGGCTATATGCTTTGTGGCAGGGTGG
>JBBYHQ010000002.1:27501243-27516322 GCA_038382645.1 Spergularia azorica
AAGACTCATACTCGAGTTATAGTTCAGGACAAGAGGCACTAAGATCCTTGTTGCACAGTGTAATTAAGGTATAGGATATTTTTGAACTTAGTAAAAGCAATTGTGATTATCATGATGTCGTTTTTAACTAAAATTATAGTTTCATTAAAGTGATTCTAATGCTAGAAACGGCAAGAAGTTCTTACAGCTACGAAATAGTAAATGATTGACAATGCTATATTAATAATTTTCCTTGCCTTTTTCTTTGATTTGTTGTATGCAATAGATTCCAACTGTCAAGAACGTAGCAGTAGAACTTAATGGGGTCTTGGTTACTCATGCTCTGGTAACAACTCGTGAGCTGCTTTTGAGATGTGCTCGGCATTATTCATGGTAAACTTGCGTATGGTTGCTTCTTCTTCTTTATGATTTGCTCTTATCTGAGGTACTGGCTAATTTATCCTAAACTTTGTCTCTTAGGTATGCTATGCGGGCTGTTTATATTGCAAAGGGAAGCCTGTTACTCCCGCCAAGTTTTGCATCTGTTTTCGATGATTTGGCGTCCTCCTCTTTGGATGTTTTCTTTGATCCGTCTAGCAGTTTATTTAATGTCCGAGGTCTCACCCTAGGTATCATTCTCTGCCACCTTTTAAAAGTACCATACGGTTATCTACTACTTAAGTGCCCGAGTCATTCATTGTTTAATATACAGTTGAATAGCTGATGCATACGTATGGATGGTGATTTTCATCTTGTAATAAGCTGGTTATGTGCTTATGTCAAAATAATTTTTTAAGTCAAAATATTTATAGATTTATTTGGGATTTGGGACAATTGTGTATTGGAGACCCTTGAAGGAATGAGTTGGAGGGCCAAATAGTAGCAAGCCTAGTTCTTCGCATTCTGTTGTCAAGCCAGTCTGTATTGCCTAAGTGCTTTCTCTTACATGCCCAAGTGACAAGTGTATATTGTTAGGTATGTACTATATAGCACAACCAGGCTGGTTATTCTCTAAGCGCTTAAGGACATTGGAGCAGAAACTTTTGAGGGGGAGAGGGAGGGGGGGGGGTTTCTGTTTTGGGTGTAATCGTGAAGAATTGAACGAAGAATAGATGTTTGGAAAATCATGCTCACTCCTAGACTTGGTCACTGACCTTCCTCTATAAAAATCCAGTTTATTTCCCTGAGCCAATGACTTCTCATGTGATAAATAGGCTATTATTTATTGTAAGATCTTGCTTTCCCTCAATTGTCAGAACCCCCAAAGTCCCCAACCCTCTGCTCCTGTTTACTGATGCCTGAAGAGTGCTCATATTTTGCATCTTGTTCCCATTGTAGTGGTCTCTTACTGTCAACTGTTAGGAAAATTCTAGTGCTGTGGTACAACCTAGATGAAGTAATTTACATTTGGCAATTGTCTGCTAGTAGTTGTTGAGCTAGTTTAAGGATGAGACTGTACATGCTAGCTTCAGTAGTTATGGACCCTAAACTACGTTTGTGAGGGGATTCATCCTGCCTTTTTTTTTTTGTTGTTGTTGTGCTTGACCATTTTTTAACTGAATTTGTGCTTGACCATTTTTTAACTGAATTTGAAGACCGGGCAAGTCTCTATTTGACATCATTTATGGCCTAATTGCCCTCTGAATTTTTTTAATCTTTCTTGCTTGACCAGGAACATTTAAATTAATCAGCAAATGTATTGAAAACAAAGGTGCGTCCGGCACAAGACGTTATTTTGGTGATCTCAGCAAAACTGTAAGTTTTCTTTGTCTTCGACTTCTCACTACCTTGCTAGTTACAGGTGTTGATTAGACACTTTTTGCAGTTAAAAAATGCAGGATCCAACATACTTTTTGCTGCAGTGACTGAAGTGACAGATTCTGTTCTCAAGGGTGCAGAAAGTAGTGGTCTCAATGGAATGGTATGATATAATCTTGCAAACCGTTGCCTTCTTTGTTGGGTGAAAATGTATGAAAAGAACTCTTAGTAGCTGATATGTGATCCTTAATGTATCTTTAGGTGACAGGATTTCACCATGGAATACTTAAGTTAGCCATGGAGCCATCATTACTGGGGACAGCACTCATGGAAGGAGGGCCTGACAGAAAAATCAAGCTTGATCGGAGTCCAGGAGTTGATGAGGTAAATCTTGTTTTGCATAGAGACTAACTGTAGACTGGAGATCATTGAGGTCTTGGCTGTGATGTCACATTACTACATATCTGATCTCTGTCTAGAGAAGCATTTATGTACGGGTGTTGTGGTGGGCGGGCGTGTGCATGTGTGTCCTGTGTCTATGCTAGTTGCTCTTGCAGGCGTCACATTATCTCTGGATCTGCGAATCAGCTTGATTTTATTATTGATCATAGAAAAGCTCCCTCTTTTGCAGTTATATATCGAAGGGTACTTACAAGCTATGTTGGATACAATTTATAAGCAGGAATATTTGAGGGTCAGAGTTATCGATGATCAGGTACTCTTTCTTATGTCAAAATTTGTTGATTTTTGTATTTTGTGTGAGGAACTTCCTTGGGGATATTAAGAAGGTGGTATAATTTTCTCTGGGGTTACTATTTTTGCAGTGGACACTGTTATCCATAGACAAATTCTCAAGTTATTTGTAAAAATAACATCCTCTGGATAGGAGACTACTTGGATCTGATTTTGAGGGCCTCTCCAAAATACAAATATTGGAAAGTATACATCTAAATCGCCTCCCTAAATATTAATGGGCACTTTGATTTGGTTGTTTAGAGGTCGGCGAGAAACAGTAATTTAGTCCATCTTTTAGAGGTTTCATTATTCTACCAGATTTGTCGTCTGCTGTAGTCGTTTCAGATTCATGCACAGCTCTCTCTGGCTTTTTTTTTTTTTGAAGATGAGAGATTCATGCGCACAAATCTTGGCAGGTTATTCTTAAAAATCTACCTCCAAACAGTTCCCTTATTGGTGAGATAATGGATCGGGTGAAGGATTTTCTTGTGAGCAAGGCTTTGATGAAGGGAGACTACTCAACCATGTCTCGGCCTCTAAGGCACCTTCGGGGAGAGAATGTAAGTTATCTCTATACAGAAATTTCTGTATTAAATATTAATGCTTGTGTCTTTAAACTTGAACCTGATTTATCCAGTGTAATCTATAACACATTCTTAGCTTGCAATTGCTGATTTTGCGCTTGGAACGTCGAGAACTGTAGGATAATAACTCGTACTTTACTTAGTAGGTCCTCAAGACCCTATCCATTTCCATAAGATCAAGAATGTCTAATGTTTACTATCTATGTAGGAATGGAGAATTGGGCCTACTGTTCTCACTCTGTGCGAGCATCTCTTTGTGAGTTTTGCTATCCGAATGCTAAGAAAACAAACAAATAATGCTATAGGCAAGCTGAAGCTAAAGGACAAACCGGTTGGAACACACGGGGAGATCAAGCCAAGTAGCTCCGAAGCTTCCACTAGTGAGGAACCTAAAAGTCCATTTATATGGAGATGGGGGGTGAGTAAGTTTGTCCTCTCAGCAGCAGTGGCTTACATTGATGGACGATTGTGCCGCTGTATTCCTAATCCTGTTGCAAGAAGGATAGTGAGCGGGTTTCTGCTGACTTTCCTTGATAACAATGATGCTAAATGACCGGGTACACAAACTTCACGGTCTATGAAATGATAGCCTAACGGGTCTTCTGTAACACCTGACTAAGGTCCCAAATCTCTATTGATGGTTATAGGTAACAGTTGCCAGATTTCGTGCTAGGATAATCGGCGACTTTTACCCTCCAGAGATGCCTCAAGCTACAAGAGACGTTCATAACAAACCAAAGCCGAAGGATGGCAGCAGATGGTGATTATTGGGAACGAGAAGTATTAAGGAGAAAGCAGACCAGAGATGTAATGGAGAAGACTGGTCACCAGACTCGCAATCGATCCATAACACAACTCATAAATTTGTATAGCTTCAATGGAAGGGTGATCTGTAAATATCCAGTTTTAATCCCCTTTCGCAGCACGTAAATAATTCTCTTTTTTTTTTTTTTTTTCTTGTTTCTTTTATAGGTTGAGCATGTAAATGAGTCATGTACAGTTAACTACTTCACTCCCATATGTACAGTCAACCCGCAGTTTGCAGAATGCCAAGCAGATTACAACTACAAACTGTGAAACCGTAATCACTTCCATACACTTTGTTTCGTCGGTTCCGCTCTCTGTTCATACAAAAACTAAGACCATCCCCGGTTTCCACATGCTAGAAGAACTGGTCACTACTGATCAGTGACCACCTCAAAGTAGAAATTCTGACATCGTAGATTGTCAGGGTGAACCCCCCACCCAACCACTGCTACAGTCTCCATCCATCACAACCCCCTTAATTTCAGCACCGTCGAGGAAATTTGTGGTTGAATGTTCTTAAATTGCAATCATCATAGCGACGGAATTTTCAATCACCCTAGATGTGCCAAAACCATCAAAAGCTGGCAATTACATACAAACATTGAAATGGGACAAGAAAATACACGGGGACAAAAAAGAAGTGAAGTCCTCTTTAGTTGTTGGACGACATCCACATGCTTCAATGAGGTGCAACAACTAAGACAGAATGGTATAACAATTTCTACTTCAGCAAGCCAGATGAAGACAGGAGCCGCAACGCTTGGTTAGAATTGTTCAGAACTGCAGATGATCGAGGGACTTGTGACTTCCTTTTCTTCAGAAAATCCAAGGAACTCTGCACACAATGTGCGGGTGGCAGCTCCTTTAAGATAACAGTTTCAACTCTGTAACACGAAACCAGAAGATTGTGTCACAAAGATGATAATATGTCGCTAGAACTGCAAGGTCATTCCTTAAAGTGAAAAATTAACATCTCTTACCCTGCAATACTCGTCCTTTTCTTCTTCCGCTTTGGCTTTTTCTCCTTTTTCTCGTCCTCGGAGTCTGACAAGAAAACTTGCCTACAATAGTGCCAATTGTCATATGATGCATCAGCATAAACATAAACAGACAACATAAAACCATTGCCTCGAAGTAAATCAATTAGGAAGACTGTTCGTAAACACAAATGGCTTGAGGGCATACTTCTCACGCGCTGCAAGTAGGTTGACAATATCATTTGGAAGCATTCCTGTAATAGCTTGAGACTGCTTACTAGTATCAGCCCCTAAATCATCCTCGACCATTTCATCATCACCTTCAGATGCTTCAGGTTTTGGCTTCTGTCTTGGAGTTAGCCTTTCAGCCCATTTCTTTCGGCGTTCTTTAACTTCACGGCGAGCCCTGTTGAAGGGAATACATAAGAACCACACATAACAATCAAGCATGAGCCAACACTAAGCAGAATGCATGAAAAGTTAAACTCTTAGACAAAGATTTGTACCCTGGCTCATATAAAGACTCTGACTCTACGAAGGCAGCCAGGAGGACAAAATCCGATTACTAATGTTTAACTCGAGAAGAATATCAAAGACTAAGAGGTTCAATCAAACCAAGTGTAGTTCAAGGCTTCAACTATTCACCAAAACATGCAAAGATTCGCCTTGCAAAGGGCATTGCCATATATTTCACAAGCTTTAACCTACCCAAGAAAACGCCTGAACGTTTCTTTAACCAAATAACTCGGCCATGTATTTAGAGGGATTATCATCGCTTCCCTTGCAAAGGGTCAAGTAGAATGACCCTCTACCAGTTACCACACACACGCAGTGTAAATCCGATTCTTTTGTCGTGCATTAGGCAGAGAGCCGAGGGCAAAGGATCAACGGTGTAAAGTACCCGGCCATAGAAACATAATACAATTCTTCATGAACTGCTGCCTGAGTGCCTGACCTCAAATACGCACCGGAACCCGCATATTCAACACCTCCTAACCAGTAACTAACTAACTATGATCAATTAAAAAAAAAAAGCTCATGAATACTCTACCACGAAACACTATGAGCACAACCTCCTTAAGAACCTAAAAATGATTTAGGGCCGGCTAACACGAATCGAAACCCCCGAAATACACGTACATTAAAAACGTATGAGCTAATTATGCAACCAATAGTGAAGTACAAGCTCAAAATACAGCAAAGATTACACCTTTGCCAACTCCCAATCACAAATTAACATAAAAAAAATAAAATAAAAAATAAAAAATTTACCTGGAGATACTTTGTTGTTGGGCTTTCGCAATCTCTTGGTGTTTCTCTAATCCCTAATTACAAAAATCACAAATTCAAAGTTCCATTAATTAACTAACTCAAACAAATTAATTGGTATCTTCACATTTACGCTAACAATTACAGAGTGAGAGAGATAAACCTGCTGAGAGGTGAACTCATCAGGAGCATCATCAGAATCATCATCTTGTTGTCTTCTAATTGGGGAAGCCATTGCTGAATTTTCTGAAAGCTCAAAACACTGAAACTTGTGCTTCAATTTTCAGTGTTTATTTTAGGGTTTCCGATTTAATTATTACCAAACCATACGACACCGTTTCCAATCTCACCCCAATTCGATTAATTCTTTTTGGGCCAGTAAACAAAAGTTAGGCCCAATGAAACCACCGCCCATGGGCCCAGTGGATCCACACAGATTTGCGTTGCCTACGTGTCACATTAGGAAGCCACAAGTGACGCGTATATATATACCACCCAATTTTGCGGCTGATTAAACCGGGATTATTTACGCACAATTCAAACCGGAGCTCATTCAGGTTAGTTAATCTTTCGACTAATTATTTCATTTTTGATGAATTATTAGTCGTAATTGTGTTTTTATCGTTGTTGTTACGATTTCTTTTATTATTAAGGTATAAAACCATTGATTATGCTTTAGTTATAGGTTTCGGCTTTTTTAGGTTGAAATGTAACTTGTAGACAGGCATGTGAATTATGAATTATATCCGCAATTGAGAGCCCAACATAGGTCTCGCTCGCTTACGATGAGGGGCCGTGTTAAGGTATAAAATCGTTGATTGATTAAGTTTCGTTCGCGAGATTATACTTTTGGATGGCATAGGCCACAGGGGTTTTAATGTTTTATAGTTTCCGAGTGTTTTATGTATTGGGTTGGTGCCCAATTAGCGTAATTCCCATAGGGTCTAGTTCTTTTGATTGTTTACGGTTTGTTTGGAGTTCTCTCGCATATTTAGATCAAACGTAAACGATCAATTGATACGGAGGGAGATATTGTAATTGGGCGGGTCATCCCCTTGGGTGTGTGACACGTACTTGTCCAAGAAAAGAGCGAATTGTGCTTTTGGGAGTAGGATTGATGAAGTTTAGGGCATTGAAGTAGGATTGTGTCGCTTCTTACGGAAGCGTGTTTGACAATGTTAGCATGAAGCTAATCTTGAAGATTATTCGAATTTTGAGAAAAGAGGGAAATGTCTTGGTTTGTCTTTCACATTTACATTCAGCGTGTAATGTGTATGAGTATGTCTGTTGAAAACAAGATTTAATCCTAAGTACAGCTTTAGGATCGCGTTTGATAGCTGAGTGACAAGCAAGTTTCATCGCGTCAACTCGCAGCTTGTCACTGTTATATCAACTTAAGGATAGAGTTTAGCTAGAATAGATCCCCCCCAACACCAAAGGTCCCTAAGGAAAAAAAAAATAGAGAGAGTTGGACATTATATATGTCCATATTCTCAGTGTCATAATTACACAGCTTTACAAGAGTTGTTATTTTGCTTCCAATTTGTTGGCCCCAGCGGCATTGTCGAACCATTTTTGTGGCTCTCAGTTACGATGGTTTGGCACTCTCGAGCTCCACACTTTACTTCTTCATTTGAGACAATTTACGATGAAAGAAACTTCATCCACTCTTCTGCAACTATGTTTTAATGCAACTGCAGACTGCCAATTTTTTTTTTTTTTTTTTAATAGAAATTATGAATCAATCTCTTGCATCATGTAAGACAGTCCTTTAAAACGTCGTAAGAGTAAAGAAGTTACCCTAATTCTGGTGCCGCTCCTGACCCTTGATGGCTTTGCCTAACAGGATTGCTCAAATCTACTATATGTTGGTTATCGCCTGTGCTGAAACCATTTGCCATGAATGAGCTGCTACAGATGCCATTCATGTTTCCTGTACTATAAAGCTGTGACACGATAACCTCTTATTAAGCCGAGACTTGCCAACAGCACAGTTTATAGATTTCATATTAATTATTGTACTTCTTTTTACTTGTAATGCACCTAATACCTTCTTATATAATTCCATGTTTTCTTGACGAATGAGGTTTACCTTCTCACAGAGTTCCATGTTTTCCTGCTGAATGATATTTCCCTGTAAACGAATGGAAGTTAGTTGATAAAGACGCAGAGTCCACTTTAAGAAGATGGATCAAGAAAGGTACTAAATCACACCTTTCGATTTAGCTCTTCTATTTCATTGGTTAAGATCTGTTCCTGCATATATATAGCTTGTATGAGTAGTGAACAATTCTTTATACAGATGATGTTATAAAACAATGAGATGATAAGTTTACCTTCTTTGCACGAACACCCTGCAGACTCATTTCCAGTTGGTTTTCTAGGTAATGTAGTTCCTTAATGCTTAAACCAGATAGTTTTTGCCCCATAAGTTGCCTGCCTTACCAATAATGGAAATGAAGTGTCTGAATTAGGCTACTGTGAACTTCTGAATATGACTATATGAACTTGCGAACCATAGTGGCATTGTTGCTTCAGTCTGTTAATGATCTTTTTTTGGTAAAGTTGTTGAACTATCTGGCAAGACTCTTAAAAAAATGTTCGTTTTTTTTTTTAAATAAAAAAAAAAAACCTTAATTTTTTACATTTTCAGAAAGTGCAGTCAGAGTGATTTGATAACTACCTACCAGCCACTAGGATGATATATATCAAAAAGCAAGACTCTTTTTTAGATATCGTGTCTCCTTGTTTGACCTCCGCAGTTGATATCTTTCCAACTGCTGTGAGTTAATCCCAGTAAAAGAAAAAGAATATGTACCGGTGGCTTTCATGAAGGTTCTGCAGCTGCTGCCTTATGACTTCTGCCTCCTGTCGCCAAAACTACCATGTAAAATATTATGATTAACAGTTTGTTCGCTTCATATCCCATTCACTTCATAGCAAGAACGGTGGTTAGATTCTTCCGTTATTTAAAAAATAAATACTCAGTTCGATTGTTATAAATCTGCAGGAGCTTAGACTCGATCCGACAATTGATTAGTCATTATTATCAAACGAATTGCTCTTGTTTTAGATCTTAACAATCACAAGGCGTCAATATTTTGTGTATTTAGTTTGAAAAATGGAACTAGGTTCAATATAAGTTCCAACTTTAATAAAAATGTGAATTTACTTGTATCATTTTTCAGTCATATGCTAGGATTTAGCGGTTGTAGCTCACATGATAATCTGGGCTTAAATCCACAAACAGTGATACTGTAAGTTTAACATGACATGGGGAGCTGTCTCTTCAATAATGTTTTATAAACCTGATTTTTGACAATAATTAGAACTCTGGGAGTTACACTCTCCCAGTGTTGCATGTCTTCTCCTTGTCTAGCTCTGCAATGCCGTAAGCACTATCACCATAATTTCTGGTTGCTTTGAATAAATAAGCAGCATATGTGAGTACCAACGAACTATACTTTAATGGAATTATGTTGCTTATACCTTCTTCTTTTATTTAACTATATCCCTATTTTCTTCTACCTTGTCATTCAGTACCATTTTTGCTGTTTCCTACCATTTCATTGTCATTGTTTAATTGATAGCAATTTGCTCCTGCCCTGTAAACAATGCCTAGTATTTTGTCCTTGGATGTCCATGGATTAGATTTCACATCTAAAATAACTCTTGATTATAAACCCTTATGGCAAATATAGTGCTCACATGTGCAACTTGAAGGGTAACCTTATGTTTGCCATTGTTACACAATACTTGTTAACATGTATTCTCTGTTTTAGTAAAAAAGAGTTTCTTTTGCCTTCTTATCTATGCATTCTTTCATTACTTTGTAGACTTGTCCTCTTTGGTTTCTTCATCAGATTGATTTCCCTAACCTACCACTCAACTCCTGATTTATACAACCCTCCTACTTCTCTTTTCTCTGTATCCTGTTAACTGATCTCTTTGTTTAGTTTTTTCAAATTATTCTCCTGTTTGATACTGATCATGCTTCATTGTTCATAGTTTCTTCATATTATTTATCAATTCAACAATTGTACTAATCATCCTGTTTGTCAGCTTATTTATCAATTGGAAATCTTGTTAAGTGGACACTCGGTTTTGTCATAGATTATGATATGGAAGGTTTTTTTTATGAAAATGCTTCAGATCTCGTCAGGACTGTATGCATCCCCTTCCCCCTTCTTTTCTCGGGCCGCCTTTAATTCTATTGATTTCTTTTTCTTGTGTAGATGTCACTACTATCAATTAGCTTGGAGAAGTGTATTTAAGTTTCTACTTTTTTATTGAGGGCATGTGCCGGGGAGGGGAGGGGGCAAAGGGAGTCACCAATGGTAGAGTGATGCAGATAGGTGTTTACTCCCTCCCCAAAGACCTTACTTGAGATACTTCTTCTCTTTTTGTGTGGAAAGAGAGGCAAGGGGTTGGGAGGGGGGGATATGTGTCATTAGTTGAGTTTGAGTCTAAGGTTTTGGCACCAAACTCTTCAAATGTACTTCTGATTGCAATATTTTGCTGCACCCTTCTACATTGATGTCATTTATCAAGCTTTTCGCCCTCGAGCATGTGTTTCTGGCTTTTCAGCCAAAGAAGGCGTTAACATTTCTTATGAGCAAAGCAAACAAATGCTAGAAAGGAAACCAAAGCTTGTGACTTAAGCTTTCAGGATTGTTTTATTCTCTCAAAACATAATTCCATTAAAATATAGTTCGTTCATTCTGACAAGCAAAATGTATAACATACATGATATTCAAGCTTTTGTGTATATTTGCACGAAAGTACATATATGTACGGTGATGGACTGGGTGCTTACATCATTGCAGTGCTTCCTATCCTAATAAACCCTTCTATGCAAAATTGAATCAGTGATATACAAGATTGAAGGTCATATAAGGTCGTACCTTCACTTCTGATTCAGAACTTAGGTGATGATGCTCCTCCTTGATTTTGTTATATCTGGCAATAACGGATTTCATGCTGCCAGGAAAAATGGATTGTTAAGCAGCGAAGTATATGTAATATTTACTGAATATTTCTCAGGTTTCTGAGGAGTTTTAAAGAAGCTTTTGTACATTGTGTACTTTGAGGACAATATAGTAATCACAGTGCCGAAGTACTTATTTGAGAGATAAAATGGATTGTCATTCTTCGTCTTCAAACTTTTATGGATGTGATACTCAAACTAAGACACAACAACTATAAACCCTTGTTCCAAAATGATTAGGCGTCTGACACAATGTCGATATATTATTTTGAAGTTTAGTTAGGTTACCTCTAATGCTTGTAGAATTATCTCTTAAGCTAGACAAGACGTTTATGTAAGACTAAGTGCTCCGTTATTAATATTTCAGGAAGTTAAGAACAGGCAATGACCTTAATGCTCAAGGATATTACGCGAGCAAAATCAATGGCGGTTGCTGACATCTTTATTTGGACTAATGATTTTAATCGCAATTGCAAGGCACAAAACAAGGAACGAGGTTATAGTCACTACAGCTGATCATTACGAGGATAAGGATGGCCATGCGCTTCTAAGGTGCAACCTTTGTCTATTCATGTTCCTCAAGTTCTTATGTTTTTTCATTTTATCTTTGCAGTAGACGAAATCATGGTATAAGAATAGCGAAGATAATGATTTCTTATAAACACAAAAGCTAGCATTATTAAAGGTCAATAACAACCGGTAGTCTTTTTGATTATACTCTTATAATGACAATGACTTTTGAACATGAAAATATTACTGCTGGCCTCAGAAATTTTTTATTTTTAATTGTTATGCTAAACTCAATACTTTGATACAATTTTTATTACAAATGCAATGTATGTGCAACATATTTTTGCAAATTGCATCTGAATAGTGTCATTTAAGAGATAAGTACTCATCATAGAAGGTAATGCTTCTAATTTATTGGACCTATATGCTTTTCTGTTATTAAGCTTGAACTTACTGCATCTTTGTGGCAATTGCTTCTATGCTAAGGTTATAAGAGAAACCTATCTGGAATTGTAGATGTGTCGTTCTATCATAAGGTCGCCGGGGTCAGTCATGACCATGGTCTAAAATACACTAGCATCAATTGCAGCCTTGTGGTTCCCTTTACTCTCATATTAATAAAAAAAAAATCCTTATTATGCACTGTCCATAAGCATAAGATAAATAAATAAAATCTTTGGATTTTTTTTTTTTTGCCCATATTGTTGTGAGATTGGACCATATAAAAACTTTGAATCACAATCTGTGAACTATATGGTGCTAATAGGTTTTGATTTTTTGTTTAACAAATATCAATGTGACAAAGTTAAGTTTAATGATCTAAGACTATTTCAATTTCTTTAGGTCCTGTAGAGCTCTTACCGAATCCAGCATCTGTAACGTGACAAATTAAGCTACAAGTGGGAAATAAAGGTTAAAAAACAGTATCTTGACCCTGAACATCATATATATAGTTCTAACATAGGTATCCCACAATAATCATTAACATTTGTAAGGTCATGAAGTAGCTAGTGTTCCACAGACTTTGTTAAGCTGGCCTAGAATTAGCTTAACATTGAAATCGTAATTTGTCAGGATATGTAGCAACTAAATTTAGTAATGTATTTATTCATTTATGTACACTGCTTAATCAGGGATAAGAAGAGATGTTGAAAACAAACAGATCATGTGACCACTATTGCGGGAAATATAATTTGTGGAAGTAGAAGAGAGAATATCAAACCTTGTATTTGAGTACTCGTAGAGTCTTCCAGTGCTAGAAAAAATGATAACTCCAACTTCAGCATCACAAAGAATAGCGAGCTCCTTGGACTTCTTTAGCAAACCTTTCCTTCTCTTGGAGAAAGTCACTTGCCTACTTGTGGAGTTGTCAATTCTCTCGATAACGATCTTTCCTCTCCCCATAGCTCCTCCCTGATTCCTCAAGTGTCAAGACCACGAGAAACACCAGATGATTAACAAGTGGTTTAAGATTTGTTAAAAGTAAACAAATATTTATACTATTTGAAGATCTTCCACTGATTGATTGTGATTCGCATTAGTACACTTTGTTGATGATTCTTAGCTGGAGATAGTTTTTGTGCCCTAGAAATTATCTTTGATGAGTATGAATTTGAAGGAGGACAAAGGATGATAAAGTACTTTCATTTCATCAGCTTTCTTTATAAGCCAATAAAACTAATAAGGTATCTATAAATTAATTACAATAACCCTACTGCATCTCCCTTTATATCAACTTGTTAATATGAGTACTTATTCATATTACCTTGGCCGTACAACATAAACTATATACTACATATGTTGCCCAGCAAATCAAAAAAATACTTGGCCAGTGGTCCTGAAATTACATTTCCATTTCAAGTGAAGAAGTTGAGGTTCTCGAGGATGAATCAGAGACTGTATGCATTAGTACCCTTCCTATAGAATGGCCTATGGTTAAGGTAGTAATTTTGTACCGCCGTCAGGCATATTCAACAGTGACACCTGGGTTTTTTAATTAGTTTTCTTAGATTTGATAAATCTCAAAATGCATACAATAGGGTAGCTTGTACATGTAGCTATTGGGTTGATTTTATATGGTGGTAAAAGAGGTACAAGCGTCATTAGATTGCGGCAACAAAATAAGATGTCACAATGTCCGTTACATTATATGTAACTCTCTTTAGTCTCCTTCTCGTAGGATACTAATACGGAGTACATGACTATGGCGTTTTCTTTCCTACAAATTATGAAATATTTACTTCAAACATTTCGTTTATTTCATCTATAAGGTGGTGTTCTGATAGTTAAGATCCCTACTTTTAGGTTTATTAGGATAGTAAGTAAAGTTTAAGCATAATAGCTTATATATTGAAGTGAAGGATTTTAGTACTAGTTCACACTACTTTGTGAATTGCGTCAAATAGCTTCTAATTCTTGGTTCTTAATGAAAATTTAATTATCCACTAATGGTTGCATCGGATTCCTTTAGTTTTTTATTTAGGAGACATAAGACTGTGGTATGGTACACAACTACAAAAATTATTTGCTACTTCACTCACTTTTTTGTACTCGAAGTTGAATATTTTCCTTAGTAATAGAGTTACAAGTTTCTCAGTGTTCTATTTACAAAGTTTCTTTTCTCCCTTGGGCAAATATCTATTTGTAGAACTGTAGAAGTTGGTATGATGCAAGTAAAATTTCGGCATTTGATTTCGTAGTTGCTTACTGCACTCTTTTATGTAAAAAAAAAAAAAAAAAAAAAAAAAAAAAAAAAGTTTCTGTTTTCATTCCCTCACAATGTTAGATGCAAACCGATTTTGAACCTCGGTCATGGATACTATCCCCTATGACTTTACCAGCTGATCTATCTAGCAATGATAAAAATGTTGATAAACATATAATAAGTGCTTAGCCACCATATTTGCATAAATTCTGTATTGATCGACATGTCATCTATGAACTCCAAAACTTTGACTCATACATACCTTGGTGGTCGAGATGATTAGTTTATCAGCAGACATTTACATACATTTTAGCCACAAATGGAGACTTTTATTTCACATGCCCTCGGTTTAAACCCAAAAGGAGTAACTGGACCTGAAAAAAGCTTCCTTGTTATTTGCAATAGTTAACTATTTTAGTGTTAGTAACACCTACTTTTTTAGTGCTAATCTGCCTGATGCATACTAATGGTTGGGAGGTTGTTTGAGACACTAATCATAAAGATTACGATCGATGTCCCTCATACTCTCCTCTGATTGGTTGATGCCCACGTGGAAGTGAGTTCCTAGACCAATGAGATTTGTGGGTTCGGTCTTTGAGGAAAATCCTAGATGGGTTTGTAGCTTAATTAGGCATAATTAATAAATGTCATTAGTGTAATGTAAGTGGCAGGGTTAATTAGTTATTTAGTTTAAAGGTTTTAGGGTTCCAACTAAGAACAAGCTAACCTCAGCCAGGTGTCAATCATCAACAAATGATATGTTGCAGGG
>JBBYHQ010000002.1:27516571-27531201 GCA_038382645.1 Spergularia azorica
GCTTCTGCAGATTTGAGTATCTGCATATGAATCTTCAATTTGCGTCACCTTGACGAATTAGTGCTGCACTACCTGCACAAATCTGCATGCCAGGAGTATAACATAAATATAAAAACGAGGAAACTAGCTGAATGTAATACAGTGAGGACAATAATATAGTCGTACTCTTAGATTAGCATGGGATTGACTAATATAAATCATCATATGAAATCGTCATCGTGAAACTAGCTGAATGCCTGAATGAATAATATATTGGATTATTATTAGTCTGTTCCTCGCCTTTCCTTGGAGTTTTGTTGAGTGAGTGTAAGCAAGGTACATCACTTGGAAATAGAGTTGAGACAGGTTTTCCACCTGTAAATCATATGCATGTATGGTTTTTTTTCGATATTTCTTAAGCAATGAAGCATGATTATTACGGACACACAGTCACACACAAATGCACATGCATATAGCCATACAGCAGAGTTTGACATGAAGAATTTAGGAGGTGTACTGGAGTAGTATGCATTACATGGTAGTAATAGTTAAGATATATGTGTCGAAACTTGTGGTTTGAAGACTTATGTTGTGCTTTATTTGTGTAATCTATTGTTTAGAATGGGGAAGGCAGAGGAAAGGGACAATTTGGACTTATGGAGTTACTCGAATACTCGATATCGGGCAACATATAGCAAGGGATGTATGTTGGCCCATGCTGAACGAATTGGGCTTCTTCATGGGTTAGGAATCTGAATTAAAATTGGGTTTACTGTACTCTTTGGATCTGCTCCGCACCGAAATGTGTTCTTCCAACGTTTGGTTGTCCTGGTAAGTGTTCCATCGATTCTCAATCCATCCGTACATATTGTTTAATTTATAACTCTAGATGCTTAAACAATTTGTTATGAGCTCTTAACCCTTTAATCCTCTGTCATAAGACTTAACTTAGCTAGAATAACCTTGCTTTGGATTGCTAGTGGGAATATAAACCTCATCAGAAACTCGTTATTTTGAAAAAAGTTCGAGGAGTTACTCGTCTCATTGCTACTTAATTACTTTAAATGGACGTTCACTTCCCCGTCGCATTTGTAAGACTGTAAATGAGGTGTCTTCTCGGTACAAGCCATGTATATGGTCAAATGATGATTAGTTTTTTCTTTAGATGATCAAACTTGACTTGTGATTTTTTCGATGATTACACTTGACTTTTCATATCATTATCTTATATCGGTACGAGAAATTTTCTAGCCTGTTTCTTTTGCTAGGCGCTTTGTGTAAGAAATTGTTGCTGAGATGCAGATTTTGCTACTTCGTTACAAGGTTGTTTCAATATAAAAGATATAAATGTGGTTAAAACTTTAAGGTCATCACATTCAGAGACTTGAGTGCTTAAGAAGGTGACTGGATATTCTATTGCTTGTTGACGCGATTATTCCGGCTTCAACTCTGCATGACTATTCAGTATGATTGAATCTTTTTGTTAAGTTAGGATATATCTGGTTTAGTTATATTTATCTGATTTAAGTAAATCACCAGTGTTGACATATGATGAGCGAGACTACAGAAATAATGTTAATTATAATAAATTAAGAGGTTTTTACTGACTTTGTTCGACTCACCGTGTGAAAACTTTATACTACTGTGACTTCTAAACTTTCGTCATTGTTCTCTACTGTCAAAATTTGTTTTCTGAGCTTTCTTGCTTAAGGAAACAGCATTGCTACCTATCTCCTTAGATCCTTAACAACGTATATGTCAAACTGTTATGCTCTTGAAATTTCCCTGCTTTGGATATCTATTATTCTTCCTGTTGCCAACTCAGTTTCCTTCCAATTCTCTCGATTTGACTCCAGTTCGAATATACTGTAACAAGGAGATGCTGTAAATTCGGTTGGAGCCATTGAATTTAACAAAGTTAGTTACTTGGACCGTGTAGGTCTAATCACCTATGCGAACAAGGTGCAACTTTGGTATGAAAGTTCAAACACTATGTCAGACTTCTCAACCCATTTCTCATTTTTCATTGATACCTTGGAACAGTCTCCGGGAACCTATGGCCATGGGGTCACGTTCTTTATTGCTTCTGCTAGTTTCCAAATTCCACCTAATTCAGATGGTATCAACAACAATTCCATAGCATCGTTAGTAAACACTCATTGGAATGCTAGTTTACATAGCGGGGATACTGCTGACGCTTGGATAGTTTATAATTCAACTACCAAGAATCTCACTGTCTTTTGGTCTTTCAGAGAAGAGGCAGCTTATAGTCGCAACTCCAGCCTCTCTTTACAAATTGATCTTCGGAAAACCATCCCTGAGTTTGTGTCAATTGGTTTGTCTGCTGCTACTGGAAAATATGTGGAGCCTCACAATCTCCAATCTTGGGAGTTCAACTCCAACTTGGAGTCAAAGGTCCCAAAAATGAGTCATTCTAAGAAAGTTAGAGATAGGATTGATTGTTCCTTTATGTCTTATGATTCTCGGGGGTATTGTAGTTTTGGTTTTATGTCGTAGGAGGAGATGGAAGAGGAGAAAACAAGCCGAGGCAGCCTCATTCAATGATGAATTTGAGAGAGAGAGGCAGGGCCTAGAAAGTTTATGTATCCCGAGCTTGTTACAGCCACCCATTATTTCTCGAGTGAACGTAAGTTAGGTGAAGGTGGCTTTGGATGTGTCTACAAGGGTTATCTTATTGAGTTATGACATACCGATCACTGTGAAAAAAAACATCTAGGGGCTCCAAACAAGGGAAAAAACAGTATATAACTGAGGTGAAAATAATTAGCCGGCTTAGGCATAGGAACCTTGTGCAGCTCATTGGCTGGTGCCATAGCCATGGTGAATTTCTACTTGTTTATGAGTTCATGCCTAATGGTAGCTTGAATGCTCACCTATTTGGGAAGAAGTTACCTCTATCTTGGTTTTTAAGGTACAAAATCACGCTTGGTGTAGGCTCGGGATTGCTGTACCTGCATGAAGAATGGGAGCAGTGTGTGGTGCACCGAGACATAAAGAGCAGCAACATAATGCTAGACTTTAGTTTCAACGTCAAGCTTGGTGACTTTGGACTAGCAAGGTTGATGGACCATGAACTTGGCGGCCAGACAACAGGCTTGGCAGGAACTTTTGGGTACATGGCTCCAGAGTACATAAGCACAGGGAAGGCTAGCAAAGAATCTGATGTCTACAGTTTTGGAGTAGTTGTATTAGAGATTGTTACAGGAAAGAAATCAATGGATTTCATGGATGTTCGGACTGACCAAATGGGACTGATTGAGTGGGTGTGGAATCTTTATGGCCGAGGAGAGCTACTGTCAGCCATTGACAAAAGTCTAGACAACGACATGGTTTACGATGCTAAACAGGCAGGGTGTTTGTTAACAGTAGGGCTATGGTGTGCTCACCCTGATCACAATAAACGACCGTCCATCAGGCAAGCAATTCAGGCTCTTATTTTTGAGGCTGCTTTGCCTAGTTTTCCACCAAAAATGCCCGTTACATTCTATCATGTGCCCCTACCATCACTCACCTCTTCAGGCCCTTTTTAATTTTAACAAGCCTCGAAATTGGTCGTTAGGCTTTGGACTCACCTCGAGTTGATGAAATCGTACGTCTTAAGTTGTTGTTGGTCGTTGTATAGTAATTGTTGTTGTTGATGCTGTTGGTCATTGTATACTAGTAAACATTATTTAGCTGTGTTCCATAGAAATACAGTGTTCATTTGTGATTAGACTACAGAAACTTCATTACATATATCAATACTCCGTATATGATTGCATGCATCAATGTTAATATATCTAGATAAAACCGGAAGAGAGGAATTATGATATGGGGTGATCGGATTCCACTGGTGGTACGCAATGTCAGCCTCGAGGCTAAGACGATTTCAACGTCGGCTTCTTCTTCCGTGGCCAGCTTCTCTCTGGCAAGTGAAGTAAAGGGCAGCAACCGGCATGGCAAGGTTATATTGGTTTGCAAATTCTCTGGTGAAGAAATTTTGGCGCCACCCAGGATCTTGCATTGTTTGTCTTCCAGCTTGACGGTACACTACAAAGACAAGTCTATGTATCCCCACTGATGGTCTTGGGCTCTCATATGAAACCACTTCTTGCCCTGTATTTTTCAAATTTTGGTCTTTATCCAATTAGCGTCGTAGCAAAATCATGATCTCGACTATGAAAATGTGAACAAGCTCGGTAAAAAAATTTGTTCCTTGATTTTACATTATTGAAAAGAACGAAGTTGTGGGATTGAATGAGATGCGAGGTATGATTCTGATATGCACACATCCATCTAAATTAGTGTATTTTCCGCGCATAAAAAAAAAAAAAAAAAAAAAAAAAAAACAATTGGATAAATTAAACCGTATATTATTATGTTCGATTCACTTGCACTTGTGAGACTAATACGTATCCAAATTCATTATAGAGGAATAGAGGATGTAACGTTTTTTCAGTGTCTGGTAATGACAAGATACGGTAATACTACATGATTATCTCCTTCATTTCAAAAATTTAACCATCGCATAATAAATAATTTTCACTATCAAAATGCGGGTGCTCGAATATCATAAAATTACTCGAGTTTTTTGATTTCTAAGCTAATGTTACAAAAAAATTTACCTTGTCTGTTGCTCTACTTCTTTTAATTTTATAAACAGATCTAAATAGATAATCTGTAATACAATTATCATCAACAAAGATGCTATGGTGTAGTGGTTATCACGTCTGCTTTACACGCAGAAGGTCCCCAGTTCGATCCTGGGTAGCATCATTTTTTCTTTTTATTTTTCTTCTGTAGTGCACTTTGAAGAAATGCACCTTATTTTCTTATTTTTCTTGGTTGAAATAATTGCAATGATTAAGTACGTTACGCCCTATTTTAAATATGTATAATCAAGTGACAAAACTTTGTTGATTGAACTTTAAATTTGCATAGATAACATGTATATGGGTATCAAATTCACAAGCATGATCACTCACCTAAAATTATGCCTCCTGCAGCTGGTATGTTACTCACCAACCTAAAGCATTGCAAAAATGAACTCTTCATTAGTAACTTGTTTGACAATCTACTCCGTCATCGGTAAATATACTCATACTATACCTAAATTAAACATACCAATGCAAGTATTCTCTCTCGGTCGCATTGCCTGGGCTTGGAGCATCAGGATCCACCATAACCTTCAAGATTAACTAGACATTTTTAACCAAAGAAAATATAACACTATAACACATTTCTTTTGTCTAGTTATGTTACTCACTAGGCATTATTCAGATAGAGATCGAGGACGTCTTTTAATAATTACATTATTCATTAATTTTAGCAAGCAGTAGGTCAGATGACATTGATTTAAATAAGAGTTTAAAAACCAACTAATAAGAGAATGCACAATACATATTAAGGACATCTTAATATAGAGTGTCATTATGCACATCAATCTTAACTAGTACATCAAGATTAGACGATCGACGATGTTAATTAATTAGTTTAATTGACCGTATAATTATTAATCATATACATGCATTGGCTACTTACCAAGGTGTAGAGTGCCCAAGGGTCATCGCCTATAATCTCAATTCTTGGAGGGGTGACAACCTGAGAGGGTCTAAGTTGACAAGCATTGATGACTTCTCTACTTTCGTAAACAACTCTCAAATTCACTGAAATAACAAAGGGATCAACAACATCTCCTATCACTTGTCCTATAACAAGTGCGTCTCCTGATGTTCTTCCTCTTGGCATCATGTTCTTGTAACCTTATAATAAGTTGTACTAATCTCTATATAAATGTTGTAAAATGTAAAACACACAACTATATATACTAGTGCATGCGCTAGCTAGCTAAGCTAAGCTATTAAAATTACTTGCGAGTATGCATATATTGTTTCAACCTTAAAACCTTCTTTTATATTGTTTCTTAAAGCATCTTTTTTAGCCGCTTTTTTGGTCCATGACGATATACATACAATGCGATGCTTAAACAAGTACAATGAAATGACAGTTTTTTTTTCTTCTTCTTAGTTTCTTGTGTTTATATATTATATACTCCCTCCGATCCAGATTAAACTTCTTATCCTCTTTTTTAAGGTTTTGTTTTTGTTTTTCCCATTTCCAAAATATTACGTTTTTTGTCGAGTGAATAATTATGGAGGCAAGATAAAAATGTTGGTTATAACTAGATTTTAAATTTATTTGCTAAATGAATTATTAAGAATTATTTATTAGTTCTCCTTTGGAGGTGCGCAAAAGGGAGCAGGAAGTTTAATCTGGACCGGAGGGAGTACTGAGTAGTATGTACTACATTCAGATTACACATACATTTCTATTTTGGACCAATGAAAAGACGATCTTCAATCAAATTTTCTTAATATAAATCGTTATTGACTTATTGCTTTTTTTTTTTTAAATTTCAAATAAATAATCAAAGTACATACCACTAAAGGAGTATGTATAATATGTCCTTTATGTAGTAACAAACGTATTTATAGAGTAATTTTCTAGTGTTAATAAGCCGGCTGCCCCACTAAAAAACAGTCACTTATTAAGTAATTATTACATCACTAAGGTGACGTTGTAGCAAATGAAGAGGATGACATGTACTACATCACTAACATCAGTACTTTTGAGTTTGTGTGGTTTTCGGCTTGTAGGTTGTAGCACAAATGGTTAAAATTTCAGATTGTACGTAGTTCTTATTGTTGATCAGCATATGCATGGGTGTGTTTTTTTTGCTTTCTCCTGTGCGATGGTTGGGGCATATATAGTATCAACCATTTTACATACTCTTATCCAAATTACTCGGCCACAACTTAGTTTAGTTTCCGTGGTTCGAACCATTTCAAAAGATAAATCACGAGTCAAATTTACCGTTTTCAAGGAGTGGTGTTAAACACAATTAGCATAAATTAACAATAACGGACTTTTCGATAAATCTATTTTGAAAATAACTACAAAAGGAAATATCTTATTTCGGAATCCATAGTAATAAAAAAAAAATAAGATTGGACCCGATAGAATATTGAAAGGTGGTTGATGCTATTGATCGGCAACATATGTATTACGTTGGGTCGGAATTCAGAATAGTCAAGAAACTTTAATGTCACTTCAAACATCCTATTGAGGCTATTAATTCTATTTTTGTTAGATGTGGATCATACGTTTTTATATTCGGTGCAAGTGTTCCTATCTTACCTCATCTTCTCGATCATTTCATGTGGGAGGCATCACGTAATACAATATTTTCAGTCCCGAATATGTAGAAACCCCATCTGAAAAAAGCTCAATTATTTTGGTTGGAGCGAGTTTGACCCTTTTTTAGTTCCATGTCTATTTTGACACTTTTTATTCCATTATACAAAAATACAAATAATGCACTTTTCTGCTTTTTTGTTGGAACTTGGAAGTACTAGGTAGCTAGCACTTTTGTAGAACACTACTTTATGTCTTAATTCATATTCATTGTGGTCTAGCATGCAATTGGCTAGAGTACAGTTCATCACTTGATTGGGTGCACAACTTGTGGAAGTGATGATTCTATCTACAATTTTGTGATTTACAATAGTGTGCAGAAAGCATCTTTTATAACTCTGAGTCGATACTCAACAGATAGAAATATACTTGAGTCATAATAAAAAATTACCCTTAAAACAGACTTAAAATTTAAGTTATACTCTTCAAAGCACGCAAGTCAAGTGATCATTTGTCCTTGAACTAACCAATATTAATTATTGGTAAACGCGTCTAATTCTAGACACTACCAATTTAAGTAACACTCTTAAGAGGTAGTCGCTACGATTCTTTACAGGGGAGTACATTGATCTTATGTTTCTCTTCGAGTTCTCATCTATTGGAAAATTTAAGTGTAGACTTGAGACTACGTAATCATGTTCTTGTTTTTTTTTTTTTTATATTCGTTAATTGTACTATTTTGTTATATATGATTACCTTTAAATAATTCAAAATAAATACGATTGTACGCTATTAAAATTGTGTAAATTTCATAGATCAAATCCTAATGTAAGTATTGTACAACTAAATTTGTAAAGCTATGCTTCTAAATTCTTAAAACAAGCAAAAGTATATCATGTTTCACTGAAATCAAAAGTACATTAAGCTACTCTAGAGCTATGTTGCACGAGTACGACACCAACACGGATACCAGGAGGACGTTGACACTGGGACACCGCAATCTCAAAATATAGGACACTGACACTGCTATTATTTTTTAATATAAATATATAAAATAAATTATATGTTACATTTTATAATAAAATAATAAAAATTTATAACTTTAAAACATAATATAATTTCAAAATGAAGATATGACACGTTGGTTATTGAATATTTAAAGGGAAGGATTTAGGAATTAGAAATTAAAAATGTTTACTTTGCCGAAATGGGAGTTTAATTAATGCATGTTTTTGTGTTTGATAGGTGTCCAACCGATGTCCCATATGTAAAACATTGGCTTTTGTATCCGACTTAAAAATAATAAATTGGACACTGGACCGACGATGTCCGACATGTGTCCTCCCGGTGTCCTCCAGGTGTACGTGTCCGACACCGTATTTGACACCGACTAGCAAATTGGGAGAGGTGTCCGTGCTTCATAGCTCTAGAGTATGCTAGGTTTTTCACCTTACTAGTTTACTACATGGGCAACGACCGAAGTATATTTACTCATATTTTACAAACAGCCATAATATGACCTATGGATATCCTTGGAGTAGTTTCGATAGATATGAGAAGCGATTAATCTATTGTCGAAGGTCATTAACACGTTTTAACACTTTTCACCTATTAAGGTACATATGCGTGTTTTGTCAATTTTGTGCACCTACAAAAGGTTTTTGGCACTAGTATTTTGCGTAACGCGATAATATGACCTCTCGATTCATCCACTAAAATCTAGGCAATTTTTATTACATCACGATTTTCAGTCAAAAACAGTAGATTATACACTTCGTTTTGTACTGATTTTTACCAATATTTTGAAAGTTGTTAAAATTTATCAAATTTTTATTGTGGACATCCTTGGTGTACTTTTGTTATCTAATAATAACGATTACTCTATTATTGAAGTTCTTTTACGCGTTTAAGCAATCATTAGCTTTGAAGGTCAATATGCGTTTTTTGATGATTTCGTTAACCTATTGAAAGTTTTTTGCTCAGATATTTTGCAAATAGCCATAATATGACCTCAGGATTCATGCACGAAAATCTGGGCCATTTTTATTACATAGCGATTTTCGGTGAAAAACGGTGGATTGTACACTTCGTTTTTTTGCGCATTTTGACCAATTTTTGGAAAGTTGTTAAAATTTCTCAAACTTTCATCATGGATATTCTTGGTGTAGTTTTGATAGATATGAGAAACGATTCATCTTTTGTTGAAGGTCATTAACACGTTTTAACACTTTTCACCTATTGACGGGCATATGCGTGTTTTGTCAATTTTGTGCACCTACTGAAGGTTTTTGGCACTAGTATTTTTCGTTTACTACTGATTTTTACCAATTTTTTGAAAGTTGTTATAATTTATCAAAATTTTATCGTGGACATCCTTGGTGTACTTTTGTTAGCTATGAATAACGATTACTCTATTATTGAAGTTATTTTACGCTTTTAAGCACTCATTAGCTTTGAAGGTCAATATGCGTTTTTTGACGATTTCGTTAACCTATTGAAAGCTTTTTGCGCAGATATTTTGCAAATAGCCATAATATGACCTCATGATTCATCCACGAAAATATAGGCCATTTTTATTACTTAGCGATTTTCGGTGAAAAACGGTGGATTATACACTTCGTTTTTTGCAGATTTTGACCAATTTTTGGAAAGTGGTTAAAATTTCTCAAACTTTCACCATGGATATCCTTGGTGTAGTTTTGCTAGATATGAGAAACGATTCATCTTTTGTTGAAGGTCATTAAAACGTTTTTAACACTTTTTACCAAATGACGGGCATGCGTGTTTTGTCAAATTTGTGCACCTACTGAAGGTTTTTGGCACTAGTATTTTTCGTGGCGCCATAATATGACCTCTAGATTCATCCACTAAAATCTAGGCAATTTTTATTACGTCGCGATTTTCGTTCAAAAACCGTGGATTATACACTTCGTTTTGTCCCGATTTTTACCAAATTTTTGAAAGTTGTTAAATTTTATCAAAACTTTATCGTGGACATCCTTGGTGTACTTTTGTTAGCTATGAATAACGATTACTCTATTATTGAAGATCTTTTACGCGGTTTAGCACTCATTAGCTTTGAAGGTCAATATGCGTTTTTTGACGATTTTGTTAACCTATTGAAAGTTTTTTCCTCAGATATTTTGCAAATAGCCATAATATGACCTCAGTATTCATCCACGATAATCTGGGCCATTTTTATTACTTAGCGATTTTCGGTGAAAAACGATGGATTATACACTTCCTTTTTTGAGGATTTTGACCAATTTCTGGAAAGTTGTTAAAGTTTCTCAAACTTTCACCATGGATATCCTTGGTGTAGTTTTGATAGATATGAGAAACGATTCATCTTTTGTTGAAGGTCATTAACACGTTTTAACACTTTTCACCTATTGACGGGCATATGCGTGTTTTATAAATTTTGTGCACGTACTGAAGGTTTTTGGCACTAATATTTTTAGTAGCGCCATAATATGACCTCTAGATTCATCCACTAAAATCTAGGCAATTTTTATTACGTCGCGATTTTCGGTCAAAAACCGTGGATTATACACTTCGTTTTGTCCTGATTTTTACCAATTTTTTGAAAGTTGTTAAAATTTATCAAAACTTTATCGTGGACATCCTTGGTGTACTTTTGTTATCTAATAATAACGATTACTCTATTATTGAAATTATTTTACGCGTTTAAGCACTCATTAGTTTTAAAGGTCAATATGCGTTTTTTGACGATTTTGTTAACCTATTGAAAGTTTTTTCCTCAGATATATTGCAAATAGCCATAATATGACCTCAGGATTCATCCACGAAAATCTGGGCCATTTTTCTTACTTAGCGATTTTCGGTGAAAAACGGTGGATTATACACTTCCTTTTTTGCGGATTTTGACCAATTTTTGGAAAGTTGTTAAAGTTTCTCAAACTTTCACCATAGATATCCTTGGTGTAGTTCTGATAGATATGAGAAACGATTCATCTTTTGTTGAAGGTCATTAACACGTTTTAACACTTTTTACCTAGTGACAGGCATATGCGTGTTTTGTAAAATTTGTGCACCTACTGAACGTTTTTGGCACTAGTATTTTTTGTAGAGCCATAATATGACCTCTAGATTCATCCACTAAAATCTAGGCTATTTTAATTACGTCGCAATTTTCGTTCAAAAACCGTGGATTATATACACTTCGTTTTGTCCCGATTTTTACCAATTTTTTGAAAGTTGTTAAAATTTATCAAAATTTTATCGTGGACATCCTTGGTGTACTTTTGTTAGCTATGAATAACGATTACTCTATTATTGAAGATCTTTTACGCGGTTTAGCACTCATTAGCTTTGAAGGTCAATATGCGTTTTTTGACGATTTTGTTAACCTATTGAAAGTTTTTTGCTCAGATATTTTGCAAATAGCCATAATATGACCTCAGGATTCATCCACGAAAATCTGGGCCATTTTTAATACTTAGCGATTTTCGGTGAAAAACGGTGGATTATACATTTCGTTTTTTTGCAGATTTTGACAAAATTTTGGAAAGTTGTTAAAATTTCTCGAACTTTCACCATGGATATCCTTGGTGTAGTTTTGATAGATATGAGAAACGATTCATCTTTTGTTGAAGGTCATTCAAATGTTTTAACACTTTTTACCTAGTGACGGGCATATGCGTGTTTTGTAAAATTTGTGCACCTACTGAAGGTTTTTGGCAATAGTATTTTTCGTAGCGCCATAATATGACCCTCTAGATTCATCCACTAAAATCTAGGCAATTTTAATTACGTCGCGATTTTCGGTCAAAAATCGTGGATTATAAACTTAGTTTTGTCCAGATTTTTACTAGTTTTTTGAAAGTTGTTAAAAACTATTAAAATTTTATCGTGGAAATCCTAGGTGTACTTTTGTTAGATATGAAAAAAGATTACTCTCTTATTGAAGTTCTTTTACGTGTTTTAACAGTTATTAGCTTTGAAGGTCAATATGCATTTTTTGACGATTTTGTTAACCTATTGAAAGTTTTTCGCTCAGATATTTTCCAAATAGCCATAATATAACCTCAGGTATTATCCACAAATATCTGGGCCAGTTTTATTACTTTGCGATTTTCGGTGAAAAACGGTGGATTATACACTTCGTTTTTTGCCGATTTTGACCAATTTTTGAAACGTTGTTAAAGTTTCTCAAACTTTCACCATGGATATCCTTGGTGTAGTTCTGATAGATATGAGAAACGATTCATCTTTTGTTGAAGGTCATTAACACGTTTAAACACTTTTCACCTATTGACGGGCATATGCGTGTTTTGTCAATTTTGTGCACCTACTGAAGGTTTTTGGCACTAGTATTTTTCGTAGCGCCATAATATGACCTTTAGATTCATCCACTAAAATCTAGGCAATTTTTATTACGTCGCGATTTTCGTTCAAAAACCGTGGATTATACACTTCGTTTTGTCCCGATTTTTACCAAATTTTTGAAAGTTGTTAAATTTTATCAAAACTTTATCGTGGACATCCTTGGTGTACTTTTGTTAGCTATGAATAACGATTACTCTATTATTGAAGATATTTTACGCGGTTTAGCACTCATTAGCTTTGAAGGTCAATATGCGTTTTTTTACGATTTTGTTAACCTATTGAAAGTTTTTTCCTCAGATATTTTGCAAATAGCCATAATACGACCTCAGTATTCATCCACGATAATCTAGGCCATTTTTATTACTTAGCGATTTTCGGTGAAAAACGATGGATTATACACTTCCTTTTTTGCGGATTTTGACCAATTTCTGGAAAGTTCTTAAAGTTTCTCAAACTTTCACCATGGATATCCTCGGTGTAGTTGATAGATATGATAAACGATTCATCTTTTGTTGAAGGTCATTAACACGTTTTAACACTTTTCACCTATTGACGGGCATATGCGTGTTTTATAAATTTTGTGCACGTACTGAAGGTTTTTGGCACTAATATTTTTCGTAGCGCCATAATATGACCTCTAGATTCATCCACTAAAATGTAGGCAATTTTTATTACGTTGCGATTTTCGGTCAAAAACCGTGGATTCTACACTTCGTTTTGTCCCGATTTTTACCAATTTTTTGAAAGTTGTTAAAATTTATCAAAATTTTATCGTGGACATCCTTGGTGTACTTTTGTTATCTAATAATAACGATTACTCTATTATTGAAATTATTTTACGTGTTTAAGCACTCGTTAGCTTTGAAGGTCAATATGCGTTTTTTGACGATTTTGTTAACCTATTGAAAGTTTTTTCCTCAGATATTTTTGCAAATAGCCATAATATGACCTCAGGATTCATCCACGAAAATCTGGGCCATTTTTATTACTTAGCGATTTTCGGTGAAAACGGTGGATTATACACTTCCTTTTTTGAGGATTTGACCAATTTTTGGAAATTTGTTAAAGTTTCTCAAACTTTCACCATGGATATCCTTGGTGTAGTTTTGATAGATATGAGAAACGATTCATCTTTTGTTGAGGATCATTATCACGTTTTAACACTTTTCACCTATTGACGGGCATATGCGTGTTTGGTAAATTTTGTGCACCTACTGAAGGTTTTGGCACTAATATTTTTCGTAGCGCCATAATATGACCTCTAGATTCATCTACTAAAATCTATGCAATTTTTATTACGTCGCGATTTTCGGTCAAAAACTGTGGATTATACACTTCGTTTTGTCCAGATTTTTACCAATTTTTTGAAAGTTGTTAAAATCTATTAAAATTTTGTCGTGGATATCCTTGGTTTACTTTTGTGAGATATGAAAAAATATTTCTCTATTATTGAAGTTCTTTTACGCGTTTTAGCAGTTATTAGCATTGGAGGTCAATATACGTGTTTTGACGATTTTGTTAACCTATTGAAAGTTTTTCGCTGAGATATTTTCCAAATAGCCATAATATAACCTCAGGATTCATCCACAAAAATCTGGGCCATTTTTATTACTTAGCGATTTTCGGTGAAAAACGGTGAATTATACACTTCGTTTTTTTGCGGATTTTGACCAATTTTTGGAAAGTTGTTAAAGTTTCTCAAAATTTCACCATGGATATCCTTGGTGTAGTTTTGATATATATGAGAAACGATTCATCTTCAACTTGTTGAAGGTCATTAACACGTTTTAACACTTTTCACCTGGTGACGGGCATAAGCGTTTTTTTTATCAATTTTGTGCACTTACTGAAGGTTTTTGGCACTAGTATTTTTCGTAGCGCCATAATATGACCTCTAGATTCATCCACTATAATATGAATTTTTTTTCGAAATAGGGCTCAAAAAATAAATATTAAACAAAATGGGTTGGATTGAAAAATTTTCAATCTTATGGGGTGCACGTCACCCCATTTCAGGTCCGGGACAAAACTGCCAGTGCCCCTGGCGGTTTTAAGTGAAGAGAAATCGCCACCCTCCATGGCGGTTTCTTCACAAAAATGAGTATACA
>JBBYHQ010000002.1:27534736-27544827 GCA_038382645.1 Spergularia azorica
AAGATTGAACATTTTTCAATCCAACCCATTTTGTTCAATATTTATTTTTTGAGCCCTATTTCGAAAAAAAATTCCTATAATATAGGTAATTTTTATACGTCGCGATTTTTGGTAAAAAAACAGTGGATTATACACTTCGTTTTGTCCAGATTTTTACCAATTTTTTGAAAGTTGTTAAAATTTATCAAAATTTTATCGTGGACATCCTTGGTGTACTTTTTTTAGCTATGAATAACGATTACTCTATTATTGAAGTTATTTTACGCGTTTAAGCACTCATTAGCTTTGAAGGTCAATATGCGTTTTTTGACGATTTTGTTATCCTATTGAAAGTTTTTTGCTCAGATATTTTGCAAATAGCCATAAGATGACCTCAGGATTCATCCACGAAAATCTGGGCCATTTTTATTACTTAGCGATTTTCGGTGAAAAACGGTGGATTATACACTTCGTTTATTGCGAATTTTGACCAATTTTTGGAAAGTTGTTAAAGTTTCTCAAACTTTCACCATGGATATCCTTGGTGTAGTTTTGATAGATATGAGAAACGATTCATCTTTTGTCGAAGGTTATTAACACGTTTTAACACTTTTCACCTATTAACGGGCATATGCGTGGTTTGTCAATTTTGTGCACCTACTGAAGGTTTTTGGCACTAGTATTTTTCGTAGCGCCATAATATGACCTCTGGATTCATCCACTAAAATCTAGGCAATATTTATTACGTCGCGATTTTCGGTCAAAAACCGTGGATTATACACTTCGTTTTGTCCCGATTTTTACCAATTTTTTGAAAGTTGTTAAAATTTATCAAAATTTTATCGTGGACATCTTTGGTGTACTTTTGTTAGCTATGAATACTCTATAATTGAAGTTCTTTTACGCGTTTGAGCACTCTTTAGCTTTGAAGGTCAATATGTGTTTTTTGACGATTTTGTTAACGTCGCGTTTTCGTTCAAATATATTGGGTTATACACTTCGTTTTGTCCCTATTTTTACCAATTTTTTTGAAAGTTGTTAAAATTGATCAAAAAAATTCCCGGACTTGCTTTGCTTACTTTTGTTAGCTATGAGAAACGATTACTCCGTCATTGTAGCTCTTTTACGCGTTTTAGCAATCATCGCTTTGAAGGTCAATATGCATTTTTTTGTTGATTTTGTTAACCTATTGATACTTTTTTGCTATGATATTTTTCAAATAGCCATAATATGACCTCTGGATTCATCCATGTAAATCAAGGATGTTTTTATTACTTAGCAATTTTCGGTCAAAAACGGTAGATTATACACTTCGATTTTTGCGGAGTTTGACCAATTTTTTGAACTTTTGGTCGATTTTATCCACCTACCGAAGGTTTTGTGTTGAAAACCACCATAATATGACCTCTATATTCATTTACGGAAATTTGAGATTTTTTTATTACGTAGCAATTTTCGGCATAAAACAGTGGACTATCCATTGACATGGTTTAAAGAAAGAACCAACACCCATATGGCCGAATATTTGATCTATCAGAAATGGGCCTGGCCCAACAGAGTGAGAGTACTTACCAGTTACCATTGAGTCAACCCGATCCGAAACTCTAACGGACTGAACCGACCCGAGTACTTGACCCGTTTAACAAAACATCCTTAAACTCCCAGTGTCCTCGACATCCAAGTCTCTCTCTTTTATCGCGTCTCTGATTTCCCCGCCGCCGCCGCCGCCGTCACTGCCGGAAATAGTATTCGTTCAGGTAAACAAATTTCCCCTTTCTAATAAAATAATCCCTGATTACTGCAAAACTCATGTTTCTATTCTTATGAATTACGCTTTTGGTAAGTTGGGTTTTCACTTGAATTAGTTGAAACCCTAGAATTCCTAATTAATATTAATTTGATTTCGGATTGACCAGAAGTTGAACTGGCTGTTGAAGGGTGGTTATGCTGTAATGATTTCTGGGTTCTATATAATTAATGGAGAACTTGTAGTTGGTTGTTGCTTAAACAATACACTTTGTGGCTTGACATTCTTCTCTTTTCCTTGATTGCATGATTTTTAACGATTATTGAAATGGACGTGCTTCTATATTGTGAAGTATCAATCAGTTGGTGCGATTTTCAAAGTAATTTTCATTTTGGGTCATCCGTGCATATTGTCCTATGTTTCAAAAGGGGTAAAGCTTGCGTACATCTTCCCCCCTTACCCCGCCTTATGACGGGAGCTTTAAGGCGCTGGGGTAATGATGTTATTGTATTCAAACAGACACGCTCTAGTGTAGTAGTGGTGGTGGTGCTTAACTCCGGATTGTATGTTTTAGAGGGGAGAAACTTCCCTATTGTCCAATTCCGGCTTATTGTCGAGAGACAACTTCCCTGTTGGCTATTGTCTAATGGTGCGGGGGAGAGACTAACAAGTTCCCTATTCTCTTGAGTAATTTGTCCGGTTTGTATGTTTTGGAATGGGATAGTTCCTTATTGTCTTAGGTTGTATATGAGTTGATACGTATAGTTCGTACAGCAAGCAAGGACCTTTTTGTGCATTTGTCGATGATCATGGTTTCATAGACTTGAGTCTTTTGACTGGATAGCTAATCAAGAACTGAAAATCGAGAATGGGATTGTTAGGTTCAATTGCTATTGTTACTTTAGAGGTGAGGGAATGCTATCGTCTGGTTCCTCACCTTTAAATCTATTGGCGTGTTTGTTTCTTAAATTAGAAAAGCAGTCATTTGAAGTTTCCAGTTGTTATTCTGGGGCCGTATCGTGCGATGAAACTGGTTTGTGCGATTATGAGTGCTTATTGAGTTATTGTAATGACTAATGTGATAGTCTAGAGGAAAACGCACTGTAAGTAGACGGAGGTTAGTTTGAAGTGTTCTGTTTGTTCAGGGTCTTACATAGTTCAACAACAGTTGCTTTTAACTCTAGTAATCGTTTTAGTGTTCTCGACCTTCTGAGATCGCAGTGAACACTGAACTGGAATTTTAAAGGTCAAGTAATGTGGTCCTTTATTGTTTTATCAATGTTGGCCAAGGAAAGATAGACCTGATGAATACAGACCAGATCTCGGGGTGAATGTTAGACTGTTTCCATATAACAAATTTCATTGTTGAGGCTGAGTTTTATATCGTGCTTGTTTTAGCAGGTTAATGCCCAAATTATCTACAGGCGTTTTTCAAAATTGTTAATTGTTGATATTACCTGGCCGTTTTAGACCATCTCATATAGTTGCGTGATGTGCCTAACCTGCTGATCTTTTTATTTGCTTGTAGTAGAATGCCTGAAGATAAGCCAATCATCGGCTTGACATGGGAGCCGAAGCTCCCAACTTTTGGCAAGCCCTCATCATCGACACTAAATAAAGCCAGCCTCACTCAGGAGAGAAGCATGCTGTATAACCCCACTTCAGAGCTCATAGATGGTTTGTATGTTCTCCCGAATGATCCTAGAAAGGTCAACAAATTGCTCCGAAAACAAATTAAAGACACCACTGGCAAAAATTGGTATGTATTGTGAATTCGCAATGCCTTGATATTCTTGATTGGATCTTTTATTCTTTCAGTCGCTTTGTATTTTAATGGGGATTTGTTGTGGCTTAAAAATAGGTTTGACATGCCTGCCCCAGAAATGACACCACAATTGAAACAAGATTTACAGATATTGCAGGTAAAATTTTCTGTGTTGATGCTTGAGATAGTTCCATTGCATTGGAATTGTTTCTCGTTTAATTATCTTATTTATGCTTATTTGAAATTTTAGAACTAGAAATTCGAATTGACGAGTAAATATTTTAAAGGGCAGACCAATTGATGTAGTATTGACATAGCTTTCTTATCCTTGCAGCTGAGGAGTGTCATGGATCCAAAAAGACACTACAAGAGGGGTGATACTAGGTCGAAGGAGTTGCCTAGATATGTCCAAGTAATGTCGCCTTCCCCTGAACGCACTCTCCGTTAAGCTTGTTCTGTTTCTGTCCAGAGACCTGATTCCATATTTTTTTGTTTTAGGTGGGCACTGTAGTGGCGCATGCTTCAGAGTATTACGATAGGATCCCTAAAAAGCAGAGGAAGAGCAATCTGGCAGCTGAGCTTCTCAATGATCGTCCCCTTACTGAGTACAGGTAAATTACTAGATTGTAACTTATGTGTTGCATTGAGTATCCCTTGCATATATTTATACATAGATTATTTGCAGGAAGCGCAAGGTAAGAGAAATTGAAGAGAAAAACCGCCCTGTTGGAAATGAAAAGTGGAAGATAAAAGGCAAGCAAACTCTAAAACGGGCCAAGGAAAAGAGACGTCCCACAAAGTAACTATATGCCATCAAGGAGTAAAAGAAGCATTTCCAAGGAATCTGAAACGGCTTGCATTGACGGCTGAGAGAAACAGCCTTGTTGTGGGCTGCTTATATTGATGGAGTAACGGTGAAGCAGAGAAGCCGCGAGTAAATTTTGATATAGTATGTAGTCCTAGAGTGTGGACACTGAATGTTTTTGTCAACAGTCAGTCATTTATGTAAGTTCATGTCTCCATAGACCAAACACTGCTGCTGGGTTGTTGCGACTATTGTGGTGATCGAGAGGTCAGATAATGTATTGCCTCAATTGCTAAACTTGTGACAAATTCGAATGCTAAGAAGTTATTCTGTTTAGTTCTCTTTCAAAAACTTCTGTATTTACATGAGCAAATGCCAAATAGTGTTGTCTTTTAGAAGCTTTTGATGTGTATGAAACTATGAATTGACGTAAGAGATACTAAGAAATCGATTCACGGCATGAATGAGCTTCAACTCATTCGAAATAAAAACATTTTAAATGCCACTACGTTACGTGAAAATATATATGGTGTACGAAGATAATAGAGATATAAGTTAAGTAGTATCAATATAAATTCTGATCATTCTATCAACAAAGATGCTATGGTGTAGTGGTTATCACGTCTGCTTTACACGCAGAAGGTCCCCAGTTCGATCCTGGGTAGCATCATTTTTTCTTTTTTTCCCTTATTTTTACTAATGTACCAGTTTCTTGCGACACATGAGATCAAATATAGCCCCTAATGGCCATAAAGCCCAACATTTGTCGTAAATAACACATCAAAAAAGTTTCTTCAAGTGATTCTAATGTAGTGTCGGGCAACCATTTCAAGTTTCAACCTTCTGTTTTAATCCGTTACATTAAATGACTATGTACAATCAGATGTCTTTTAATAATCAATAAGATTACCACCTAAAATCGTTACATGTCATTGAGAGACGCGTGTCCCGACATCGCACCAATCTTCATCAACATTTGTATACGTAGTTTCAATCACATACATCAGAAATGGTGCAAGTGAGCAACTACTTGGCGGTGCAACATTCGTGTACGATGAAATAGTGTGTGATTTATATTCTCTACGTGTGCATTTTGACATCTTTAGGACAACCAAAAACAGGTCTGACAATTGTGAAATCTAACCAACAGTATGATGAATACTTGTTGGCCTATCTATCATATCATGTTGTGTACTACACGAGGTGGACTTTGGTGAAGATAACCTATACGACAAGAATTGGGGAGAAATCGTAGGAAATTAAGTTATTAAACTGAGGTTAAATTTAACGCAAAAAAATTGTTTACGCTCTTTATTCTACACGAAATATGATAATGCTTTAAGAAAAAGAAGAAAAAAAAGTCCATGTAGCCATGTATCGGGATGACTCCTTGAGTCTCGACTTTGGAAGAATCAACGAAAAGGGTGTCGGAATAGCCGCACTCGGACCAACCGAGATGAAGTATGACCTAGAATGTCCCTGGGCCAACCAGAGTGTAGTGAGTGAGTGAGTGCTCTGAGAAGTGTGAAATAGAGAGGAGTGTGAGAGTGAGTGCGCGACATTGACAGGCCATCATCAGGGACCCTGGGCTTGTGACCTTCTTTTGATGCAATGAGATCACCCGTGAACTTTAATCCGTGCTACTAAGTTTTTGTCCCTATTGTTTTGCATGGGACACCTGGTAAATTGGTAGAGCAAACCTCCCAAAACATGCATGTCATAAAATACTTACCACATTCAACAATAATTAGCATTTGTTTCAAGCTACAAGTTATACTTCCTTTTCACACAATCTCCTCTGTTTTTTTCCAAGTAAAATGATCACATGGAAGTGTATAATAAGATCTAGAAGTAAGTCAATAATGATGTACATGAGAAAAGGCTTTCCCGAAAAATTTGATTGATCCAACTGCGTGGTCTGCAAGTTATCACTCATATTCAGATGTTGAAAAGTTTTCTCATTACATAGGGTACATAAATTTATATTGTGCTCGCATCTTAATATACAGATTAATATTTGTTCGATGATAGCCTATACAGACCAATGCCATATCTTACTTAATTAAATCATTATTCAGTAGCATATAATAATGTTGATTCATTAGCATATAAGTTATGTTGTGTTTATATCATTAAAATACAAATTAATATTGATTCAAGTACTGGTATGCCTTATACGGATCAGTGCCATATCTTACTTGGTTAAGACATGATTCATTACTCATTAGCATATAAACATGTTAGTCAAGTGTGGTATTTATAACCAATATGTACCAAATCAAGTACATTATTGTCCTTAAATTCTAACATTCTATATCTTTCCATACAGAGCTTAATAACAAGGTTACTACTTTCTCACAAGTACACCCCCTCGATCTGTCGATCATCTTATGATCAAAAGCTTTATAATATTCTTTATTAGGGGGAACCTCATTTATTTGTTATATGAATCATTATTATTGATATATATTTGGTGTGTCCTTATTACCAAGCTATTTATGTCGATTTTGATCAAGACCAATATCATTTAATTAATTAGGCATCCTGTACCAAAGAGAGAACTAAATAGCAAAGAGCAAAACACTACTTATTAAGTTTATATGTTCATGAACAATGGCATTGACTAATTCGAGTTTTTCCAACTTGGTACCAAAGCGAAGTAAATAGCAAAGCGTAAGACTTTTGTGAGTTTATATGTTCGTGAACAATGTGGGAGGAATTGACTAGTCGGAGTTTTGGAGAGTATTAACACCTCAGAACACAATAATTAATGCTAAACTACAGAGAAAACGCTCTATGCTTGAGTTATGACGTGAATTCATACATGATTGAAATTCGAGATAAATAAAACTCCATCGATCTGTTCCGACCTTTAATTTGTTTCTAAAGGATTATATAGCTAGGTTGGTTAGAACCACCTTAGTTACCAGCTCTATCTTATGGTTTTGGACATGGATTGAAATAGAGTGAAAGACATGTCAAACATATATATTTGGCACACATACATTTTCAAAGTAGGTACCCTAACCAAATAAATACTTACAACTTTGATTTTTCAGACCCCTTATCAACCCCAACATATGCCCAAAAGTAGACAAATTGAAAGGTACAACTTTGTTCCCACTGTTAATTAACTATTTAATAATTACAACTTGGGCTAATATGGGTTACTTATACTATGACGCAAAGTATATGTAGATTGTGGAATACCAAATTTTTAAGTACAGTCAACCTTATTAACGAATAATGAACCTAATTATATAGTTAAAAGAAATAATATATATGTATTGCATGAAAGTCCAATATATAACAATGAAATTTGCCTAAGTTTTATCATTTCCAAATTCTCACCATTATATAAGGAAAAAATGCATGCAAACATTGTACATAAAAGTGGACTAGCCAAGTTCTATATCCTCTGCTTCAATAGTTTGCCTCTCTTCCCCATCAACCCTATTCTTCTATCAGAAGTCATCATACATTATACACCAATTAGATAAATTAGCTACATCATTTTCGTAGCTCGATCGTATTTTCATCGAAATTGTTTGGAGACTTGGAGTCACCAGTTCCCGGTAACCCCTCCGTAATTTTTATAATTAATTACTTCTTCCGTTATCTTAAATTGTTAAAGTTAGCAATCCAAAATTAAATAACGTAGGGAGATTTGCATTGTGCGAAATTAAGCATTACTTTAAATGTTACTTTTCTAAAGGACATGATTACATGAATGTATACACCGTATATATACTTTACATGCAGGGTGGAAATTTGAGAAGATGAAGTTTTGTAGGAGGAAAGAGAAATTTGTTGGAGAAGCTTTGCTGATCATCACATTGGCTGTTGAGCTTCTATCCTTACTCTCTTATGCTTCCGCTGATAACACCCCGTAAGTTGTTCATTTTTTCTTCAGACATTTTCTGTTGTTATTATTCCTATATTTAGTTAAATATTAGTATATATGTTGTTGTTACAATATAATAATTCCATACATATTATCAACATTGGGCTTAAAATTTCGTGTTTTTTGGGAGTTTATGATGGTGTTCGAATACAAAGTTCACGGGAAGAGAAAAGAATGAGACAGACGAAAGAGAGAGAAAGAGAGAGTGAAGAAAGTAAAGTTGATGCTGAGAGTGAGTTTTGTTATGATGATGAGAGAGTTATATAATATTATTCTCTGCATAATACAAAAGTTTCATCACGTCCTAAAAGTACATACTATATATACCCAATATGACATCCTACAAACTTGTCTACTTATAAGTGATTCGAGTCTGAAATAATCGAGTGATTGGTAATAACGCTAGTTAAACGAATGTGATGAATTTCAGGACATCCCATGTATATATTGAGCTCGAACTTATAACTTGTAATGTACTAGGATTTAGAGTGTCATTTTGATGCCCATGGGAAATGGACCTTTTCTTTTTGCAACTTGAGTAATTTGGTATCTTCTTTGTAAGGAGTAAAAAGATAAAGCACACAAATTGCCAAAGCGCTTTATTGACCCATTTACCTGGAGTACTCCGTATTTGTTTCCATTATTACTCGATCATCATATTTATGGTTTTTAATTATTGTTTGTTTCGTTTGCTTGATCGTTCATCCTATACGAGTATACTCCCGAGGTAAAAATTCAGATAGGACGGTATTATCCTAAAACGATCAATATAATATACCTATAAGGCAATAGGTGTCATTTTTGTGTCACTATAAACCAATGTAATATTGAAATCGTACGAATAATGAGCACATTATTTGGGTGTTGTCTTAGGGAAGACTACAATTTTCGGACTATGTTACATTTTTAGCTGTTTTTATTATTAGTTGTGCAGTCAAATTCATCTTTTTGATGGAGAGTCGTATATTTTACACAATTACTAGCTGATAGTGGTAATTTTAGGAATGCAGGATTCTGACATAGATATTACTGTTACAACTAATTTTAGAAGTTGATTTTGACCACTTAATTACATCAGCATTATTAGCATATATTAATGCCCAAAACGAGCGAGGTTGACTATCTAGTACTTGATAACTAGGCATAACAACTACTCCTTGGCATAATTTCCAATAATCTCTTGCTATTTCTCTTGGTAGGTGTAACTTGCAAGTAGTACATTGCAATTAAGTGTGACGGTTCTTGGTGCAAGTAATTTTCAGCCATAGTGCCTAATGAATATATATATATATATAGTGCAATTCGTTTGCTCAGTTCTTTGAAACCCGATCATTCAGTCGTTAAACAGATGTTTGACTCAATTCAAACACGACATGAATCACGTGATAGAAGTGCGTGCTAGCTAGACATGTAATGATGTACAAGCACGTCAAATTACGAGAGAAACACTTGCTAGTATTTCCTAAGAAGTTGAACAACCACATCTGGACCAAAAAATTGTTGGCTAAAGTCCGCAAATTATGAAAAACTTTAGGGTATGTCACCAGTCACCATATTAGTGATATCACCATATGCATAATTTCTGGCAATGATGTGGGGGCAGACTAATGTTAATGTTAGTATGTTATTACAAGTTCAAGCTTTATGGTGTAAAATGGGTTAAAAAGTGTTGAAATATTTAGGTAATCAATGAACTTTGATTGAATTTATTCAAAGGCATATGCGACCAACTAAGCCGGTTACACATTTGTCATTTTCTTTGAAAGTGTTTGTGTGCTATGGGCTGGCAGAATAGTATTAGTGTTACTAGCTAGCCTGTTTTTTTTTTTTTTTTTTTTTTTTTTTTCCCGAAAGGGGCCACCCATTTCAAGTCAAAAACAAAAGCCCAACA
>JBBYHQ010000002.1:27565048-27575445 GCA_038382645.1 Spergularia azorica
ATTAAATAACCAACATATATAGAAAAAAAGATGATCGAAGTCGAGGCTTGTCAACCAAGGAAAAAGAACACCAAGAACAACAATCTACAGCATTTCCATTGATAGAAAAGTGGGAGATTAAATAACCAACATATATAGAAAAAAAGATGATCGAAGTCGAGGCTTGTCAACCAAGGAAAAAGAACACCAAGAAGTGAAGTAAATAAGAAACGGAATCTGTGCACAACAGCAATAATGAATTGATGATAACTTCTCTTGATATCCTGGTATATAAACTATGTACAGGAATAACAGAAGACGTGGAAATTTTCGAACAAAAAAAGATTGAACCTGGTGGTATCAACTATAAGTATCCCAGTCAAATTTAGGTTGTGATAACACCTCGTAGTCAATCAGACCTTCCACGAAACGATCAATAGTCTGCATACCCTGTAAGATAGCTGGCTGAAACCCATCACTTCCGGTAGGCAACAATTTATACATGACTAATAATCCGAGAGTGAAGATGGCTTGTAGCTTCATTGAGTCGCCGTGAATTGAAAAAAACAGAAGCATTGCTATGAGATATAGGTCCACACAGAAGCGCATGATTGACAATACAGTATCCATCAGCCTCCCATCATTTCCAGCAGGAAATCCACGCACTCGGTACACAAATAAGAAGTTGTACTTATCGACCATGTACCGATAACCAAAGTATATAGCACCAACTGGAACAACCAGAGGGGCAAAGGAGGAGTATATCAATGTAAGGGCAAATATTGTCAGGTTAAATGCATAATACTGAGCAAAGTCAAATTTCTGTTTCGGAATAGGTGCAGTTCTGCTGCTGACTGGATAAACAGAGAGATCATGTCCCTGAAGATCGATCACATTCAGCCTGCCACCGTTTCCAACTCCAGGCTCGAAAGCTTCCTCAGAGATCAGGGGTCTTCGGAGACTTTCAAATGTGTCACCGTCTAGCGGGTAGTCCTCGGTCTGTTCAGGCACCAGCTGAAGCATGTCATTCTTCCGGAACTTCTGAAGGTTCCTTTTGATCCAGGGAATAGGAGTCAACAGATCAAACGAAATGCCTAAGAAAGTGCAAGTAATGAGAAAAGCAAGAGATGAAAGGCATGATTTTGCCAGGAACGAGGCGCTCATATATTGCTCTATCCTTTTGCAATCTTCCCCATCCAAGTAACACCGCCCCATGCTCAGGATCGTGTTCTCGAGAGAAGACTCAACCAAACCCCTTAAGACAATCAAATTCACCAGAAAAAAGCAAACCATCTTGATGAGTGCTGCCCTTTGTTCTCCTGACACTGTAATGTGGCGCTCAAACTTCGAGAGATAGGACAAAGCTGCTGGAATGAGTATGTACATGCTCACAAACACAAGCACATTGGGCAAGAACTGAAGAAAAATCGCAGCAAACCAACTCGAGCTTTGCAGCCAAGATAACCACGACTCAGCATTATCCATGGCCTCGGCATTAATGATCCTCACTGCCCTTTGTAATGCAGATATCACAGCTAAAGGAGAACTAAAGAAGAGGAGCATCAACAAAAGAAGGGTATTCACTAAAACCCTCCGCAATTTCAACGAAAGTTTGGACGAACCCAAATGATTCCAGTAAATATCAGCAGCCAACGGTGCACGCTCAACCTTCCACTGATTCCTCTCCAATTGCAGCTCAGTAAGCGAAAAGAACCTTCCAATCCGCATCCTCTTCTCTGTTCTAAAATCCTTAACAGCCTTATTAGCCGTATCCACATCCTTAAATACCACGAAAGCAACCCCGGCCCCCGGCCCCCTCTCTTCCTTATACGCAGCCACCTGAGACTCAAGATCAGCTCTCAACTCCTGCAACTTCCTCAACCTATTATCATCAGTACAACCAAATCTCCCGCGCACCTCATCCCAAACACGCTTCACATTGCGCCAAAATCGCCCCACCCTACTACCGTTCCTCAACCCCAACCCCGCTCCCACAGAATAACCTTCCTCCTCATCAGCATTGTCATCATCATCAACATCATACACCAAATGTGCATCCATTTTCGCAACTAACCGCGAAATATCGTCCCTAACCTTAACCAAATCCTCAACTAAATCATCTAAATTGCACAAATCCATAGGAACAATAATTCGATAAAGTTTGCCAGGATACTTGAGTTCAAAATACTCTTCCAAGGGGGACTTATCATTAGATAGCTTCTTCGGCACGCCTTGAACAAGAATGGTAAAAACAGCACTAGAATTGGCACTAGGATCGCTAGGGTTACCGAGGCCGTCTCGAAACCGAGTAATTCGAAGCCACTCACCGATCTTGCAAATACCTCTATGAACTAAATACACTAGACCCAAGGCGAAAAGGAGATGAATCCACAATAGGAGCGAACCTTTTGGGATGTGACTCACGGTGGTTTTCGAGAACTGGTCGTCCATGGCGGCGGTGCCCGCGTAGAGGTTGAGAGGGAGGAGAGCCACGACGGCGATCAAGGAGGCGGCGGAGAGGACGGCGAAGGAGCCGCCTTCGATTACAAGGAACTGTGCTGCATCGGCACCGCAGTGGAGGGCGATCTCGCGGGCGGTGGCGTGCCAGACGGCGAGGAGCTTGGTGGCGAGTGCGGTGGGGCCGGGAATGCGGCGGTGGTCGCTGCGAAGTTTGACGACGAGGAAGATGAATAGGCAGGAGAGTGCTCCGACGGCGGAGATGTTGATTAGGTATTGGATGTTGCCGTACCAAGTTAAATCGAAGTCGTCCGGCGGTGGCGGGCGATGGTGAGGTTGGTTGCGCCATCGCCCCACGGCGTTAACAATTAGGGTTTTCAATTGAATGGAGTGGTGGTGGTGTTCATCAATTGGGATTCCAGATTGTGGAGGAAGAGTGTAGGAGAAGACGTGAGATGTGGAGATTTTAGGAGTATCTGTATCTGGGTAAAGTAAGTTTCTGGGTTTGATAATGATACGTCTTTCTTTAGTAATTTTACGGTTTACCCAATTTGATACGTGTGTGCCTTATTGGTTACGCTTAGATACACGGTGAAAACGTGATAGATAGAATCGTGTGAACGATATTTTGTGTTTCACCTGTAAATCTTTTGCATCTGCAAGTTACTACTATTCAACCTTATTTCCAATGAGTCCAAGCGATGCCGATCAGATTGGCATTGCTCATGGTTGATGAATGATGAGCGTAGAATGCTTATACTCGTCTGTCAAGAGTGATTGCCAAAGTGTCGTGAATGCAATCGAGGAAGGGTGGTCCATATGATATGAGACTATGGGGGTAAGTATGTTTCTCATTGTGTCTCACGATGACATTCTTCGTGGTTTATATCGTAAGAGACTTATGAGTTACGCTGCCTTACAAATTTGTTTTGTGTCCAAAGGTTGTAATCTTCTTATTAAAAATAGTGTCAACTTTAATAGGATATATGTACTACCTTCGGTTAGATGAGCTTTTGGGGAATTACCTAGTCATACATGAAGTTCAAGTGGGGGTATGAAAAGATAGCTTAGCAAAATGCATAATGACACACTTAAAACTAAATAGACTCCTTCATCCAATTATATCGTGTGTATATATCATTCGATTAGTTCAATCAATAACGAGAAAAGAAATGAGATATTGGATAGAACGAAAGAGATTTTCACCAGATTCAACCTATCACGAGAAGCGAGAACTTTATCACATTTTTTTCACAACTTCACACGTGAATGACCACGCTAAAAAAGCCTAACTAAATCATAATGATAAAAGGTTTTTTATTTACCTTAAATGATTGTGTATAATTTTCTCGCAAATTCTACTGTGAGACGGTCTCATACGATGAGACGTCTCACACATTTCAAAATAACTATTACTTTTACCTATTTCAAAAGTAACATGGTAATTTGTCAAAATTAACCAATTAATTGGTCTCATATGACGAGACGATCTCACAATAGTACTATAATTTTCTTGTTTGCTTGTGTTCTTTCTGCTTCATATGTTTTATTGTCGATTGGCTAAGTTCTATTGTGCATGTGAGATTGGTCTTATTTACCAACAAGTATTTGTATAACCCATAGTAGAATACTAGAATGTATAACCTATAGTAGAATGTATAGGATAGATTAACAAAATGTGTAATGCACACTTAAAAATAAAAGATTCATTCACCCAATTGTCTGGTGTGAGCATATCATCCGATTATTTCAATTAATAATGAGGAAATAAATGAGATACAAAAAAAAAAAAAGGAGATTATTCCCAAGGTTTGACTCATCACGAGAAGCGGCAGGTCTATCAGGTAATCTCACGTTTTTTCCAGATGTTCACACGTGAACGACCACGCGAAAAAATAAAATAAATTAGATAATAAATGATAAAAGATATTTATTTAACTAAAATGTTTGTGTATACTTTTCTTGCTTGCTTGCATGCTTTATAATTTTATTGTCGATTGGTTAACTTGCATGTGTGTGATTGGTTTTATTTCCTAATGTATATAACCCATGGTTATATGAGAAGATAGATTAACAAGAAAAATGCACAGTGTACACTTGAAACTACAAGACTCCTTCATCCAATTGTATCATGTGAAAATATTATCGGATTATTTCCCATCAATAACGAGGAGAGAAATGAGATACCAAATAGATCAAAGAAGATTTTCCCCAAAAAATTTGACCAATCACGAGAAGCGACACCTGTATTAAGTAAACTCACAGTTTTTTCACAATTACACACGCAAACGATCATGCTAAAAATGCAAATCAGATATTAATGGTAAATATTACTAGATCGAAGGAGATTTTCCCCGAAAAGTTTGACCTATTACGAGAAGTGACACCTGTATTAAGTAAACTCACGGTTATTTCACAACTGCAGACACGACCGATCATCTGCCTTAGATATTAATATACCTTAATTGGTTTTCTGGCTGATGTGGAGCCCATAGATGATCATCTGCATTGCTGGCTTTCAGCCATCAATTTGTTCAATTTTGTCCATTTCTTAATAGGGTTTCTCTGATTAGGAGGAGAGAGAGAGAAAGGGAGAGCCGCAGGAAGAGAGGAGTAAAGAGGAAGACTCTCTCTGAAGTTGAGTTGAGTTGAGTTGGTTCAATCACACTGAATGAGAGAGAAAACAAAAGAAAAATAGAAGAGCCCCCCACCCCTTTATTTTTTTTGAGAGTTTTACCCCTTTTTCTTCTTCTCCTCTTTTTCAACTGTCTCCTCCCCTCCTCATCCACCCCTCCTCATCTTCAACCAAAAACCAAGTACCAGTACTTTTTTTTCCTTTAAAAAATAGTAAAGTAAGGAAGAAGAAACTACCTGGTACTCAACTTTGATGGGTTTTTTAATGGATCTGCAGATCTAACCCTTTACATTTTAACCCATAAATCTTTGTTGAATTTTTTTCTTTGTAGATCTTTTGCAGCTTTCATTTCTCCATTTGATCAGATTCTCAACTGTCAAGCCTAGTCACACTGTGAGTCAATGACCTTCCTTTTCTGCTACCAAGATTGAAACTTGTTGGTTACTCTTCTGTTTTTATTAGTTTCCTTGTACTCTTGCTTTATAAAGTTTCGTGCTTTATGTACTTTGATTAATTTGAAGTTTGTGGGTCATTTGAATTGTTGATTGTTGTTTGAATTTCTATGGTGGGTTGTCTTTTGTTTGTGTAAATTTGACTGAATTTGCTGGTGATTGTGTTTTTTTTGTGTGTTGAATTTGACTTAATTTGTGCTTGTGTTGTGTGGAATTTGTATGTGCTGAAGTTGTGATTTGGTAATTGTAACAGTGAATAAATCTGGTGGTGAACTTGTGGTAAAAAAGTGGGTTACTTGCATCCATTGTGGATGTGGAGGAATTGAAGGTTGGCCCAGGTGAAATGAGGGATGTTATCGAGGTTGATATCATTCCTAAAGGCCTGTTGGCAGCCGTCTTCAGACCGGTCACACTCGGGTTCAGATGCAGCAGGGCGACAGGATGGGCTTCTTTGGTATAAGGATACCGGGCAGCATATTTGTGGTGAATTTTCCATGGCTGTTGTTCAGGCCAATAATTTGCTCGAGGATCAGTGCCAGATAGAGTCTGGCTGTTTGAGCTTTCTTGATTCCGGCCCATATGGAACATTTGTTGGGGTCTATGATGGCCATGGCGGCCCTGAGACATCACGTTATGTCAATGATAATCTCTTCCAAAATCTTAAGAGTAAGTGCAAGGACCTTCTTTGCTAAATGCTTGTAATGCTGCTTATATTCGGATAGAAATTATCTAACTGCTGAAATGGGAAGGGGGATTACTATTGGTGAAACAAGGGTATGGGACTCTGGGGCGGGAGAGAGACGGGGTAGTGAAGGCTAGTATGAACAGGGATCTCATATATTAGATGGAGAACTTCAATAATCTTATTATTTTACAGTTTTATGACACTCTGGACTACCCGGGTGGATTGTGGGGTCCCATTGTAATGGAATTCATGGCTCTGCTTTCCTATTCTAGTTAAGAATTCGGGTGCTTCTTTTCGAAGTTTCTACTTCATAATCAATTTTGCTTGGTAGTTTGTTATCCTTGTGAAATTAGATAAGGTTTATAGTTGAGACGCCCACTTCTGATTCTTAAGCTGGCTATGCTGTTTTGCAGGATTTGCCGCTGAGCAACAGTCCATGTCAGTCGATGTCATAAAGAAAGCATTCCAAGCAACCGAGGAGGGATTTTTTTCTGTCGTTGCTAAACAGTGGCCTATGAAGCCCCAGATCGCAGCAGTTGGGTCTTGTTGTTTGGTTGGTGTCGTATGCAATGGCATCCTTTACATTGCCAGCCTTGGCGATTCCCGTGCTGTTCTTGGGAGGTCAGTCAAGGCAACTGGTGAAGTTATTGCAATCCAGCTATCTGCTGAACATAATGTTAGCATTGAGTCTGTCAGACAGGAAATGCATGCAATGCATCCAGAAGTCTCAGACATTGTAGTGTTGAAGCATAATGTATGGCGTGTCAAAGGCTTAATACAAGTATGTTTTCTACACTTTCTGATCACCATTTCCTAAGGCACATGGCCTTTTTTTTTTTTTTTTTAAATCCCCATGTGTTAATCTGGTTTTTGGCTCATATCAGTTTGTTAGATTGGTTTCTGCTGGCTGTTAACTGAAACTGGTAAACACTAAAAATTTGGAGCTAGTCAATATCGTTTCGGGAAAGCCAGTAAGGTTAGGATGAATAATAGATGATGGCATCTAAGCACTTATTGGCATTTAGAAAAGGATCATATACCCAACAGGGTCATGAAAAATACCACTGTTGCCAACTTTGAGCGTCAAGGATAAGTATATTCACTTATGGCCTTTTTGGCTTTTGCTAGGGTCATGTCAATTTGAATTCTGGGATTGGCCCAATTGTCATTATTGGGATTCCAAAGATTTTGGACAATTTTCATTGAATTTCTTATAAGTTTCAAAGAGCAAGATTTCAAATAGCAACTAATAGTCTAATAGATTGTCAGTCTGAATTCATTGCACATGTTATTTCACCTGTCCTTAATGATACCATTCCTTCTCTCTACTATCTCCACCACATAGAACATTGTTGGCCAAGGAATCTGTGTTTTTTTCCCCCAGTATCTGTATCTCCCTCTTCTTGGCCTTGGCGCACCGGTAAAGGTGTTGCTGTGTGATCGATAGGTCACGGGTTCAAGTCCTGGGAGCAGCCTCTTGTCCAAAAAGTGACAAGGGAAGGTTTGCCCTCTATACACCTTGTGGTGGGACCCTTCCACGGACCCTCGCTTTGCGGGGATGCCAATGTGCGACCGGACTGCCCTCCATCTCCCTCTTCTTCTTCTTCTTCTTCTTCTTTTTTTTTTTTTTTTTCTGGGTAGTTGTACTTTTACTAAAGATGGATATACCACATGAATATCCATTGGCCTCATTAATAGTACATGTGACTATGTGAAGCAAGGTAAATAATGGTTTGATCGCCCTATACATCCTAGGTTTTAATATAGTCTGAGACTTGAGATTCATCTCTTAGACTTCCAAATTGCTAGGATGTTGATTGTTTGGTCCATAAAGATGTGTTGCAGACATCCTTTCATTTGACTGTGGGCTTGTATAGGTAGCCGTGACTTTTAGGCTGAGTATAAAGGATTTTTCAAAACCTGAGAATTGTGTACTGTGGTTGTATCTTTGTAGGGTTTTGTTTACATCAAAAGGTCATGAACTCTCCTTGGTGTTATTTTTGAGATATTACCTTTTGGGAAATGGCTTGTGAGAGTTGGAATTGGAAGGCCCCCCTCGTTACCAGAGGACTTATCAATGTTCATGGCTGTTTTAGAGACTAAAAATATTTGCAGTCGCATCCAATCTTGAAAACGTAATCTGTGTATTTTGGGGTCGTATGAGTTTCTTGCTTGGAAGCTGTGCATGTTGTTAATAAACATTTAGTGAAGAAGCAGGCAGTCTTTAAAGGCTTGAGGTGTTGTCCAATAGCTGCATATGATGGGGATACTGTAGTGGTTAGTTGTTCTAGAGAGGGAAATTCAAGGTGTACATTTTTTTTCTTTTAAATATTTTTAGAAATCGACTTTTGGATGCTGTCAAAATTTCTTGAATATTCTCAGTTTCAGCTGCTACATAATTGGCACTTACAGAATAACAGTGACTCTAGATCCAAATTTCAAGATTTTATGTTGATTTAGGTTTCTAGAAAAAGGGGAAGTTTCTAGTAATGCTTCAGGTAAGAACCATGTAGAAAAGTAAGTATCAAGTGTTATATGAGAAACTTGGCAGCCTTTTGCATGTAGTTTATCATAACATCATTGACTTTTTTTTTTATCACTGAGTGCCTCTAAATAGGCTCCTAAACTACACCAAACGGGGTGGAAGGCGGGGTTTGGGTCGGATTGACACAGCTTTTTCCACTGTGAATGAGGTGTTTTTAGAGCCTTTTTTTTTTCTTTTTCTTTTAATACCATTGCTGCAGACCCTGAGTCATTTGCAGTTGTATACTTGTATCTGTTTGGTACAACAGGATGGAGTCCAGCATAAGGATTTCACTTTACTAGTTGTTTCTACTTTGCAGTTCTTAGTTAGTCAAGTTAACTAGTATGGCCCTGAACATTCAGTCCAAATGTTTTGTGGACGCTAATAGTATGCACAACATAGTGTCCACAAAACATCGTAATCACAATTCTATACTGGGGTGTTGAGTCTGTTGACACTGTTGTTCTTTGTTGATGTTTGTTCTTACATTTATGCTCTTAGTAGTTAGTATTTCTTATCCTTATCTCTTCTCTAGAATTCACTTGATTGGAATCAGGGTGGTTTTTAGCATTAGTGCCTTTTAAATGATGAAGAATCGATCCCGTGGATCATTCAGCTACTTGAAATGCGTAGAACTACGGAATAGGCATAATCGAATTTTTAACTTTGTTAGGCAAATGTTTTGTTCATTCAACAATTTCTGACAGTGGCATTGAACTTGCAGATTTCTAGATCTATTGGTGATATATATCTGAAAAAGCCAGAGTACAACAGGGAGCCCTTATATGCCAAGTTTCGTCTGCGTGAGCCTTTCAAAAAGCCGATCTTGAGTTCTGACCCTGCAATTTCTGTGCATGAGCTTCAGCCACATGATCAGTTTGTTATATATGCTTCTGATGGTCTCTGGGAACACCTGACCAATCAAGAAGCAGTTGATCTGGTCCAAAACAATCCACGAACTGTAAGAACACTGTTTTCCCCTACTGACAATTGATTTGCATGCTAGACATACTTTGATCTATACTTTAGGCTTATTAAAGGGTTGGTTGTATCTAAAACATATAGTGATGGTGATGCAGGGAAGTGCCAAAAGACTGGTAAAAACTGCATTGCAGGAAGCTGCTAAGAAAAGGGAGATGAGGTACTCAGATTTGAAAAAGATAGACCGTGGAGTACGTCGACATTTCCATGATGATATCACTGTGGTTGTCGTATTTCTTGACTCGAATCTAGTGAGTCGAGCCAGCTCAGCGAGGGGTCCTACCTTGTCCCTCAGAGGCGGTGGCATCACCCTCCCTGCGAAAACACTGGCTCCTTGTGCCACCCCAATGGAAGCCGGTAATAGCTGATGAAAGCTCTCCTCGTCGTTATAATTTTGTTGTACCTAATGTCAAAAACCCTTTTTCCAGACTCTCATCATCATCAGGTTGATAATCTGTTAGATAAAAGTGAAGGTGCAAATCTTTTTTTTTTTCCTTTTTAATTTAAATTCTTTAAAATGTAAAATGTAACATTTTAACTCTGGGACAGCATGTTAAATTAATTTGTGAGCAGAATGAAAAAAAACAAAAAAAAAAAAAAATCAGATTAATAAAATTCAGAATAAAAATTTTACAAAATACTTCATTTATTTTTAAATTTTTTCATAATTTGTAACCCATTTTG
>JBBYHQ010000002.1:27575545-27586965 GCA_038382645.1 Spergularia azorica
CATACATATTGATAAATTGAATTACTATTTATTTGTTGACTCGACAGCGTCATCGAAAAAATCATAGCTATAGTTAATAAAAAAATACTCGAAAAAGCCCATATACGCCGAAGATTTTTTGTTGCTGTCGGAAAAAAGAGAAGTCCCACTCCTATTAACAAAGGAACCGGAAGTGGAATGAAGGGTATAATCCATGCATATTGATATATATGTTCCATAATAGAAAGATTTTTTTTTTGATTTTGAATTTTTATTCATCAGTTCTTGTCTTTTTTGAAAGAAATTCATTTAAAATAAAAGATATCGAATAACACGAACTTAAACTAAATATCTATATATTTAGTTTGTTTAAATATTAAAATAAAGAAGTTCTCATCGGTACAAAATGGGGTAGTGAAAAAGTTATTATGTTTTTAATAAAATAGATGAAAGTGAAAAAGAGTTTAAAAAATTATTATTTTTGTGACATTCAATTTATTTATAATACATATATAAACTACAGGATAAAAAACTTTAATTATAAACTTTACTTACCCAAATTATAATAAAATTCAGAATAAAAATTTTACAAAATACTTCATTTATTTTTAAATTTTTTCATAATTTGTAACCCATTTTGCGCAAAATTTTTTGATTATTTTCCGTTCCAATCCAAAAAAAAGATATCAAAAAATGAGCTCTAGTTTAAAAAAACTAAAGTCAAGTTTTTCAATTACGACTAAGTCACGATTTGTTTTTAAACGTTGTCGGCGTGTTTTATTATCTTATGTACATATAAAGTATATTTAAATACAACTACAGCACAACAAAACTAAAGAAGAGATATAAAGGGGCATGCTTTTTAATTTAAAAATCGCCTATAATATCGCAGAATAGTTTGTTCTTCCTAATCGAATATTTTATTATTTATATTTAATTAAAAATTTTGGTTTTATATTTTTTAAAAATCGAAAGGCAGTGCTCTGCTCCAAGAGGTGATATGAAGGATTCTTTCTTCGGGACTTGTACTAACTTGATTATCCTCCTGAATCTTATGTTGTTAGAAACTTATGTGTTACTCTTGTATTTCTGGTGCGTTGAAGTTCCGAGTTTGGGCGTGTGCGTACATGATGATGCACATGAATGAGCAGGCAAACAACTTTGTGATGAGAAAATAAAGTGATAAAATGCAAAGTCGTGTAAAGATGATTTCATTGAAGATAATAATGACTTCATTGAACAACATGTTTATTTGGCTATCTATTATTTGTATGCCACATTTCTAGGCCACCTATCGCACTTGATGCTATTGTTTTAGAGGATGCCCGTGTGTATGTCTGTTTAGTGTAGTCATCTTTACGCTCTTCAATCAAAGTCACTTTTGTTATATACACCGTTTTAGTAAGTGTAAAGTAAACTTGTTTACACAAAAATTGGTCTAGTAATAACCGCCTCATAGTCGCCCAAAGTAGAAAGGCGGTAAAGTTAGCTGTCAAAATAACTATTGTGGGCCCAACAAATGATAGATGAATGAGTAGGTAGCAACAAAATATTATTGGGGCGTGAGTCAGCAGCCAGTGTGAGTACTGCTGCTAAGTGGTAACAGAGAGGAGAGAGAAAAACAGATCAGGAAAGTTGATGGGCTTGCCAAGGAAATGGATAGGAAAATGCAGACCTGGTAACACTCTCTCAGAATGTCAAGGCTTAGGGTGCTGCTAACCCTGCTCATGGTAATGCAATTTTGCAAAGAAAACAAGTACAGATACTACTCGTGTTAATTTTGATATGGTTTTGTAGTCAATTGATTAGATATAGGCATATAGGTGGGGATATATTTCATTTTTGGTACATATTCGACTAGCTAATGCCGCAGGAGAATGAGTTATGACATATGAGTATTCAAACACGGGAGAACCCTCTCCAGTTTAATCCAATAACGCTTGTGACTTAAAACAATAGAAAAACCGGGCATATTATTATAGGCTTTGATTCTAGTACCTTTGACTTGTATTATACGAGTAACATTTTCTAGGCTCGTGCCAGGTTAGGAGGTATAAAGTGTAACGGGTAAGCCAACAAAATTGACACGGCTTTGAATTGGTTTAGTCTTCCTTCGTTCCCTTTCAAAAAAAGAACCTAAATCCGATCAGAATTAATGGTGGCGGAGATGACGACAACAACAACGTACAGCTGCAAAGAGTGCGGAACGAGCCTGAACCTGAGCAGCAGCCACCTGTACCCACCCGATACATACTTCGAAGCGGGCAACAAGAAGACCATTTCGTTCTCATGGGTCGACCCGCAGAAAATAAAGTTGGAAGATCAGGACAGGATCCGACCCTTTATCGAGACGGTCAACTACTGGGGCTTACAGAGGAAGGAACCCAAGATAAAGTGCGTCAACTGCGGGAAACTAGTGGGTTGGGTATGCAGTGATGGGCCTCCGATGACAAATAGTCCGGGTCAGTTCCATTTTGGGCCAAGCCAGGTCATCCCCAGACATCCCAGGTTCAGGTTCAGGTTCAAGATTAAAGCTTTCCTCTCTTGGCCTGCACCTTGATCCTTTTTTACTTTTTTTTTATTTGGGACGTGTTGCTTGTACAGTACAAATAGTTGTGGTGCAGTTCTGTGCTGATTTTGAAATCACTGTATACAATATTAATAAAGTTTTTTTTCGTCAATTGATATGGGATTGCTTATTGAGGCTATTATATTGTGTATTCTCTTCGATTAATGTACAGTACATGTACTCCTTCCGTAGCAGCATTCATTTCGTTACAATTCTTATCAAGTGATATCGACTTTCCATTAACCCGAAGTGGCATTCTGATTTGCTGTATTCCGCCCTAATCATAAAACGGATGAATTGGACTGCCAAGTATTCCAAACAACTCAAGACTTCTCTCAAAAGAATTTTGATAGTGTCGTTCAGAGGGTTGAAGCGAGAAATTGAGGTGCTTCGATTTCTTCTGAGAAATGCCCTAGTTTTAGAGGAATTGATTATAATGCAGAACAGATGCTGATACATGATCTTCCAAGGGCATCAACTACAACAGCGCTCAGGGTTGATTAGGCACACATACAACCTTGTATAGGATGGTCAAATCTATTCATTTTACCTCGTAGTGTTGTAATTTACTGCGCCTGATTTTTACTAGGTGGCTGTTAGCTTTAGCTTTGTATACGATAAACAAATGAGATGTTCATCAATTAATTGATACAATTATTTGTTGAGAGTTGAAACTACTATTTGTGCATCTCTTTCAATTCAGACGGAAAGTAATATCCCCTACAGACCTTGGTCATCCGTAAACATCCCAAAAATTTGGCGAACAATGCACGCTAGCCTCAACAAGTCACAAAGGGATTCAAACATTCACAATTGGCATGAACTTACCAGTCTTCCAGAATTTTCGCTAAACATACGCTACTGCTGTACTTATCACTCATGACTTTGATGAATAGAAAGCTTGTGGTAGCTTGTGATAAGCTGACAGTTGAAAATGCAAAATCACAGGCTTACACCCTAAGCAAAGCTCTTAAAAGACTTTGGCCAACAACATTAATGCGAATTTTCCAACTCTTTTGATGTGATTTCAGATTTGTACTTGGCCTTGTATTTCTCTAAAAAAATTCACATGCCATTAATTTTGTTCACATATTAATTTGAGGAGTTATGTAGAAGGATCCCCTCACTCTCCTTTGAAAATTGGCTAATCAAGGAATAGTACTCCGTGTGTGTTACTTTACTCCATACATGACCTGATTAAGACTTTATTTCATTCACTTTGCTTTAATGCTTAGCATGGATTGCTCATATTGTACATGTCATATCCCTTCTTAAATTGATTCATCGAGGACACCTGTGATTATGTTGTTATTCGGAAACATAACACATATCTAGTGGTGAGGATGGAAACTCGCATATTTCACCATCGACTATTGTAATGATATAATGGTTCTCATATGATGAAACTTCATTGAGCTTGTACGCAATTTAACGACATACTCGTGACTAAGACTCATGGATGACATTAAAGGGAGGAAGAGAACCAATGAATGAATTAAAGGTTAGATTGGGAGATGATCGAGTCCAGTGGAGGCCTAAACATTGATCAAGTACGTGACCTTTACATTACATTCATTCATAAATACACAAATCCGCCGACATTCAACACCAAAGAAATTATTGTACTAGTGAATCTAGGCAAGCCATGCCTTCCTTCAGATGAGAATGAATGATTCACCAACCATATATTATCAGAAGAAAAAAAATTAAATTTGGTTTTTCTGACACTAAATTTCATATGCAGTGGACCCACCTCATTTCTAGCTCACCAATCTTTGTTTCTATATTCAGGGACCTAAGATATTTTTCCTGACTTTTTTTGTGTACGGAGTATGATATAATCCCACACTTTTTCCTTTTGTTTTTTCTTTTTTCCCTTTGCTTAAGAAGATATGGCTGAAACTCATGTGTTAGATACAGTCACTCCTTATCGTACTGAGCCTTGGTTTCTTGGATACTGGCTGCTACTTCCCAATGGTTAGTAAGGGATTCCGGGTATTCGAGGGCGGAGTTCGAAAGCATGTCCATCAAAATTGCCTTTGTGTCTTTAATGTACCAAAAAATAGTGCTGCTACTTTCATTAACCAAAACAAATCAAAAGTCTATACCAACTCCCTTCCTTGCAACTCTCTTTCAGAGACAAGGAGGTGTTAGCCTATTAGGGCTCGGTAACAATTATCTCGATTCAAGAACCTCGAGCATCAGTGGTTGAGAGTTGAGACGTCTCTTGGCACATTTACAAATCAAAAGAGAAAGACATCACAGAAGTGTTTTTGGATAAGAGACAAGGCAAACTGAAGAGCATGATCGACTCAACCTTTTATACATGATGATCACCAATCCAAGTACAATAGTGTCAATCTAGTGTAAACAAGCTATAGACTAATCTACATGAGGCTGTTATAGAAGTATAATGAACAGAAACAGCACCTCGATGAGTAAAGTAATGAGATTTGGGTCAAAATTGTACAGGGGATGATTACTACATTACAGGTCACGCCTGCATAGCGGGCAGGAACCATGCCTCATGAGCCATTTGTCGATGCAAGGAAGGTGAAACATATGGTGGCAATGGGGCAAACTTCGAACTGCTTCCCCAATTTGAAAGTCCTGAACACATCCCAAGGTAAAATAGCAATGGTTATGCCCACTGCACAGTCTGGTCACAGAACTAAGAAGTATACCAAGAAAGTAACATATGATCAGAATAAGTTATAAGCAAACCTGCAGGCAAACAGAACAAGAAACTTTCTCTCCTGAAGCATCCATGTTGTTCTTTGTAGTGATTTTAATCTTCGGTATCTTCTCAACTAAATCACACGATAAACCTTTCGCACTACCCGTGTCAAAGATATTGGTAACTTCATCAAAATTTGTTTCCACAGCACCCATCTAATCCATTCAATAAAGAGATACAACAAACAAGTCAGGGTCAGCACGCATCCAGCTATATGAATTCCTACTTCCATGACTAGCAAACATAATTTACAAAGCAACAGCAAACATCGGAAACATCGGAAACAAACAGTACCTGACTCTGTACTGCACTGAGCATTGCAGGACCAATTCGCTCGCGCACAAGTCTACCACTCAGAAGGCTTGCAATGACATCAATCTGCAATGTTGATGACAGCAAATAAGCACACACAGTGATTGACATTTTCTACAATTTAGCCTAAATTTTCCAAAAGCACAGCTTTATAAGAGGCATTCAGACAAAGTTCACCAAAGCAAAGAATATGATCATACTAAATCTAATCTTGTTCCCTTCCCTCTAGATAGGTGACATAAATTTGACCAAAACATCTACATATATATTCATAAAATCAAACAAGTGTTAGAATGCAATACCAGGTAGAGAAGACAGCCAATGCCGGATTCGTCGGACCGCCAGAGAACAACAGAAGATTCAAAGACCTCAATGGAGAAAACAGCACCAGAGATAGCTCCAATGGCTGCTCCTCTCACAAACCCACTCTCTGTCTCTTGCCCTATCAATGCCCCTGTCATTGCTCCTAATAATGTCCCAACTGCATTTTCACAATTCCTTCCTCTTAATAATCACCATAATTTTACTTGGAAGCAAGCAAAGATGACAACTTTATATCAAGCTCAACATATGAACAATTATTATATGCTCCAAAATCAAACAAATTTCATCATGGACCAAAATACCCACTAATTTTTCAACACTAAGAAAATGAAATTCAAAGAAATGGTTGAAACTTTCTCTACTCATTATAATAATTACATCCACTAATCCCATTTCCAAATTCAAACCCTACATCCAAATTAATTAGGTGAGAATCAAAACTGAAACTAACATGTTCATCATCATATCATAATATACTATAAACAAGTAACAATGGGAAAAATTGAGCAAAACCCAGATCAAATTATGATGCAAAGAAGTAAAAAAAAATGACATAAAAATGAAAACTTGAGAAAGAAGGAACAAACCTAAAGCAAAGCAGAATGTGAAGAAGGCAGAGAAGAGATTTCCAAGTATTGCTGAAACAGCAAAATTAAGGGTAGCTCTAATTTTATCCCCCAAATTTGATAAAATTGAAGGGTTTGCTGCAATTGATTGAGATGGGTATGTATAAAACTCCATAATTTAACAAACCCAGAAAAAAAATCCCCCCCAAATAAATAAACAAAATTGAATAAAACAAAAAGGTGGGATCTTTTTTTTCTATTTGAAATTGGGGGAATATTGAAAATGGGAGAGATTTATAAGAGGAGGAAGAAGAAGAAATCTTAGTAGCTAAGAGAAACGTACGTCCACCAAACAGGAATTAATATGAGGGGGAGTACTTTTATTTCTGAGAAAATAGTTATTATTTTTATTATTAATATGATTTGATTGATATTGATAAATAAATATAAATCAGAGAAGAACAAGCTAAGAAATCTAGAGAGAGACAGAGAGAGAGGGGGGTCTTTTTTATGGGTTCATCTTCCAACATTCAATTTCGCTGTCAATTGACACGAGAGAAAGAGATGAGAAGTTAATGTTTGTTTGTTTGGACGAGTCTTTTGAAGTTAAAATTAGTTGGTGTGCTGATCACGCCTCTGTTTTTTTTGTTTAATTTTCAGAGTGGTTTGGATCTCTATCCTGCTTTTGCTTCTTCTTCTACTCTGCTCTTATATAAGTAAAGACTAAAGAAGTGGTACTCCGTAAAGAGTATCAATTTGATTGATTTGATTAAATAAAACAAGTTCTTTGCCCATTTTGTGTCTTTTGTTTTTGTATTTTACCATACCTGAAAGTTGGTGTAAGTAATGGCGTATGACCTATTAGAAATAGAGATATTTTGTGGGATTAGAATAAGTCCATAAGTTATGTAATTGTATAAGGACTATAAGTCTATAAGCGTTGATGATTAGATATTTCGGATGTGTACAACACAGTAGAGTATTATCCTACATCGACTGATGTAAACTAGGTGAAGAAACTAACTTAGAAGTTAGTAAATTACTTCTCTTAGTACTATTATTATCAGATGATTTAGGTAGAAACATATTAAATCTCTAAACAGCAGAATTTATGAGTCTGTCATATAATGGGGCGGTTCAAATTATTCCATAATAAATTTAATACTCCGTGTATGTACATATATATGTCCCATTTATGTTTAGGCTATCGATCGTCATTCAATGTCTCAAGTGTGTTTCAAGCAGTGGAAACTAAATATGGTTTCTTAATACAAAATACAAGTATATTTATTTTCCCATGGGCCATATTGCCACAAGTCGTCCCATGACAAATGCCCATCAAGGCCATCATACATGTTTATTCAACAAGCTAAGGGTGACGTATTTAGAACGACTAACACATGTACATGACTACATAAGTACACCATCCACTAGTATTATGGAGTAGTATACTAATAATATACTAGTACATAAATTCCGAGTATCCCCACAAAAAAAATATCTAGTGTAGTATATGTAGAGCTAAAACTTAGGACTTATCCAACAATAATTGCATACACTTGTATACCGTCAGCTTACCTAAAACACATTTGTAGGCTTATTATAATTAATTAATTAGCACACCTCTTTCTGTATTATACTAACAAACAAACTAGGACTACGTAGCTTACTTTACGTAACTAACATGCTCCATTATAATGTATAATTTGCTTCTACGTTATGCTACATCTATCATACTTCTACATGTAGCGTTTGGTAAACGATTCGTTTCTCTCTATTGGTAACGTTTTTTTTTTTGTAAATAACTTTAATATGTTAATCCAGTAATAAGAAATTATAAGAACAGTGAATAATGTAAAAATTAGAACAAGAGTAGTAGCCTGATTATCAGTGAATGGTATTGACAATTGTGTGTCTGATCTTCAACATGATTTGAACACGTAGTAGTGTTTATCAACTATAGTAGTGTTTACCAACTAGCTTAGGAGATTGCATGCATGTCTCCCTGCTATTCCTCCTCATAATGCGCTTCTTCTGTCTCCTGCCATATAACTATTTTGTCATACTTGCATCAGATAAAATATACATTTAGGTCTTTTGTCTCCATTTCATTCATTTTTTTTATAATCGTACGATTTGAACATATTCATTATAGTTTATACCAAATGATAATGTATGTAGGATTGAATTTATGGCTTTGTACAAAGAGTCAAAGACCTAAATCATAGTCTGATTATTTTATATTTTTTGTTTGGCAAATTGATTTAACATTGGACATTGAATTAAGGCATTGATACAAGTGGTGAAGGCGTTGCATTCGTGTGCCAACACATACATCGTGTTAGATACAATGTGCTGAAAAAGAAGGAATGAAGGTGACTATTATCTGATCTCCCCAAAACCAGCAGACAGAAAGAAAAAAAAGGATTAAATTAATTAAGCTGAATAATGTGATGTTTGACTATCTAATTGCAATAATCAAGTTGTTAATATTGAAGGTTGACATATATATACACACGGAACTACATATACTAAATTGAAGCGTCTACTTGTTGCCTTAATTTTGAGGCGTAACTTGGACCTAAAGTATAGATGTAGTAGTATGTTTGCATTTGCATCTTCAGATTTCTCAAGAGATTTGTATTAATTCATACAGTATCTTTTTGTCAAATTGGTGTCCTTTTCTTGAATTCGCTATTAAAAAATCAAATTTAAATGCATAATTCTTGGCTATAGATCATTTTGACAAAATGTGCTTGACGCGTTTTTTCGTCTCAATGACTTAATAGGTAATTGATCAGCTGATCAATGCGCTACATACCCGAAACTGCTCCCTTACAACGATCCATGACCTAGCAGGGTGTCGTTGTTTTTGGGCCCGTCTCACAGGAGAGTTACTGAGAAAGCAATGATTGGTAGGCCTTACATCTTTGTATCAGATCCGGATGGATGAGCAGTGATCCAAAAGTATACGTACTCTTATTATGAATCGAATCCTGGTCTGAATCGCATGTATCTGATCTCATTCAGCCGCTTCTAGTAGTTACGTAAACTTGCTAATTAAGTTACTTGTCAGCCTAAAAACATCACAGGATCAGATGAGATTTCAACCACTTAATAAGGTTGTTTTCAGCACCTAAAACAAACTGTACCTGTGCTTAGAATTAGGGTAATTGAATTTCAGATTTCTCGAGTAGATTCGATTTTGACATGATGGCTAACTTGATTAGAAATTGATTATTGGTAGGCTGTATTGTCAATTTACGAAAATCAGATCAGATTTACACTATTACAAACGCAATATTGCTAACGACATTTTTACATACATTTGATGAAGTATACTTTTGAGGCCGGGTGTAACATGTTTGTCATGCATACGCGAATATATACCATGTATTAATGCAACAAACTTGAGAGTGATGAAGTAATCAATCAAGCCATTGTTCGTGTATTTACATGAGATGAAATGTTACCTTGCGTTGAAATTGTTTTGTTTCTGGCTACTCATTAACGTCCGTTTAATACTCTGAAAGTCGCAAAATAGGACTTATAGGGAAGATTGCTTGATATTTAATTTTTTTTTTTTTTAAAAAAACATGGGACTTAGTGAGATTGTGAGATCTACTCAAATGGTGTAAGGTGCTGATGTAAGCGGTTCCGTAGGCTAAAATACAATGTTTTTATCACCATTGGAAATGCTCTAATACTCTGAAAGTCGCAAAATAGGACTTGTAGGGAAGAATGCTTGATATTTAAAAAAAAACATGGGACTAAGTGAGATCTCACCAAACCATTGATCATGTCTGCCAAAGCAGAGATCTTTCTTTGTTTAGAGACTTGGGTTAGCAACAAATAGCCAATCAATTTACAAGTTGACATTTCTCAAGTACTATATTCCATTTTTTTCGCAGGTGGGTGAACGACCAAATCACAACTTTTTTGAATCTTAAGACACAGAATAATCAAACTCACCTGAAAAGTATCTGGTGTTAGGACAGTTCAGTATCTGGTGCAGTTCAACAATGCCCCCTAGGGGCAAGCATGAATTCGATTCTCATCGGTCATCACCTGTCTCCCAAAAATCCTAAGTTCATGCACAACAGAAGTCGAGAGCACATTTCTCCAAATCGATCCAATTTACATACAACTCAACAGGGCCAAAACGTGGGACTGAAACTTTGACATATGTAACAACTTCAGTTCCAGGGAATGAACCATCAATAGTAAGGATTTAAGGAAAGAACTCAGAGTATAGTGCACACAAAAGCAGAGAGACATAAACATATGAACATATATATTCTTATTGTTGATAAGATGTTAGCTAAATTTTCTACATTAAAAATCTTGTGACTTCCAGGAGTTCAGGTTCATTCTATATAAGTGGAAGCTATTGAAGGTTTGAGTAGCCCATTCAAAAGAAAAAGGTTGAATACATAAAAAAAAAAAAAAAAAAAAAAAATCAAAATTTTACTCTCTTCTATGTGGTCACCCCGCAGCTCCTCAGGGTTCAGTACAGACTGACAATCTCTTCAGTGGTTGTTGTGACTTACAATGGGTAATTACTGATTAGTGGATACAGTAGCTAACTGATTTCACCTGCAAGCAACACGAACAATGAAGACATAAAATCAACAGAAGGTAGTGCCTCCAAAACAAGTGACCCGATTATCTGTGTTGTTTATGTTCAATAACATAGTAGTAATGTGCCAAAAAAGAAGAAAAAAAAAGGGAGATAAAGAGAAGAAGAGAAGGAGAATATTGGTTTTAAAGTCACTTCACTTTGTTAGTCATAATTAAGATGGCAAAGATCATAAGACCATAACATAATGCCAGTGGGAAAGAAGACAGTGGCAAGTTGGCAACCCACTTCAGTCAGAGTAATTACCTAAGTACAAAAATCTGATCTTCAAGTTTGGTATTCGTTTACACGGAT
>JBBYHQ010000002.1:27656010-27670987 GCA_038382645.1 Spergularia azorica
TGGCACCGTAACTAAAACAGCTCAAATTCTGGTTTAAGTCCTTAGGGGTTATATTATGGGTTATGGAAAAATATTAAAGCCCAAAAACCTATAGTAAGTCCTAAAATCGGCAAGATGATGCACGCTAGGCTCAACGAGTAACGTGTGCTCAAAGAACTTAAAGAACTTCCCTAATAGAGGATCCAACCCTTATATCTAAAAAGGGTACTCCAAGGCTTGCCTTGGTAAATTTTTGAGAACATCTGGCGACTTTGACAAAAGTGGTCAAAATTGGCTAAAATTGTAGTGTATAATCCACGATTTTCGCTTAAATGGAGCCATAACGAAAACGGCTCAAATTCTCGTGGGAGTCCTTAGGGGTTATATTATGGGTTTTTGAAATATATTATGGCCCAAAAACCTATAGTAAGTCCTAAAATGGACTAGAAGATGCACGCTAGCCTCAGCGAGTAACGTGTGCTCAAAGGGCTTAAAGAACTTCCCTAATAAAGGAACCAACCCTCATATCTAACAAAGGTACTCCAAGGCTTGCCTTGGTAAATTTTTGAGAACTTTTGGCTACTTTGACAAAAGTGGTCAAAATTGGCTAAAACTGTAGTGTATAATCCACGATTTTTGCCTTAAATGGCACTGTAACGAAAATGGCTGAAATTCTCGTGGAAGTCCTTAGGGGTTATATTATGGGTTTTGGAAAGATATTAAGGGCCAAAAACCTTTGTTAAGTCCTAAAATCGGCAAGAAAATGCATGCTAGCCTCAATAAGTGAAGTGTGCTCAAAGGGCTTAAATAGCTTTTCTATTGGTGGACTCAACCCTCATATCTAAGAAGGGTACTCCAAGGCTTGCCTTGGTAAATGTTTGACAACATCAGGCTACTTTGACAAAAGTGGTCAAAATTGGCCAAAACCGTAGTGTATTATCCATGATTTTCGCCTAAAATGGATCCGTAACGAAAACGGTTCAAATTCTCGTGGGAGTCTTGTTGGGTTATATTATGGGTTTTTGAAAAATATTATGGCCCAAAAACCTATAGTAAGTCCTAAAATCGGCAAGAAGATGAACGCTAGCCTCAACAAGTGACGTTTGCTCAAAGGGCTTGAAGAACTTTCCTAATGAAGGATCCAACCCTCATATCTAACAAAGGGTACTCCAAGGCTTGCCTTGGTAAATTTTTGAGAACTTGTGGCTACTTTGACAAATGTGGTCAAAGTTGGCTAAAACTGTTGTGTATAATCCACGAAAATGGCTCAAATTCTCGTGGAAGTCCTAAGGGGTTATATTATGTATTTTGGAAAAATATTAAGGCCCAAAAACCTATGGTAAGTCCTAAAATCGGAAAGATGATGCACGCTAACCTCAACGAGTAACGGGTGCTCAAAGGGCTTAAAGAATTTCCCTAATAAAGGATCCAACTCTCATATCTAAAAAAAAGGGCATTCCAAGCCTTGCCAAGGTAAATGTTTAAGCACATTTGGCTACTTTGACAAAAGAGGTCAAAATTGGCGAAAACTGGAGGGTATAATCCATGATTTCTGCCTAAAATGGATCCTTAACAAAAACGGCTGAAATTCTCGTTGGAGTCCTTCGGGGTTATATTATGGGTTTTGGAAAAATATTATGGCCTAAAAACCTATAGTAAGTCCTAAAATCGGAAAGATGATGCACGCTAACCTCAACGAGTAACGTGTAATGTGTGCTCAAAGGGCTTAAAGAATTTCCCTAATAAAGGAACCAACCCTCATATCTAACAAGGGTACTCCAAGGCTTGCCTTGGTAAATTTTTGAGAACATCTGGCTACTTTGACAAAAAAGGTCAAAATTGGTTAAAACTGTTTTGTATAATCCACGATTTTCGCCTAAAATGGCACCATAACGAAAACAGCTCAAATTCTGGTGGGATTCTTTAGGGGTTATATTATGGGTTTTGGAAAAATATTATAGCCTAAAAACCTATAGTAAGTCCTAAAATCGGCAAGATGATGCACGCTAGCCTCAACGAGTAACGTGTGCTCAAAGAACTTAAAGAACTTCCCTAATAGAGGATCCAACCCTCATATCTAAAAAGGGTACTCCAAGGCTTGCCTTGGTAAATTTTTTAGAACATCTGGCGACTTTGACAAAAGTGGTCAAAATTGGATAAAATTGTAGTGTATAATCCACGATTTTCGCTTAAAATGGAACCATAACGAAAACGGCTCAAATTCTCGTGGGAGTCCTTAGGGGTTATATTATGCGTTTTTGAAAAATATTATGGCCCAAAAACCTATAGTAAGTCCTAAAATCGACAAGAAGATGCACGCTAGCCTCAGCGAGTAACGTGTGCTCAAAGGGCTTAAAGAACTTCCCTAATAAAGGAACCAACCCTCATATCTAACAAAGGTACTCCAAGGCTTGCCTTGGTAAATTTTTGAGAACTTTTGGTTACTTTGACAAAAGTGGTCAAAATTGGCTAAAACTGTAGTGTATAATCCACGATTTTCGCCTTAAATGGCACCGCAACGAAAATGGCTGAAATTCTCGTGGAAGTCCTTAGGGGTTATATTATGGGTTTTGGAAAAATATTAAGGGCCAAAAACCTATGGTAAGTCCTAAAATCGGCAAGAAAATGCATGCTAGCCTCAATAAGTGAAGTGTGCTCAAAGGGCTTAAATAGCTTCTCTATTGGTGGACTCAACCCTCATATCTAAGAATGGTACTCCAAGGCTTGCCTTGGTAAATGTTTCACAACATCAGGCTAGTTTGACAAAAGTGGTCAAAATTGGCCAAAACTGTAGTGTATTATCCACGATTTTCGCCTAAAATGGATCCGTAACGAAAACGGTTCAAATTCCCGTGGGAGTCTTGTTGGGTTATATTATGGGTTTTTGAAAAATATTATGGCCCAAAAACCTATAGTAAGTCCTAAAATCGGCAAGAAGATGAACGCTAGCCTCAACAAGTGACGTTTGCTCAAAGGGCTTGAAGAACTTTCCTAATGAAGGATCCAACCCTCATATCTAACAAAGGGTACTCCAAGGCTTGCCTTGGTAAATTTTTGAGAACTTGTGGCTACTTTGACAAAAGTGGTCAAAGTTGGCGAAAACTGTTGTGTATAATCCACGATTTTCGCCTAAAATGGCACCGTAACTAAAACAGCTCAAATTCTGGTTTAAGTCCTTAGGGGTTATATTATGGGTTATGGAAAAATATTAAGGCCCAAAAACCTATAGTAAGTCCTTAAATCGTCAAGAAGATGCACGCTAGCCTCAGCGAGTAACGTGTGCTCAAAGGGCTTAAAGAACTTCCCTAATACAGGAACCAACCCTCATATCTAACAAAGGTACTCCAAGGCTTGCCTTGGTAAATTTTTGAGAACATCTTGCTACTTTGACAAAAGTGGTAAAAAAATGGTCGAAATTGTAGTGTATAATCCATGATTTTCGCCTAAAATGGCACCGTAACGAAAATGGCTTAAATTCTTGTGGAAGTCCTTAGGGCATATATTATGGATTTTGGAAAAATATTAAGAACCAAAAACCTATATTAAGTCCCAAAATCGGCAAAAAATTGCACGTTAGCCTAGTGTCTGGCGTGTGCTCAAAGGGCTTAAAGAACTTCCCTATTAAAGGAATCAATCTCATATTTAACAATGGTACTCTAAGGCTAGTCTTGGTAAACTTTTGAGAAAATTTGGCTCCTTTGACAAAAGTGGTCAAAATTGTAGTATACAATCCACGATTTTCGCCTAAGATGGCACCATAACAACAACAGCTCAAATTCTCGTGGAATTGCTTGGGGTTATATTATGGGTTTGGGAAAAATATTTGGGCCCAAAAACCTATGGTAAGTCCCACAATCGTCAAGGAAATGCACGTTAGCCTCAACGAGTGACTTTTGCTCAAATGGCTTAAAGAATTTCCTTATTGATGGAACCAACCCTCATATCTAACAAGTATACCCGAACATCGAAACATATAATCCACGATTTTTGGCCTAAAAAGTCTGAGGAAAAGAACGGCTTAAATTTTGGTCTATAGTAATATGTGTTTTGGAAAAATATTAGAGCTAACCATCGATGATCGGTGCTCCAAAACGACCAAAACCACACTCTCACCTAAAAGGGTGACATGAGGTGGAGGGTGTAAGTAACTTCGAGATGGGGAACCGGTATAACCAAGAGCACTCCTTGGTAATCTATGGTAATGTTTTGAGAACATTTAAATACTTTGGAAAGTCAATAACGCCGGAATCGTTAAAAAACATAGGCTTATAATCCATGCGTTGTGGTCCAAAAAAGCTCCGGAACAAAAACGGCTCAAATTTTGTTGAAGCCCTAGTTGTAATATTATGGGTTTTACCTAAATATCTCCGCCAAAAATCTAAGATAGGTTCCCAAAATAGGCATAAAGTGCACGTTATTCAACAAGTGACGTGTGCAAAGGGGCTTGAAGAGCTTCCCTAAAGGACGAATCAACTCGGATATCTGACAATGGTACTCAAGGATGTCCATGTTATAGTTCTGAGGACATTCGGCTACATTAAAAAGGTGGTTCTTTAAGAAAATCTCACATTAAAAATGTTTAGAGACATCACTTTTGTAGAGTGTTAGAAGATCTCGCTAAGCCTTTATTGTCGTTTTTGTGGGAAGTAGGACGCCAAAAGTTTTTCACAAAGGAGGAGAAAGTTCTGATGAATGCGAGGATACCAAAACTTGGAATTGCTACCTCAGTAAGTTATTTCATGTAGTGATTTCATTTGTTTACATCTCTGCATACTTGACTCCATATTGGCATTGCTCGGGAATTTCTTGAAATCTACTGATGATGGTTCACTTTATTGAAACTGCTTGGTCGTTATTGACTCTATATAACTCTTTTGCAGCAAAAGTGGCTGCCGCTGCATACTCTGACTGCATCTGGTGAATTTTACCTCGTGAACAACTTGTTAAAGTATGAAGTTGATATCAATGCAGCTGATCAGGTTAGTATTGTAGTTGCAGACATTCAGGCTTACATTTGGCTTTATCACTCAAGTTTTGCCATGAAATTAGTACCTTTCCCTATTTTAACTTGGATTGATTTATGGTTTCTGTATATGTTTGTTCAGGATGGTTTAACTGCACTTCATAAAGCTATAACTTGCAAAAAGCAGGCTATTACAGATTATTTATTGAGAGAGTCGGCCAATCCCTTTGTTCGCGATAAGGTGAGAAGAATCTTGTACTCTGATAAGAAAGTAGTCTTATTTTACTGATAACCCTAAATCCCTAATGCCTTAACAAGATTGTTAATATTTTTGCCTTTGCCAAAGCTGCTCTTAGGATACAATGGCCCTTGAATGGTAAATCTGGAGTCAGCACTTTGAATATGTTGGTTCCATGCATATTCTATAGCTGTTAGCACCTGTTGTACACTATTTATGTTGGCTATTGTTGAGTTAGTTGTTGTTGTGTAAAGGCCATTTTGCATGATAATTTTGCAGCTTAATTGATGTCTTGTATGTTTACCAAATGCTTACTAGGATGGGGCAACATTAATGCATTATGCTGTCCAAACCGCATCAAGCCAAGCAATCAAAACACTCTTGTTACACAATGCTGATATCAACCTTCAGGACAATGTATGAAATCATGCCTAGTGTTGTTTTGATATCGTGATTATTGAAGTGCTGAAATTTTAAACTGAGAAGTGTCTTATTTCTTTTTTAGGATGGGTGGACGCCACTGCATCTTGCAGTTCAAGCACGAAGAAACGATGTTGTGAGGCTCCTACTAATGAAAGGAGCCGATAAGACGTTGAAGAATCAGGCAAGTCTCATTGCATAAGATTAATGTCAGTAGAATCACCTGTGCACTTGTGCGCGTGCTTTCAATTGTTCACCTGTTTCTTTTTTTTTTTTTCATTGTCGACCACCGTTTTATCGTATTGATTTATTCTTAGTGGAGTTAGACTCTTACCTTGAAATTGGGACATGGCAAAGCAGCATGTATGTATTTGCCATTTTGCTGAGCATTATTTCACCCCCCGTTAAGAGCCTAAGCCTGTTGAATACAGATGATATCCTGGTCGGAGTTGTGAGACTACCAGGGGATAAGTGTTATATCTGATCCCTATTTCTCCACTTGTAGACAATAGTCTCGAGGGAGAGTTGCACAGAAGTCGTATATTTGGAATTGGCAAGTCGAAGTGTTTTCTCGTAATTATCATGACATATTCGAATGTTTGGTTTAGATATAGAACTAGCTTACAGGGATCCAAATGTGTCTCTACAATCCCTTGTCTTTTATTAGCTAGTTCCTCTTGTGAACGGCCTTCTTTTATCGCTGGAGCATACACCATCTGGACTTGTATTGAAATTCTTTTGCATTGCAGGATGGTCTAACTCCCTTGGAGCTGTGCCTGCATTTTGGTAGAGACACCAAGACCTACGAGCTCATCAAACTGTTGAAATATCTACCCAGGCAACGCCGTTGATTGTATGTATAGCAGATGATAGAGCATACATGCTACTGGATCCGTGGTGGTTCAGATAGACAGATCCGCTGAATTCAGGACTTGATCAATTTTGGATCTGATGTGTTATACTAAGAGCATTAGCTCTCATTTTAGTCATCCAGAATAGCAAATACTAGACGCTCCCAATAGAAGATCAGTGAATTGTAAAGCATCGGAGCAGTTTGGTTTCCTGGGAATAGTTTTGTTACACAACAATGTAACCGTTACTCCACTTGGTATCTATGTGAATTATAATAATACGACTATACGAGAAGTAGTCTTGTTGTTGTGTTTGAGCTCTTGTTGACATTGTCTCATCTTGTACTTGTTTGATCTTTTCATACCTTTTTCTCGTGTTTTTACTTTGAAAATTTTGCGTTAAAGTGGTAAAACAATGAGAAATCACTAGTGCGAATTTGATAATGACATAACTTAGATAAGCAATGTAAACGTGTCTCCAGCATTGGAGACAGGCAAGTGGGGGACTGACTTGTGCAAATCATACAACTTTATTCATTGTCGCAACAACTCGCAAACTAGTAATAAAATATCCCAAAATCATCATTATCTTCAAAACCCACTTTGTTTGTTCATCTTCTTCTTCAATCTTTCTTCTCCGAAAATGCTGAGGAATGAGTTATGGTCGGCCGTTGCGTCATCTTCTTATGGAGATCACTCCAACTTCTTGATGACGCCGTTATCTTCAATCAGCCATTGTTGTTGTAAATTATCATTCAGACCATTATTAACCCCTAAATTACACATTTCTACTAATAAATCTTCTTCTTCCATTTCTTGTAAAAACAACTCTCATGACAATTTTTATCCCAAATCACATCATCATCAACCCCATGATGATTTTCTGGAAGCTTCCCTCTTACTCTCAGGTTCTTCTTCCTTCTCCTTTAATTGCCTTTCTTTTTATCTTTTTTTTTTTAGCTATTTATGTAATTTCAATCATGGTAATTGTTTATTGGACAGTTAATTCACCATTTTCGTGTATTTGTTTGTGATTCTGTGATCTGAATGTTGGGCTTCTTGCCTTTATTAGTGTTTCCACGCGCTTGGTATGATTAAAGTTTCCAGCTTTCTTAGTATTTCCAATTTAGTGAGATTAAAGTTACAATCTTTGGGTCAAATGTTTTATGGGTTTGTCCAATTTTTGCTTGAATGTGGTCCTATTCTATTGGGTGTGTCTGATCTTTGGTTGAATGTTGTCCTTTTCTAGCTGAAGATATCTTGTGGAGTTGTGGGTTTGTTTGTTTTTGTTTAATATTGTCTTATTGTAGCTAGTGTCATTATACTAACACAAATTCGCAATTTGATCGACAATTATCGCGCGTGGCAATCTGGAGTTTACTTGAAATATAGTGTGGTGATGTGTAGGATTAAACCTATGTATGATCACTATGGTAATATATGGACATAGATGGTATAAACTTGGCCAGCTTTCTTTTTTAAGGTAGTGGAGTTTGATATTGGTGATGGGTTGATGCAGAAACTGTACAGCATTACCATTTGCGAAAGCAAGGATTTCGAGGAGAGGTTAAACAATTTCCTGGCCAATTTGGTCCTCTGTCTACTCAAGTGAGAGGTCTTAGAGATACTGTCAACTCCATAGGGCTAAGCACTCTGAGTCGCTTTCGGCATCCCACCATGTTTCTTAAGATTACTTGTGAAGGGGATTACCTGCTACCCATTGTTGTAGGTACTTTTTCTGGTTCCTTCAGGGTATTGGTGTTTGACATTGTGCTGAAGTGTGTTTGCGAATCACGAGTAACAATTGTTCATATTGCAGGAGAGTTTGCTGTTGAGAGACTTCTTGATTCTGTTGACGAGGACGACCACGGGGTAAGTGAAGTCTCTCTCTTTCTTTCTTCATCTGGCAGTAGGGTGTTGGAGGGTAATGCTTTTCTGTCTTACAAACTTTTTTTCTATCATAGTACTGAGATTAGTTATTGTAACAGGATTACTTAAACCAGTTCGAATTTGCCAGGAATCTTGTTGTTGAACTTGGATACGAGGTATGTATCTATATTGGATCAATTATGTTGGCTCTTGACTAGTATCCCTCTTTCCTTGTATATGATATGCAATATGGATTAGCAAGTTCTCTGGGACTTATGTCAAGTTTGAGACTTGGAGTTCTGGAGTTGTAGTAGAATGAGGGTACAAATATGGTCAAGTATTAAAAAGCAGTGTTAGTTCTTTAACTCTTCACTGCCTCACATGTCAGGTGAAGATGGTGAAAATTACAAAAAGAGTGGTCAGTACATACTATGCTAGAGTGTACTTTGGCAAGGTAATTTGTGTTGCCTTATCTTTTTCCCTGTTAGAAAGTCTTATTAAGCGAATTCCATTGGTATAGTTTTCACTTAGTGTGATTTTCTACATTGTAGGTGGGTGAAAGGGAGACTTTCAGTGTCGATGCACGTCCATCAGATGCTATCAACGTGGCTAAAAGATGTAAGGTACATTATCCTTTCCTTGAGTAGCTGCTTAAGGTCATTTTAGGTGAACCTTAGATAACTTTTTTTTTAAATTCTCATGTGAAAAATTACTCTGTTCCAAAAATGGACCAGTTGGCATTTATGCAATCTGGCCGCTGTGTGAAAATGGGTCATCTTGGATAAGGGAGTAGTCGGAATATAGGGAGCTTTTCTTCCATTGGTAATTGACTGAAATGAACTTTACAACAGAGTGTACAAATTAATGAAAATAAGTGCATGTTCTGAAAATTCAATAATTTATATACTCTGTATGAATTTTGGTGTGTTCGTAGTTGTTACTTGCCCCATTGTGACTTATGGTGAATAAATATTCTTTTACAGGCCCCAATTTATGTAAATAAAGATATTGTCTCAGCAGATGCTATCAGGATTGCTCATGGCACGGGCAAACGTCTTGACACAAAACCTATTTATGATGTCTTATTAGACAGGTATTACTTAGTTGATATTGGAGCCTATCCTTTAATGCATGGACGAATGATGCTTATTGTAGCATGCATTTTAAGCAAGGATACTGCAGCTATACTTTATTTAATTGCGTTTCAATCCAATTCTATTTCTTAAGTAGTCCTGTCGAAGGTCCGGATTTACTGGTAAAGGAACTCAACCTTCTGTGGAGCATGAGGTTGGCTGTTGAAGAGGAGAGGTATTCTGATGCAGGTAAGCAATGAGACAATGGACAAAAGTCGCTGCATGTTCTTCCTCTTAGATTTTGAAACATAAGCTTTATCAACATTTGTATGAAAATTGATATTTGCAGCCAAGTGGAGAGATGAACTTGCAAAGCTTCGTGACCGAGCACCGTGAACATGTAACCAGGCAAAGTGGCATGAGACTGCTACTCTGTAACAGCATCAACTCAACTGACACTAAAGATTAGAACAACAGGAAGAGGGCGTGGAACCTGTAACAGCCATTGTCGCAGGGAGTAGGTCAGTAGATTGTTATTGTGACTTGACATTGCAGCACCGACCTGACATATCGTTCTCAGGTTGAATGATTTAAATTTTTACATGTATAGGTTATCTCATAATTGCTGTTGTATAAGGCACGGACAGACCTATTGGAATGTTATGTACAGTATCATGTGTCAGCTATCTGTATATAATTCAAATAATTTGTATAGTATCTTGAAAGTATGGATGGATCATATTGTGTTTTAGTTGTTAACCAAATGTAATTTAGTCTACGACTAATGTCAAGCTTATAAACTATGCCAATTGCCAAGGGGCTTTTTTTTGTGGGGTGATCAATTGCTAAATGTCTTCAATGTACGGTACTCTGATTGTAATCAATAATACGCAATTTGCATTGCATTTCCATTGTGTGTAGTTAAATACTTTCGTTGCTAGTGTGCTTTCGAGAATGAGTAGGCTGATAACATTGTAAATATCGGCATTGAGTTATATTCAGTGGTCGAATCACAGCCTATTCTTCTCCCATCAGCGAATGGAAGTTAGAAAGAGGCAGAACCCAAAGAGTTGAAATCCGATGAAAAGGTGCTACCTTTTGAGCTGAGGTCTAAGCCATAAAAGTGTTGGATAATGTACAAGTGCAAATCAGCAAAGATATATTTACATTTACAGCAGGATCTGTGGGATGCCAGATACAGTTATTTAAAGAATTAATAAGGCTTTCCCAGCTGTGATACAAAGTAGCGTCTAACATTCTAATTATCTATCAGTACATTAGACTTGTGCTGGTAGCTCACTCTGGATCCAAGCAGCATAACCACCTGCAATTTCCATGACGCCGGTATAACCCTGTAACATTAACATTAAAGACCCATTAGGCTGATTCAAGGGCAACAAAAACAGGTGACAATGTGAGAAAAGACGAGTGAGGGTGAGAGGGAAGTTATACTAACAGCGGCTAGAAGATCATTGGCAGCCATCAGTGATCTCTTACCACTCTGACAACCCTGTATATGGAAGTGGGTCGAGTGAGTGAGGGCACCAAAAGAAAAACGTACGTACGCAGTTGGAAGAAGGGATGGAATGTAATACTCACAATTAAAATTTCATCATCTTTGTTAAAACGTGAGGACATTTGCGCAATGAAATCTGTGTTCTTAGTCATCCCTGAATCAGTGATCATGAAGCGCGAAACAAGATGAATATATTATGATTATTATCGACAAAAGTGACAATTGACATACTAGAACATGCATAATAAGAGATTAATTAATTACCAGAACCAAGTCTGTGCAAGTAAGGGATATTGATTGCCCCACGGACATGTCCTGCACTGAACTCTTCTTCACTCCTACATTTTCACAAAGTCGTATCTGAATAACGCATTGCATGCAACAACAAATACAAACAATTTGGTGTCGGCTAACATGAATCGCATCTTCGAGAAACCATTTATTCATAAATTTTAGGAGTACTCCTTAAACAACGCATGCAACAACTAATACAAACCATTTACTTGATGAATTTTATGATTTGCAAATCGGGAATAACAATAGAGACAGACAGACACGTACCGGACATCCAAGTAGTGATGACCAGCTTGAAGAAGTTCGTGAGCCACACGCACCGGCACCGACGTAGGAGCTCCAACTACTGTCGCCTCCAAACTGCCCGCCGTCCCAGACCTCCTCCAACCGCCACTGGATTTATTATTTATATTCATTTTCAGAAAAATATAATATATGATAATGATCAAAAGTGAAGAGAAATAAGTACCCGTGGTTAGGAGTCGTTCTGTCGGGACGGGTGAAACGGCATCGTATAGGAAGGAGCTGAGATGACTTGTTCTTAATTATTGGTGATGCCGAAACAGAGGATCTATTACCCCCATTGTTAACCACAACTTCACTCTTGATGAGCTTTTGACTGTAACGTGAAGAACAAGGAGACACCACACAGATTGACGACGTTGCTGCTGCCATCTTTTTCTTTTCTTTTCTTACCTTAAATTGATCAGATTTTTACTACTTTTCACTTTGTTTGATTGATTTCTATGTGAGAATTGAGAGAAATGAAATGGATGTTCTCCTACTCTGTATTTATAGCCTTATTATAACCTGACAAATTATCTATTTCTTTTTTTTTTTTTTTTTTTTTTTTTACTGTGACTTGTAATCGTGTGTAAATCATATTCAGAGCCACACGGTAATTCTCTAATATATCAATTAACTAGGGTAGAGTATGGGGACTAATAATGCATGTGAAAGAAAGGAAGGGAGGATAGGGACAAATAATGATGGAAGTGAATCACGGCCACGTACGCAACTAGTGTGTGAGTAGTAGAGCCATGTTTTTGGATAAAATGGTTGCAGAAACTTGGGATATGGGTTGTGGACTGACACCTAAGCCGGTGTCTTTGGATAATATTATAGTCAGACTGTTTTTTTGCCACAACTTGTCCACATTTATGTACTCTTCCCATCAACAACTATGGATCTACTACTTCTATCAATAATTAGCGTCTTCGTCTTTGACTCGCCTTAAATCGTCCCTTGACTAATTATTACTTACACGGAGTACTAGAAATAATTTGCGAATATTTTTTGGTACCAAAGCTTCATTCCTATTCGAGTTTCTTTTCCGTTTTCTTCCACTCTTGATAAACTATATTCCCAAATCCTAAGTTAAGTAATATGTTCCGCACACGAGATGAGACTCAAGCATCAGATTAGGCTTTATCGCGTTAAATGTTGAACAAAAATGTAGTATGGGTTCTTGTGGGCCAATGCCCACTCTCTTAATCAATACGATAGCCCAAAGTTGGCCACCAAACAGATTTGGGCTTGTAACAGAAAGCCTAGTCATTATTCTAAGCTCATATGATTTGATAAGCCACCCAATGGAAAAACGAAAACATCCCACCACGTTGTCAGTTGTCACAAACAAAACATGCAACGCATCACTCTTCTAAGTCTTATTCTTCATTACATGCCTCGCTCACGCTAATCTTTGTTAGTACTGATCATTTACAAAAACAAAAACAAAAAAAAGTCATCCCCCCATTTGCAATCTCCCAAAAACATAGTACTTGATCATCAATTCAACAATCAATGAACATCAAAAAGCTCAAAGTGCCCAAAAAAATGAGGGTCACTAGCTTGGGTGGCAGCAAATTTAAGGGCATGAAGGTGGCCAAAGGTTTCAAGAGCATCAAAAAAATCAATGTTGCTAAGAGGTTCAAAAGTTTCAGGAAGCTCAAAAAGGCCCCTAGTGCAGTTGCAGGTGCAGGTGCAGGTGCAGGTGATGTTGTTGCGGGCGCCACGGGTGGTGGACGTGGTAGTAGGATGGGCATTCGCCGGAACAGTACCAAGTTGATTGCCATTGTGAAGAAGAATATAATGATGAGGCCAAAGTTTGGTCATCACAAAGGCGGGAGCAAAGGCAACAGCAAGAACATCATTATTATTCATAATAACACAAGTATTGTGAGCAATGAGGAGGACAACAGGAGCAGCTGTGTTGAGGTCAAGGAGATTCCCAACTTCAAAGAAGAGGAGGATGTTACCTCCATTGACTCTGCACCCCCTACCTCCATTGACTCGGCCGTCCCACCCCCTGACGATGAGGCCAGTCAGGACGAGGAGACGGCCGAGGAAGAACCCGAGGACGAAGATGATGATGAGGAGGAGGAAGAGGAGCAACAAGATTTTGGGATCATCAGCTTCAGGGAGGACAAAGCTGCCATCCACATCCAATCTGTTTTCAGGGGTCATTTGGTACGTTCCTTATTCATTCATTCATTACTATATGTCGTGCCTTTTGCATTCTTCTCTGAATTCCTCATTTATTATCACTCCTAAGGGCTTAGACTTTTGGTTGAGACAATATGTCTTGTATAAGGATGGTCAGTTTCTATTAACAATATGTCCATAAACGTGTGTGTGTGCGTGCAGGCAAGGAGGGCGTTCAGAGCACTGAAGAGCCTGGTCAAGTTACAAGCAGTGGCTCGTGGAGTGTGCGTGAGAAGACAGGCTCGCATCGCATTGCACTGTATGAACACCATGGTTAGGTTGCAGGTTAAGGTTCGAGCCTGGCAGCTTCTCTGTAGGCCGAGTAACGCCGTGGCTGCTTAGCTTCATCTTTGTGTGTTGGATCATCATATATGTCAATTCATCTTGTAGACTAATCTGCATCACTCAGATGCAGATGAAAATGTAACATTTTGATCACGGCAACATTTGGTCTCCCCACATTGTCAAAAAAAAAAAAAAAAAAAAAAAAAACATTTGGTCTCCCCTGCTTGTTCTTATAAATAGTCCTCTTTTCAAAGAGACCATGCCAGTAGGGGAGAACGGCGCCTAATTCTTCTTCATTCTTACGCTTCTATGTTGTTGTTCGGCTTGTTGATGATAGAATTACTACTACTTGATAAAACTTACTGTCTACTTGATAATTGTTTCAATTGCGGTTTCTGAAATAACTAAAAACAACCCTGGTCAAGAGGAGCTAAAACAGTGTTCGTCTGCAAAATGATGGAATCAGGTTTTGAACAATTGCTGTTATTTATATCAACCAGAAATCTCGACAATCTTGAGGCATATACACTTATATTGTCAAAGACGACGAGATGGGCATGGCTGTGCCTGGATCCCGTCTCCAAACATTTGCATACATCATTGATTAACTTTAACTTGTACTCTAGGCCTCTAGCAAGGACTTATGCAACATTGGCAACAGATGGAACACAATGCTCCAAGAACTTACTCGCGCTTTAATAGACACCATTTGTTCACAACAATTCATTTTACAAACTCTCTCTTTCTCTCTCTGCCTTTCAGTTCCTAGGCTTGGAGCAGTTAGTCTGACAAATTGTACATGTCCTTCACCAAAATATTAGTCTTGGCAGCTACCAGGTTCCTCTTTTACAGCCCTCGCCTACAGAGTGGGAAACCAGGTCATGGGAGGAAAAGTAAACACAGGACATGATTGCATAAACTCTGCTTAGCCAATGCATACCTCATTGCTTATTTCCTGTAGGATGCTGATGATTTCTGAAAACTCGGGTCTAAGATTCGGCTCTT
>JBBYHQ010000002.1:27697913-27718892 GCA_038382645.1 Spergularia azorica
TACCTACAGAGGCGCCTACAAAAATTTGATATATTTTTGTACCGAGGATATTTTTGGCCTAAAATCGTGGATAATATACTTCGATTTCAGCCAATTTTGACCACTTTTTCGAAAGTAGTCAAACGTTCTGAAAACATTATCACGGACAGCATTTTAAAATCCGTATTACATATGGGAGCCGGTTTCCAGAATTAGTAGTTCTCTAACCTCATTTGTAACGTCATGCGACAAGGATAACAAGCCTCTTTTCCAACTTTTGAAATCCAACCAAAGGTGTTTGGCTCTAAATTTTTGAAATTACGCATAATATTACCGATAGAGGCTCCTACAAAAATTTGAGACATTTTTGTACCGAGGCTATTTTTGGCCAAAAATCGTGGATAATATACTTCAATTTAGCCAATTTTGACCAATTTTTCGATAGTAGTCAAATGTTCTCAAAACATTATCACGGACACCGTTTGAAATCCCTTGTTAGATATGGGAGCCGGTTTCCCTGAAATAGTAGTTCTTTAACCTCATTTGTAACGTCACCCGACGAGGATAATAAACCTCTTTTCCCAGTTTTGGAATCCTACCAAAGGTTGCATAATATTACCTATAGAGGCTCCTAGAAAAATTTGAGACATTTTTGTACCGAAGCTATTTTTGGCCAAAAATCGTGGATAATATACTTCGATTTTGACCAATTTTGAGCAGTTTTTCGAAAGTAGTCACATGTTCTCAATACTTTATCTGTAACACCGTTTTAAATCCCTTATTAGATATGGGAGCTGATTTCCCTGAATTAGTAGTTCTTTAACCTCATTTGTAACGTCACCCAACGACGATAACAAGCCTCTTTTCCCACTTTTAGAATCCTACCAAGGGTTTTTGCCTCTAAATTTTTGAAATTACGCGTAATATTACCTATAGAGGCTCCTACAAAGATTTGAGACATTTTTGTACTGAGGCTATTTTTGTTCAAAAATCGTGGATAATATACTTCGATTTTAGCCAATTTTAACCACTTTTTCGAAAGTAGTCAAATGGTCTCAAAACATTATCATGGACATTGTTTTAAATCCCTTATTAGATATGGGAGCCGAATTCCCTGAATTAGTAGTTCATTAACCTCATTTGTAACGTCACCAGCGAGGATAATAACCTTATTTTCCCACTTTTGGAATCCTACCAAAGGTTTTTGGCTCTAAATTTTTGAAATTACGCATAATATTACCTGTAGCGGCTACTACAAAAATTTGACACATTTTTGTACTGAGGTTATATTTGTTCAAAAATCGTGGATAATATACTTCGATTTTAGCCAATTTTGACCACTTTTTCAAAAGTAGTCAAATGTTCTAAAACATTATCACGGACTACGTATTAAATCCCTAATTAGATATGGGAGCCGGTTTCTCGAATTAGTAGTTCTTTAAATCCCTTATTAGATATGGGAGCTGGTTTCCCTGAATTAGTAGTTCTTTAACCTCATTTGTAACGTCACCCGACGAGGATAAAAAGCCAATTTTCCTACTTTTGGAATCCTACCAAAGGTTTTTGGCTCTTAAGTTTTGAAATTACGCATAATATTACCTATAGAGGCTACTACAAAAATTTTGAGACACTTTTGTATAGAGGCTATTTTTGGCCAAAAATCGTGGATAATATACTACGACTCGCCAATTTTGACCACTTTTTGAAAGTAGTCAAACGTTCTCAAAACATTATCACGGACCCCGTTTTAAATCCCTTATTAGATATGGGAGCGGGTTTCCTTGATTTAGTAGTTCCTTAACCACATTTGTAACGTCACCCGACGAGGATAAAAAGGCCCTTTTCCCACTTTTGGAATCCTACCAAAGGTTTTTGGCTCGAAATTTTTGAAATTACGCATAATATTACCTATAAAGGCTCCTACAAAAATTTGAGACATTTTTTAACCCAGGCTATTTTCGGCCAAAAATCGTGGATGATATACTTCGATTTTAGCCAATTTTGACCACTTTTTCGAAAATAGTCAAATATTCTTAAAGCATTATCATGGACACTATTTTAAAACCCATTTACATATGGGAGCCGGTTTCCTTGAATTCGTACTTCTCTAACCTCATTTGTAACGTCACCCGACAAGGATAACAAGCCTCTTTTCCCAGTTTCGGAACCCTACCAAAGGTTTTTGGATCTAAATTTTTGAAATTACGTATAATATTATAAATAGAGGCGCGTACAAAAATTTGAGACATTGATGTAGCGAGGCTATTTTTGGCCAAAAATCGTGGATAATATACTTCGATTTTAGCCAATGTTGACCACCTTTTCGAAAGTAGTCAAACGTTCTCAAAACATTATCACGGACACCATTTTAAAATCCTTATTACATATGGGAGCCGGTTTCCCGGAATTAGTAGTTCTAAAACCTCATTTGTAACGTCATGCGACAAAGATAACAAGCCTCTTTTCCCACTTTTGAAATCCTACCAAAGGTTTTTGCCTCTAAGTTTTTGAAATTACGCATTATATTACCTATAGAGGCTCCTACAAAACTTAAAGAAATTTTTTTACCGAGGATATATTTCGCAAAATATCATGGATAATACACTTTGATTTTGGCCAATTTTGACCACTTCACAAAAGTAGTCAAACGTTCTCAAAACATTATCATGGATACCATTTTAAAACCCGTATTACATATGGGAGCCGATTCCCTGAATTAATAGTTCTCTAACCTCATTTGCAACGTCACCCGACAAGGATAACAAGCCTCTTTTCCCAGTGTCGAAACCCTACCAAAGGTTTTTGGCTCTAAATATTTGAAATTACGTATAATATTACCTATAGAGGCCCGTACAATAATTTGAGATATTTATGTACCGAGGCTATTTTTGACCAAAAATCGTGGATAATATACTTCGATTTTAGCCAATGTTGACCACTTTTTCGAAAGTAGTCAAACGTTCTCAAAACATTATCACGGACACCATTTTAAAATCCGTATTACATATGGGAGCCGGTTTTTCCGGAATTAGTAGTTCTATAACCTCATTTGTAACATCACGCGTCAAGGATAACAAGCCTCTTTTCCCACTTTTGAAATCCTACCAAAGGTTTTTGCATCTAAATTTTTGAAATTACTCATAATATTACCTATAGAGGCTCCTACAAAAATTTGAGAAAGTTTTTTACCGAGGATATATTTGGCAAAAAATCATGGATAATACACTTTGATTTTGGCCAATTTTGACCACTTTCTCAAAAGTAGTCAAACGTTCTCAAAACATTATCATGGATACCATTTTAAAGCCCGTATTACATATGGGAGCCGATTCCCTGAATTAGTAGTTCTCTAACCTCATTTGTAACGTCACCCGACAAGGATAACAAGCCTCTTTTCCCAGTTTCGGAACCCTACCAAAGGTTTTTGGCTCTAAATTTTTGAAATTACATATAATATTACCTAAAGAGGCCCGTACAAAAATTTGAGACATTTATGTACCGAGGCTATTTTTGGCCAAAAATCGTGGATAATATACTTCGATTTTAGCAATTTTTGACCACTTTTTCGAAAGTAGTCAAATGTTTTCAAAATATTATTACGGACACCGTTTTAAATCCCTTATTACAAATGGGAGCCGTTTTCCCTCACTTAGTAGTTATCTAACCTCATTTGTAACGTCACCCGACGAGGATAACAAGCCTCTTTTCCCACTTTTGAAATCCTACCAAAGGTTTTTGGCTCTAAATTTTTGAAATTACGCATAATATTACCGATGTAGGCCCTACAAAAATTTGAGACATTTTTTTACCGAGGTTATATTTGGCCAAAAATCGTGGATAATACACTTTAATTTTGGCCAATTTTGACCACTTTTTCAAAAGTAATCAAACGTTCTCAAAACATTATCATGGACACCATTTTAAAACCCGTATTACATATGGGAGCCGGTTTCCCTGAATTAGTAGTTCTCTAACCTCATTTGTAACGTCACCCGACAAGGATAACAAGCCTCTTTTCCCAGTTTCGGAACCCTACCAAAGGTTTTTGGCTCTAAATTTTTGAAATTACGTATAATATTACTTATAGAGGCCCGTACAAAAATTTGAGACATTTATGTACCGAGGCTATTTTTGGCCAAAAATCGTGGATAATACTTCGATTTTAGCCAATTTTGACTACTTTTTCGAAAGTAGTCAAATGTTCTCAAAATATTATCACGGACACCGTTTTAAATCTCTTATTACATATGGGAGCCGTTTTCCCTCAATTAGTAGTTATCTAACCTCATTTGTAACGTCATCCGACGAGGATAACAAGCCTCTTTTCCCACTTTTGGAATTCTACCAAAGGTTTTTGGCTCTAAATTTTTGACATTACGCATAATATTACCTATAGAGGCTCCTACAAAAATTTGAGGCATTTTTGTACCGAGACTATTTTTGGCTAAAAAACGTGGATAATATACTTCGATTTTAGCCAATTTGGACCACTTTTTCGAAAGTAATCAAATGTTTTCAAAACATTATCATGGACACCATTTTAAAACCCGTATTCCATATGGGAGCCGGTTTCCCTGAATTAGTAGTTCTTTAACCTCATTTGTAACGTCACCCGACGAGGATAACAAGCCTCTTTTCCCACTTTTGGAATCCTACCAAAGGTTTTTGGCTCTAAATTTTTGAAATTACGCATAATATTACCTATAGAGGCTCCTACAAAAATTTGAGACATTTTTGTACCGAGGCTATTTTTGGCAAAAATCGTATATATACACTTCAATTTTAGCCAACTTTGACCACTTTTTCGAGAGTAGTCAAACGTTCTCAAAACATTATCATGGACACTATTTTAAAACCCGTATTACATCTGGGAGCCGGTTTCCCAGAATTAGTAGTTCTCTAACCTCATTTGTAACGTAACCCGACGAGGATAACAAGCCTCTTTTCCCACTTTTGGAATCCTACCAAGGGTTTTTGGCTCCAAATTTCTGAAATTACGCATTATATTACCTAGAGAGGCTCCTACAAAACTTTTGAGACATTTTTGTACCCAGGCTATTTTTGGCCAAAAATCGTGGATAATATACTTCGATATTAGCCAATTTTGACCACTTTTTCGAAAGTAGTCAAATGTTCTCAATACATTATCGCGGACACCGTTATAAATTCCTTATTAGATATGGGAGCCGGTTTCCCTGAATTAGTAGTTCTCTAACCTCATTTGTAACGTCACCCGACAAAGATAACAAGCCTCTTTTCCCAGTTTCGGAACCCTACCAAAGGTTTTTGGCTCTAAATATTTGAAATTACGCATAATATTACCTATAGAGGCTAGAAAAAAAAAAATTGAGATTAACTAGTGACAAGCCAGTGTAACTGAAGCCATATATCTTCATAATGAAATCTAAATCTCAGTTAATGTTGTTTGTGCGGCATACCTTTAGAAGAATCCATACTTTCAGGGAGCTACTCAAAGTTGCAAGTCTTGTCTTTTTCCCTGAGGTCAAGTAGTCACACATGTGGGTGTCAACTCTCAGTAACAATCTGGGCCAGAACTTGGGCTTCTCGAGGTCTGCTTTTTGGTCCATTGTTGCCTGATACATAAAGGGTAGTTATTTTGCCCCATTAGGAATATCAAGATGCGCAAATAAGAAAGATGTTATTAAAAGAGATCACAATAGCTGTAATTCAATGCAACAAAAGTCTATGGTTTCTTCCTTCGTAGCAAGTTACTACTAAGGTTCAGACTAATTACTTATATACCAACTTGGATTTTGCCTCCATCTTACTACAGAACAAAATGAAGGAAATTAGTCTAAAACAAAACCATACTAGCAAACTGCAAATTCCATGCTCAATTTTTGAAAAGGATGTCTCTAGTGCTTCAACTCTCCCGGTGCCATGACAGCATGTGCAAGGCTCACTTATCATGAATGTCACACTGGGACGGACCTGTTTACATGGTGCAAAGGTACATCTGATTATCAATGACTGGGAATACCATGTTACGAGATTTTAAAAATGAAACATTACTTATAAAAACTAATGAAGCATCAACATTCGACACATACCCTCTTTCTGGTTATTTCCATCAATCCATGCTTTGACAATTCAGAGACCTTTACGGTTGACCGATCCCTTTCAACAGCCCTATTGAATTCTTCAAAGATCAATCTTTTGTTTGCTGCCAAAAATGCGCCGGCGAGATTAGGCGAGAATCAAATCACAATGACAGGTCCTTTTTTTTAACCAGAAAATCTATACATTCTTTCTGTTCTAGATCCAGGTCCTTAAGGAAAGAAAAAACTTTAATTTCAACAAGGATTTCATTGCAGAATGCCAGACTTGAGACTTGTGGTTCTTGCAGAATGAAGCCTGCCTAAAGAAAGGAGAACAGTAAGTTTCAAACTTCTGGTAATTACGTTGTTCATCTGTGTCTTTATTATTCCATTAGGCATTACAAAAGAAACATACACAAGTACATCAATTATAGTGAAAGAAAGAGGGCAGCATTTGCCAGAGTTTACTCACAGTCATCCATCATATCAATAAAATCTACCACAATTATCCCACCAATATCCCTGAGCCGCAATTCCCTGGCAATCTACAAACATGTGAACCATCAGGAGCTTATTTAAAAGCAAGAAAAGGAACAATGATTGGCAACTTCTCCTACAGAGGGCACTGTATTGCTTGAACAATGTTATTTTTAAAGCTTGTTAGGCATGCATAATCTTTTGAGTTAAGAGCTTAACTCTTTCATCAGGCTTTTCACTTATTTTAAGGATCTTATCCTCCGCACTATATTTTCAGAATTTTCAAACTTTAGCTTCAGAAATCTAAAGTCCATTATTATTAGTTTCAAGACTTCAACCTAGGTCAGGTCCGGGCTCACACATTCAGAGTTGAGATAATACCAACCTTTTAGTATCAACACGAACAAAGAATTGACCCAAACCAAAACTTTCAACTCTATATACAATTACAGAAGACTCTAATGGATTATATCATACCACACAGTAACCCCAATGAAACAAACAAGATCAAGAGTGGGGGGGCAGGGTTGTCCAGGGAGCAGGTCCGAAGATTGCATACATCTACCTGTGCAATCGTACAATAGCTCTTACGACAACTTGTATAAGTGGAACAAAAGGAACAAATTAGGTCTCCTACTCTCCTCAATTGTACTTTCCTCACACAAGCACGAATTCCAACTTCCGGGCCTAGGGATAGCTGTCGATCGTGCAAGGAGCGGTGACAGAGCTAAGTCAGCTAACAAATTAATTACCTAACTGACGACTTGCTAACATGTAGAGAGACTGACGACCAAAAGACATTGAATCACATACTTGTTTCGCAGCAGCGAGGTTGACATCAAGAATAGCTTTCTCTTGTGAGGCCCCTTGACCAAACATTCCATGCCCTCCATTCACATCAATAGAGACTAATGCTTCAGTTTGCTCAATCACTAGAGAGCCTCCATTCGGAAGAGCAACCCTACAATGAGTTGCAATCAGCAGAAATACAGATTTTGCTTTTGCTTGAAAATCAATGCCCAAAAAAAATTGCTAGGTTCTCAATTAAGCTGTGAACAACTATACAGATAAAACGTAATCATGAATTTATCCTGAAAATTGGTTAGCCCTCCAGAATATGTCTCTGATAGACCTACGGAGTAACTTTCAATTACAAATCCAAATAAATACTTCAACATCCACAAAATCAGACTTGTAGAAATTTAAACTTCACTTCCTCACCTTTTGTTGAGAATATTATTGATCTCTTCTTCAATATTAAACTCATCAAATAAGGGAACTTTCTGCCTGTGTAGCTCAACTCTATCACAGAGATCTGGAGCAACACCCTGTAGATAATTGGTCACCTGGAAAGAGCAGAATAAGAATGAATCAAGCCTCAATTGGGATATGCAATATGCTAGCCAATCAGTAAAAAATAGCTTCTTGAAAAGCTAAAAAGCTTATACACACCCTCTTACAGAAACACATGGCCAATAATGTCTGAATTTTGAGAGAACCATCAATTACATAGTCACACATAGATTTGCAAATCTGAAAATGTTTTTCGTTTAAATTAAATTTCGGGGTTCCATTAAGGTAGTAAGATTAATGGGGCTAATAGAGAACCCAAGAAGACCAGGGACACAAGTCCGAATTTGGAAGTCCACCATATTTCACTACAATCTAAAAGGAGATACAAAGCCTTGATTTTATGTTAATATGGTTTACATTAGCAGAAAAGTGAGACGGTTGGACATTTACTTCAACAAAGTGAGTTTGTTCAACATTCATGGAGACGTCTCTTTGGTTTGAGAGGGGAGCATTGATTGTATCCTAAAGAGGTTCCGGAGCACTTGCTAATCTGCGACGCTGGAAATGGGAACCGAAAGCAACACGAGATTAAGTGTGCGTTTATGACAACCTTTCGGTGCCTTTGGTTGGAAAGAAGACCTTTATAAGGAGTTTATCAGCCTCCTTATTACCATACATGGGCCCAAAAGAGCTAAAGGCAGGCTAACGAAGCCATGACACCTCCACCAGTAACTTTTCAAAAAATTCGCCAGCATCCAGTATTTGGGAACGAAGATATAAAATAATAAAATGGCTAAAGCAATCAGCCGATCACCCAATGGATGATGTCAAAGGTAATCAAGTCAAAAATTCTCTGATCCACTATTGCCAAAGTTGTATCTGGCTTGATCAATTCAGCCAAAATTGCACAAAGCATATGGAACATGGGTCACATAAACCTTTTCTATTGCAAAAATAAGAAGCTCTATGGTTTTAGACTCGGATGTCTGCCAGCGTTGCTCAAAATCAAAAAAAAAAACCATAACAAGTAAACTAGGGAGAAAAAGAATCTCTCTGGAGGCAATAGAAGGCAAACATCTCATACCTCATGGTATGTTCTTGGAGAATCAACAACCATTCTCTTTACCTGAATGGAATCAAAGGAGAAATACAGTAAGAATGCGAAGTTTAATCATGAACTCGATTACAATGTACATAAGAGATAATTTGGGAATTCACTTTATTGTATATAAACTTCATCAGCGTATTTATGAAACATAGCAATTCTATCCAAAGACTCATTAGAGAAAAAACCTTCTCATTAAAATAATCCTGGACAACAGAGAGGGTCTGGCCCATAGCCTGGTGCAAAATAACAGGCACAGCACCCTCAACACCTTCATCTGCAGCCAGAGCAGCTGATTTTGCATGTTCCATGATATTTCTCCAGGTTGAGAGCAAGGCTTCCAAGTCCTTGCGCAGTTCATCCACAGAGTGACCTGCAGCGACTGTTCTGACGGTCACGCCAAAACCAGTAGGTTGCAACGATTTTGCTATGACTCTCAAGCGTGTGCGTTCAACACCAGAAATCTTCTTTGAGACTCCAATACTATTGCTATGGGTGATCAATACCTGGACCGAAGAAAGCGAGTAAACGAACTTGCACAAAAGCAAACATACATGCTACAGCAAATCCCTCGGAAAAATTCAATTAAAAGCATGACACGGTTAGGTAGAGATGTTGTATTACTCACCCAGAATCTGCTTCTAAGCTTTGGATAAGCAGTTAATGTGGGGCCCTTTGTACCCAGTCCTTCTTTCACAACTTGCACTACTATCTTGGTTCCTTTGCGAACAAGAGCCCACATCTCCTCAGCACCTTGAATAATATCACTGGTGCTTTTATGTCCTTGAACATGAGACAAACGAAGATCTGAATTAACTTTTGGATGGTTCCCATTCCCATTCAACTGATTGCCAAAGCCGCAGTCATCTTCAAGTTCATGTTCCTCATAATCAGCATCTTCAAAATCAACCTCAGGATCATCATCAGAAGGTCCAGAGTCATCTTGCTTTAAGATGGCTTGTTCAACAATGCATGATGGAGAGTCATTTAAATGAGTTTCCTTTGAAGTACCAAAAGGAGGAAATAGGAATGGTTCTCTTTTAGAGTTAATGTCCATAAGAGATGGTCTAGAACTCCCTATGTTAACAAAAGCACCGCCCATATGAGGAACAAGTTTTGTAACTACACCAAGGTAAACGCTATCACATTGCACATTACTTTTGACAGGGTCCAGTAATAACTCAACTAGACTTCCATCTTCAAGCACAGCTATTCTTTGCATGGTACAGATGGAGCAGTTTATTAAAATCTCAGTGGAAAGGGAACTCCCCTGAGGAATAGGGTTACTCTCTCTACCAGAAAGGAGTTTTTCTGAAGCTTGATGTTCCTGCTCCTGAAGGGGCATCAGACTTTGCACGTCAGCATCAGAAACTGACTGAGCATGAATGTCCAAAGGCTCGATAGGAGGATAAAGAAGCCAGGGATCCTCAACAGGATGATGTCTGTCTGGGAAACACCAACCACTGGCTTGAGGATTGATGTTCTCACTGTCAGTAAAGGAACCGGAGATGTATCTGAAATCTTCAGGTGATGAATCTGCTTCAGGCTGCAACAGCCATGGCTCCTCCACTGGAGGGTATCTTACAGTGTGTTGAGAATGGTATCTGTCGTCAACAGTAATAACATCTAAGAAAAATGGATCCAGTAGTGAATCAGCGTCGAGGCATTCCACAAAGTGTCGTTGATCTGTCAAAAGTGCTGGAAGTATTAAGTGCTGAGCAGGCTAAGTAAAAGAACGAGTGTCATAGTGGGAGCACAGCACAAATACCTGTGGAGGAAGCAGAAAATGAAGGCTGAAGAAGAGGAAGGTATCTATTGGAACGTGATCTTGAAGGAGCATAATTGGATAGAGGGGATACATGTTTAACCCTTGAGAATAAATTATAATGACAGGCAATCGGACAAAGCATCTGTTGAAAGCAAATGATACTTTCTGAGAAATCAAAAGTGCAGATTAATTATTTATGTGCGAAATAGTAAAAAGAGCACCTTGGCATCAACTCTCCATAACTTAGCATGTTCAGCAGGAGACATAGAGAGAGAGAGAGATGTAAAACCTGCAAAATCACAAATGAAATTTGGGGAAATATATCAAAAAGAGAATGACCCAATTTGTTAATTCATCAAAACTCTATCCAAATTTGGTGAAATTCACCCACAAATATAATCCAACAAAGAGCGGCAGAATATGCGAAAAGTGAAAGGAGAAATCAGAAAGAAAAAAAAAAGAAAAAAAAGGAACAAAGTAACCAAGAGTAAGGACTAAGGAGAGAGAAATTAAAATTACAACACCAGCTTCTGCTTCTGCTTGGGAATTCTCAGGCAGCAGACACCATTTACACCATAACTCAGATAAGGAAGGCCCTCCCCTTTTTAACCCCACCCACCTTCCTAATCTTAACCTTTAAAGTTGTTCCCTTTTTAACCCGCCCTCCCTCCTAAATCCTAATGTTATCCAACTTTACCGCTTCGCATATGGTATCCTACCCCACAACTTCTACTCACCCAAAATGCCCAAAATCAAAAGGCCCAATAGTCTTGATGGGTGGCCGTTGTTGTGGAGTGGCTTCAAAGACCTCCAAGTTTGTCCACGCTAATGCGTTAATAATACGTCTACTTTCAAAAAACAAATAGTGACCGAAGCTACAAAAATTTTGGCCATGTTTCTTTAGGGGTACAAGCTGGACAAGATTTTTAGAAATATTGCAAACCGGGGGACATCAAAACCGTACAAAATACAATATGGACTGAAATTCATATGGTTATTCTCGTAGTCGTAGCCTAGAAGTAGAGAGACGATCCACTTGTATCATATACAAAAATATACTCCTATAGAGATAATGTAATACAAAAGCGCAAGCAAAGGCTTGACCCTAGAGGAAAGTTGACTTTATGTTTTGGGGTACTTGAGCTGTTCAAAGCGAGCAGCAATGGCATCATAATCCGGCAACTTGGGGTGAACAGAGGGTGACACGACTGAGTTTGTATTGGTATACGTGTCACTTGTATTCTCCTCATAGCAATCTGAAACGTCAAACACTGCGGACATTATAGCTGCTGCCACGCCTAGTGTACAAACACGCATCATCCAAGCCTCCATTTTCAGAATAATCTGCAGCTGCTTTTGCTGCTGATGCTACATCTTGAAAGCTAGTATCAGTCTTCCAAATACCTCCACTTGATAATATGATGGAAGCACAGACAAAAATGACACACTAAAAATGATTTTAAACAAAGCAAATATCAAAGTAAGTGTCAAGTTGAGAGCTTACAAACCTGGTTGTTGGTTCAGGAGCTACTCCAGCAGTCAACGGTAGACTGGAGGCACTCACGAAAGTACGCGGTCCTTCCTAATGAATAAACAACAAAACTCACAATCAAAACTTATGCAGAGACAGACTCCTTTTTTCTAAATGCCTATGATAGGATCCACAAATCAGACAAAGACAAAGAGGGGGTGTACATACAAGGCGTTCCTCGGGAGGCTTAAGAAGCTCGGCCTCGGTGTCAGTGGCATCCCATTGAACCTGGTATTCCTTGGCTATTTCCTTGATTACTTTGAGCTTCAATTCCCCGGGAGGATTCAGGGCCTAGAGCTTTTCAACCAGCTGTTATTATTACTATTAATTAATTGTGGAAGAAGGTTTTCAAATAGTGGAATTGGAAGGAAAATTACCAAGCGATTGACACGGGAGTCAGGGCGGAGATCAGTGGCAGCTGAGACAAAATCATTTCCATATTTTTTTACGAAAGATGTCGCGAATGGCGAGGAGTTCGGGAACATCAGAGCATCTCTGGGCAGCAAAGATCAAGCTAGAGATGGCTTCTTTGAGATCATTAGGACATTCCCTCTGCTTTGAAATTATACACAGTCTAGTAACAATTCTCTCACAGAAGAGCTCTATTATCTCATTTGCAGCCATCATATTCTGCTCTCTTATCACATGTTCAACCTAACATTACCATTTATTCATCTTCAATTTCAATCAACAATTTTAAACATTAGAAATCAAGAAAAAAAATCAAAAAAAAAAAAAAAAACGGACTCGGATGCGGGCTGTGGAGTCCTGACGGGTTTCAAGAAGCATAGCGACGTCTCGTCTCATCTGACGGACGACAGCCTCCCTCTTGTTCCGTAGCAGCTTTATCCTCGCGGTAGTCATGCGGGCCCATGTCTTGCATTTCGACGAATTGAAGTCCCGCCGGAGAAACGAAACTAACTTCCGGCACTGCTTCCTCAGCCCCGACGACATTATAATCAAATTATATTTATTGTAATTCACACCAAGATTTGGAAGGAAACAAAGAAAGAATGACGATTCATTGGCTTTCCTTAATTTTGTTGTTTTTAACGGTTACATTTGTTGTCTACTCACTCACAAAAAGCATCTCATCTAAACGTTTCGGAAATAGAGCCGTTACACTTCCCTCTCCTTTTCCACGTGTCGCCCTTTCTAGTGCTCTCTCTTCTTGGATACTTTCACACGCTTATATTTCTTTTTTTTTTTTTTTTTACATTTTTATGTTTTTTTTATCAAATGTACATTTTTATGTTATCTACTAATACGATGCACATTCCACACACAGACACACCATCAGCGCCAACATTGGTTGTGGTGGAGGGCAAAGCCAGGGAAATTATATTATACCTCTGGGTCTATATTGACTTCTTTTGTGCCGCTATTAATAGAATTGATGAGCACCACGAATAATTTGATGAGCAACTTTAACTATAGTTGAGCATCTATATATACTTCAATCAACCTATATTTTTTACTTTATTGGGTGATTTTTTATTATTTTTCACTCATATTGAATGCTCGTCATATTCATGTTTGTTCATTGAATTATACGCAAATGCTCATCAAATATTCATAAATTGCTCATCAAAATGTTCCGGGGTACAAAAACCCTTGGAAGTATGGTATAAGAATTGGCAAAGTTAACGCCAACGTGGCTATATTTGGCCTCCATACGACGTGGCAATATGGACGTCAAGATGTCAATTTTTAGCCTGATTTGTTGCAATTTGGTGAGCCCCTTGAATTAAAAATAACCTTTTTCATTTGAGTTATTTTGGTTTGGTTTAGGTCGATATATAGTGCCTTCTTCGTTGTATTTTACTCACGGACATCCGACTATATCTACTTAATATAGTCCTAGACTGTACTCCTAGGTGTGGCCTTCTCAAAAAGAAGTTGCCGATCAGTATAATATATATAAATGTGATAAGTTAGTGAGCTTGTAGTTTCACTCATCAAGATTCAAGAATACATTATTTATATGCAATTGAGTAAGCATTGGGTAATTGAATTAACTTGTTTGACTAGTCCGAAGCCCGAACCCATTCATGATGATTCTTATTTGAATAATGATGAGCATAGTAGCTAATAAATTATTATTGGCCACTTTTGCTTAGCTTAATTAATAACTTGAACTCTAACAGAGATAGATGAATTAGATCACTGCGTATTACATACAACTTTGAATAAGACTCGTTAATCATTGAAGGCCTTGGTGATTTTCTAACCAACTACTTCTCTCGTGAACTTATTTTAAACTAGATCAACGTGGTCATTCATCATGTATCTGATCGATCTCTTGTTATCACACACATTGACACATACAGTACAAAAATACAACTTATTAATAACAAATATATAATGAAGATCAAGTGATAACTAATACTCCGTAATTAGTAATAACCATGCATGTTGAGCAACAAGGCAGGTGTAATTATATAATTTAAGTTACAGGGTTGATGTCATGGCACATTTGCGGGCCGATGATATGAACATACTATATAACCACACTGTAGAAATACTGAGACACCAACTACATCTTTTTATTTAATTTAACCCTATATAATTAACACCTCATAAAGACGTAGTTTTCTTTTACTTAGTTCTCGTTCTCTTGCTTTGGTGGGAAGTAACCTCCATGCCCACCATGTCCTTGTCCACCCCCGTGTCCGTATCCTCCACCATAGCCGCCATTGTTGAAATGGATGGGAGACTGTATGTATAAGGTATAATTATACTGTACATGATCTTTATTCTAGCTCCATCTTTGTTTGCTAAGATATATGAAAATGTGTGTTGATGAGTGATGACATGGATAATAGTCGTGACTAGGGTTTAAAATTAAAAATTACTAATAACTACTAATCGACACATCATCATTTAACAGAAAAATTTAACAGAAATTACTATTTGAGTACTATGTGCACAATGTAGTAGGATTAGGGGTACCATGTGCACAAATTTGTCAAGTTGGATACCATGTATAATCGGTCAAAGTTCAAGGGTAACACGTGCATTTTCCGTTGAATCTATGTCCGCCAAAGCCGAAATGGCATGGGGAAAGTTTGTTACAAAGCACATGCATCTCATCACCAAAATTACAATCCATCGTGGCAATACAATGTGCTAATGTAATCTGATCTCAAATCCTAATATATATATTAGGGCCTCCTAAGAATGGAAATGTGACCCACACCACACTTTCAAGTAAAATTCTCATAATATGGTATTTTTTTTGGGAAAATTTCCAACATATTTTTGAAGTTTCTGAGATTTTCACGTATATTCCTTCGGTTTTCGATTTTCTAAAGATACCCACGAGGTTTGTAAGGAGTTTTTTTTTCTCAATGCTTATACCATGCTTCCGGGAGCACAAGGAGCATGGTGGTCCTCCTCACAATAGAGGAGTAGGGACCACACTTAATTAAATAGATTTTAAATTATTTTATGTGTGATCCCCACTCCTCTATTGTGAGAAGGACCACCATGCTCATTGTGCTCCCGGGAGCATGGTATAATTTGCGGGGTTTTTTTTGTGTTTCATTAACGGACTCTAACACCGTTAACCATCTTGATGAAGTTTGACTTTTTTTAACAAAATGACCACTAATAACATAAATTTAAAAAAAAAAAAATTCCCTCACCTCCCTCCCTAACCCGGCCACCCATCCCAAGCAGCCCCTGGCCCACCACCGCAACCCAGCATCGACCACCACCTGGGGCACCTCCACCACCACCAGACGCGGATCCCTCCCGCGACTACACGCCAGATTGAGCGTTATGCCGTTATTCGCCAGTATAGTTGCATTCTACGTATAAGACAATCTCATACAAAAATTTCGAAGGCCGCGCACGTACAAATTAGATCATTATCATTAACTTATTCAAATGGATATTTGAAAATGAAAATGTTAGGAGTCTGATCTCTATATAGACAAGTTAGAAATTGTCTACACTTTGTAGTAAAATTGATTAGAAGTGTAGTTTTTTTAGGAAATAATAATTAGATATAAGGAAAGTGAGATGATTAAGGATTATTGATTCTAGAAAGAAATCAATTTCGAGAATTTTCCTACTAATAGATTCGTTACATATATGCGACATACATGGTTTACTACTACAAATCACAAAAATTTACTTTAGTAATTTTTTTACTATATTGCGTCTTTATTTTACTACGCTTGAAATATATTTGATGAATTGTATAGACAACTTTGTATGTCTTCATGTAGAATTGTAGACCAAATTGACTCGCTCCCGGCTTACGAACAGGACATACTATAAGCATAAGCTAAGGTGGCCAGTTTCAATTCATTACCTTGCTTCTTGTCTAGGAAAACGGGACCATGCATATATGATACCGACTCAAATGATGGTTAAATCACGGATATGATATCGTGCGTCGACCTCGTTACTACATGCAAGTGGGAGCGAGGCACAAGTGACAATAACTAAAGACGGTACGGCTTGTTTATAAAAATAGTAGGAGTCTATATGTAGACAAGTGAAAAAAATGTCTATAACTATTTTGTAGTAAAAATAATTAAAGGTGCGGTAAATTTTGTTGTATAATTTGATAAATGATGGATTATAAGGAAAAAAAAGCCAATTAAGGGTCCTTGATTTTGTAATTAAATCAATTCAAATTTCTTTATATTGATAGATCCGTAAAAATGTTGATTTTACTACCAATGTCATAAATTTACTGCAAATACATTAAATTTACTACACAACCATATTTTTTTACTACATGTCATCTTTAATTTACTACACTTGATTATGTTATACACAATTTTACTATTGTCTACATATAGACTCCTAGGATCCTTATCATTATTGTATTTGGCGCGCGGTCGATCAACTACTTTGTTTTCTTTCGCATCTTACGGAGTAGTATTATTTATGGTGATGTATATATAGTCAATACCAGGCCTTAGTAGTGGACCTTGGTTTTATGAAGTTGTCTTGAACTTGTTTCATTAAGTGCAGTATAAGACACGGCATACATAAAATCGATTATCGCATATATACTGGTATTTCATATTTGGCCATGAACTGTATATGAAGCACCCAAGATACATACGTCCTCCGATCCGTAGTTAAAAAGAAGCAAATAAAGGTGGCATATACTAATATGATATACTCCAAATATATATATTTCAGTTGAAAGCAATAGGTACATTATACATATTACATGGCACTGAAATTACAAGTAATTAAAACAGCTGGGCGATGATGTAAATAAAGATGCTGTACTATACATAGTATTACAAAGCCATACATAACTCCATCCCATGTTTTTATTGATGATCTCATCTTCATTTCCTTTTCTTCTAGCTTAGTTGCCGTTTTCTTGCTTTGGTGGGTAGTATCCACCGTGTCCACCGTGTCCATATCCACCATGTCCACCATGTCCGTATCCTCCACCACCGTGTCCGTATCCTCCACCACCATGTCCGTATCCTCCGCCGCCATGTCCATACCCACCACCACCATGTCCATACCCACCGCCACCGTATCCGCCACCGCCATGATGACCGTACCCATACCCTTCTGGGTTCACGTCAGCTTTTACGTCTTTCTCTTCAGCATTTGGTGGGTAGTGACCATGTCCACCACCTCCATAGTGTCCTCCATGACCACCACCTCCATAGTGTCCTCCATGACCACCACCTCCATAGTGGCCTCCACCACCTCCATAGTGTCCTCCATGACCACCACCATAATATCCATCTAATTCCTTTGCTTCATCTGCAGGCTCTGCGAAACTCAAATTTGAACATACAGTAACTTTAATCAGAAGCTGTAACTAACTGCATGTAGTCAATCGCAAAATATTAACTTAGGATGAACTAGACATACATCTTTAAAAACGTTACATACTTGATACTTACAAGCAATGAAGTCTGATCAGATAGAGTTGAGTTATTATATATTATCACTACTTGTGGGTACGCTACTACGTGCGTGGTTTTACGTATGATCGATCATTAATTATTACTTCATTATTAACAGCTACTGAATATTTGGTTACAAAATGAGCTTCGGCCTTAATTCTTCACGTAGGTGCATAATAATAAGTTTAAGTTAATAAGACAGTACATACGGAGTATGTATGTAGTACGTACGTAATTTAGAAGTGAAGAAACATACGAGTTTGTTTAGCAGCATCAGAGGAAGTGGACTCGGAAAGGTCACGAGCGGAGACTTGAGAGGCAATGAAGAATGCAAAAGAGAGGAAAGCAAGGAGCACGAGTGCCCTAGAAGAGAAGGCCATCTTTGTTTTGTTTTTGTGTTTAGTAGTAAGATCAAGTAGAAGTGTGAGTTGCAAGTGACTGTGGAGATGGTAGTGTATTTATAGGCGGATGGATGAAGAATAAGACAATGTTAATAAAGGGTGTGGGGGAAAGAGTTGTTGGAACAGTGTTGACTATACGTCCCAAAAAATCCACGTAATAGTTTACAATAATGCTGCGTTGTATGGTCTTAAAGAATCGAGAAGATACTACATTACTAGTTTACTACGACTTACAGGATGATAAAGCGTAGGTCCCCTGCCTCCGGATTGATTAAAAGATATATTATAGATATCATATTACAGTACTATTATTAGTACTGTGAGTCTTTGGGATGTGGAAACATGAGAATGCCTGGTTTAGTGATATGACACCCGCAACTCAGAAACACCTAAACACATACCGGTAAATTATACTAACATGCTTTCGAGAGTACAAATATCATGGTGCTGCTCCTATACTCACGATAAAAGGGTGAGGCTCCTAGAATAAAAAATAAAAATTTATTTATACATGTTAAATGTCACACATACACGACTTTCTCTAGTGACCAATGGGAAATACATGATTATTGTGTTTATTTATCCAAATTTTGGTTGTTTTATTAGTAGCGTACCAAAAATCTAATATTGGCAATAAGTTAATTGATCTGGAACAAACTGATCGTTATTTAAAAAAGGAGATCAGAATTATTGTTATTGTACATTTGTACTACAAGTTAAATACATCAAGACTTTAAGAGAGCATATATAATAGCACTGTGATGGGAACTTTGATTTCATTACCTTTTATCCTCGATTTTCAGGGTCCACTAATCTCAACCCGAGTAACCACTAGTCACTGAGATGATATTACAATTCCGGTATCCATGCTAGCAATTGTAATAATTGTATCGTATTAATGTGGAGCTATTTTATTTATGTCACCAAAAGAATCACCTTTTACCAAGTAGGTTAAAGTTTGGCTACTATATATTTTTCTTTAAAAAAAAAAAAGTTTGGCAACTATTGTCTTGTTGACAAGATCAAAATACATACGAGTACACTACCAATTAAGATGCTATAAGATAGTGGGATTCAAAATAACCCTAGCTTTAGGTTATTATCTTTAGTTAAAAGTTTGCATTTATTTTGAGGATAGATAATTAGATGGGCAAAAAAGACACATTGCCCGCCAATGTTGAAAAATGGATGTGGGGGGACATAGCAATATTAATTATTATCAACTTTGATTTTGCAAAGTAAAGATATGGTCGATCGAGCTGGAGTAATGTTGGGAGTATGAATGTTAAATATGTTTGCGTTGACAGAGTCGTGAGAGCATGCAATTGAGTGAGCGAAAGAATGAGCAGTTAGTCACTTAACTAATTACTTATATTCATCAGCTGGGCACGCAGCCTCCTTCTATATGATGTTTGAAGCTTTCAAACATATTTCCAGGAAGATAATTAATTAGCTACTACGGAGTACTAGTAACTTGTAACTTGTTTGACACGATTATTTTCACTCACAAGCTAATAATACATACGGAGTAATGGAGTATAAGCAAGAAATTGTAAACTTGAAGCAACAGTAGTATGTACCTGAAGCTCGGAAGAAAAGTACTACGACAACAAATCTGGACTTAGCTAGAGTGTAAGTAGATAACCGTACGATGGAGTTGACGAGGATCCAATTTGGAAGTCGTCACCCCTGATGCACTATGTATGTAGCTGCTTGTTTACTACTTGACTCATTAATTGCAGTGACTGCGACTCCATACCCACTATTTGCCCACCCTTCTTAACCGTACAAATACTTTTACGAAATCTTTCAATAATCACCCGACTTGGCTTTAGTATGGTTTACTACCTGCATACGACTCTTGTATACTGAGTATCTAATATTATTGGGTGGGAGTGTGGGACTCTTTTCAATCTACCACATGCATCCCTTGTTTGGCTTTCCTTCCATGATAAAAATCTGAATCAAAGTACTCGTAAATGTTTTTACGCTGTAAATTATCTTTTCATCCGATTTTGTCCATTTTGAAAGTAAAAAGAAATGACAAAGTAATGAAAAAACATTTCCTTGCCATTATCTCTTCCGATGATTTTATGGTCATTACCGCTAGTGGTAATCACCCTAAGGAAATATTATTCTAATAAAATTAGTTATTAAATTAATATTGCAATGAGAATTTTAATGATGTTAAAATAATTTTGTGGATTAAAGATTAGATTTTAATATACATTTTTTTTTGTGATGCGTTTGGAATTCAATTAGGAAATAATAAAACATATTTTTTTATAATATCTTTAATTAAATTGCTGCCTTAACATACCTTACATGTATGACTCTTTTCATGTTCTGTATCAATAGCGTAGAGTTATGACTTTTCTTATGTTCATATTTTTTTTAATTCTACGAAATCGATTTAATTTACATGACCACAAGGGTAATCAGGTTAGTTGATCTGATGATCTCTTG
>JBBYHQ010000002.1:27725194-27736025 GCA_038382645.1 Spergularia azorica
AGACGGTGATTTGTAACTAGTATAAATAGGATGTATTATTGATGAAATCAAGGAGAGAAACATGTATGATTGAGAAACACGAAACATGAATCATGTCTGATAAATCCCGCTGCGTTATGTTTCTCCCCATGAACTAGTTTCATGGTACCGACCGATCGACCCAAAATTCCGTAACAGAAAGAATAATGGTAACGAGAAGATAACAAAAACAAAGAAAATACTATACGAAATGACATTGGAGGCCTAAATAGTAAATACAGTATGTATTTACGTGAGGATACAGTAATAATCATCTATCACTATTATTAATTATTAATTAAGCTCGTCAGAATTGGATCGATCGGGTAATAATGTCTGTACACTAAGAGGTGTGGTGTGGTTAACTATAGATCAGAGTAGTACAAATTAAATGTGTATGTTTGATGTGTGTATATATTATAATTATATAATAGAGAGAGACTGAGAGAGCATGAGAGTATGAGAGTAGGGTAATTAAATTAAACAGAGACGATGTTTAGAAGACGGGCCCTGATGTTAGTGACAAGGGTGGAAATGGTGGAAAGCCCATCCTGGTGTTGGGACAAAGCAATCTCCATTGACTCCAACCTTTTGAGTGCAACCGCCAGTGTATCAGCATTATTACAATGTTTGTGGGAGACACAGAGGGCAGCAAGCGCCGCATCCACGTCACTTAGCTTATTCCCATTTCTGGCGGGTAATGTGGCCTGCTTTCTTGTTGGTCATCAGGCCTGTTAGCTTGTCAAGTATACCTTGTTTCGCGGGTCTGGTCATCAGGAATGTCGAGAGGGATCCCAGAACGGAGATGTTGATGATGGCTAAGCATGTGAGGACTCTGCTGACCTCAGACTCGTGATGGTGTTGGTGATGGGGCTGGTTGCAGTTGCAGGACTCAGCTCCTAGAATCCCGGCAGCTTGTAACTCAAGCTGGGAGAGGGAGAATGACACCCCTTTGGCCCTCCTAATAATCTCCTTCCTGGCTCCAAGGTAAGTTGAGACGGAGCTGCCACAAGAGTCGGCAAGCAGAGAAGAGCGGACATCGGCAACAGATAATCTGAGGGTGGCCAGCATCTGATTGGAGGCAGTGCACAAGTGTAGAAGCTTGGAAGTGGGGTCTACGAGGGGGCCGAGGAGTGTTTGTTGGGTGAGGCGTAATTTGAGTGCCTCATCAACACACTTGTACAGGCGGGCAAGGCCGGAGAGGCCGACGCTGATAGTCTCCATTTCAGAAGTGCACAGCTCTTCAGATTTGGCCAGCTTCTTGAGTTCAAGCTCGATTTTGTGGAGCATCGGGTTTGATTTTGGAGGTTTGCTCTTGCTGTTGCTAAAGGAAACAGCCATTTGTTATATTATATTATAAAGTTACAAGTGAAGATGGAGAGAAATAACAAAGTGTGTTGTTGAGTACGGAGTACTCCGTTATATAGAAAGAGGAAATGAAAGCAGGGACATGACAGCTAAGAGAGTTTGATTACTTAAACATGCAATGTTGGGGAGGAGATTTAATACTTGTACTTGAATTAATCAATTAATGAGGTTATTATTAGATGCATACTTCTGGTACACCAGCTGTATTGTTTATTTATTTATGAATCATAAATAAAATTCCCAACTATTGTGGCTTCTTTAGTTGGCTCCACTTCCAAATGTGACCATCTTTCTATGAACTTGGCTCTCTTATTTTTTTAATTGTTTTGCACCAATGGCTTGTCTCCTGCATTGCTACTTGAACACTCATTTACCTCAATTCTTGTCTACTGCATTATCATTTGTAACCGTAGGCATGCATAGTAATTTCATCTAATCATGCATCCCGCATTATAAGATGGAGCAATGCCATAATATGAGGGAGTACCAATCCCGGAAAAATAAGTTGAATTGTTAATCTAAATTATACAGAGTACTCGGTATATTATTATTTGTAACAAAGGACAAGAGTAGAGGAGTCAAGAGTGGAGATTCGATGGGATCCTGGAATCTTCAAATGGGGTTGCTGTGGATTCTAAATATTCTAGTCCAGCCTGTAGTTAGTGGAGCATGCAGCAGCTACCAGGTCCAGGTGAAACAACGAAGCAATCCGCCTTCATTTATGTCTTTTTTTAAGCCCAAATGACCTGGTGATTGACATTATCCAGCAGCGTTGCTAGTTTAAATTCATCCAAACGACTAAACTCATTTCTGGAAACTAAAGGCTTTGGCTAAACAAACCCGTAGGCCGTAATATGATTTAATAGCCACCTTGATTAGTTTGTAGGCCACAATATGATTTAACAAGGCCAACTTAATTCCTAATAATCATTATTCATTATCACTCAAACAGTAGGAAAGGGTACGTACAACCACCAGCTGGCTGTCCAAGAGCAAAATGTAGCATTCTTGGGCTGTGGGTCATCACTCATCAGACAAACCATGTTATGACCTCAATACAATTACAAGCATAATGTGACACTAACAAATAAGCATATTGAGATACTGAAAGCATAAATATAGCCACAGTTGTTAAACTATGAAGCGTAAATGATAAGACATACCAGAAGACCACATGAAATAACTCCATTAACAATAACAACGAGTCATGAAGAGAGAAAGAAAGAGAAGAGTAGCTTTGGGTTGTTTGGAAGCGGAGCGGAGGACAGACGGTGAGGAGAAGTGAGAGTAAAATGGGAGAAGCCCACTGCGTTTTGGAATTTAGCCCATATTGTCTAGCCCAGTCCAAACTCTATGAACAGATGCTTTATGAGCACAATGTAACTAACTTTTTTTTTTTTTTTTTTTTGACAACGTCTAAATTACAATGTTACTACTTTGCTACTTGGAAACTTCCCTAATAAGTCATCTGCAAGGCCATTGTAGCTACCTGTACAGAAACTAATTACTCAATTTGGATGGCTAATTAACCACTTTTTAATCCATCAAACACATTAACAAATTGGCCTGGCTTTGTCATTTCATGAGGTGAATGTGATTGCAACCCACAGCCCTGCCTTCTCCTATGTTTCTGAGTTTCTCACACACTTGACATTTACTCCAACAATAGCAGACTCAGGTACTTTTTACCAGCGAGTGAGAGCAGCATAGGCCATATTCACTGACAAAACAACACTTTTTCAAGTCTAAATTACTGATTCATTTCTTCAAATCAGAATGTCGTCAGATGGTCATGGATATCAGCCGAATACAGTGAATATAAAGGTACTACACCTACAATACATATCCCATTGTATCTCATTTAATTTCGAATCTCTCTAGTCTAATATACACAGACTGGCAGGGGACATAGGGTTAAAGTTCAGTAACAGACAATTGCAGTCAAGATATTCAAACAATCATGTTGGCTTATCAAGCAGCCAATAAACAAATTTGAGCATGGTTTTCCATTCCCTACTGTCTACGCTGCTAATTGCATCTCCAATTTTGTTAATGGCAAAGTTACTATCTTAGAGCGAGGAGGTCGACTACATGCATTTAGCTAATAAACAACATTCAGAGATCGAACGAACGAGGAGAATGAACTAGTGATTAGTAAGCCACAGTTACTAGTGGTTTGTACTGTATCTCAAGATCAGACATTGGCCGGCAAATATTGCTGAATTTTTTTGAAGGAAACGGAAGGTGAAGGTTTAGTGAATAGGATAAGTTTGGTCTCCCTGTCTCTTTGGGCATCATGTGCTGATTTCTGAGTACGGTGACAAAATCAAATCATAGGAAGCAACAATTAATCTTAAATATGGGACTCATTTATATTTTATAGTATATGCTTGCCTGCACCAGTCCACCCTAGTCCTGCAACCTTCCATGTGACCGTACAAAATGCTACTACGAACGTGGTCCTTTTACAAAACAATCAAACTTGTCTAACCTTACATCCCTTGACCACTTATGGAAACTCACTCACAAGTCACAACAGACTTGCGTTTTGGCTCCCAAGATGTATGAGCTTCGGCTCCCAAGGTGTATGAGTCTCAGCTTAAGCTCTTTTGATCCCTGATTTTTTCCAGTTCAGTTCGGCTTAAGCTCATTTCGGCACATGTGCCGTCCTCCTCTCTTCAAACTGAATACAACTAATCCAGTAACCCCAAGACCTGCCATCTATCTATATACAAAGTGACTGCAAGGTCCAGTTTAGAGCTTGCAATCCCAGACCCGACTCGACAACACTACTAGCCTGATTTCGACACAATTTTCCCAAGATACCATATTTTGGGATCATTTTCATTCCCCGACACTTACACGAAATATAACACCAACGCGACCTCTTAACCTGGATGGCCAACTCTATTCCAGTTTCAAAGAACCACACATGAAAATTCTACCCTTGCAAAGTCAATTCCTTTAGTTTTTTTTTTCTTTTTCTTTTCTTTTGCATCAACATCTCATGCACAAAGCCTGTTATAAATCCAAGTTAAGAAAAATAAAAGAAAACCATTATAAAAATAAAGAGAGGGGTTTTTAATGAATCAAATAATCTATATCTCATTGATTGCTAAGTATTACGATCCAGTAGCTACATTTACAGAGCATGAACGCTCATTGGCAACAAAAATGTATAGGTCACTACATTTACTGAGTGAGAATGTTCAAGAGAGATACTCTGTTCTGCACTAGACACCTAAATAGGCATTCCAATTCTCCTTCAAGTATTTGAATGCTAGCATCAAGAGCTTGTATTCTTCCTTGTACTAGAAGAACACCCGTTTTTGTGCCATCTATGCAATCAAGGGCTACGTCAACACCAGCAACCTCATTTCTAATCTCTTCAGATTTGCTAGAAACAACTATTGGTCTTTTAGCAACTAGTCGTGAGATCAATGACCATTTAGTGGCCTTCGCTGGAACAGACAGGAACAGGAAGAGTGACTTGAAGACGCTCATTGTGACTGCATAAACTTCTTTTATAAGACTGACTAGCAGAGGTAAACTAGGATCAAGATTGGGCAAGGGAGCAGCCAATCCATATTTCCCTTCTGACTGTTTTACGACTTTAAGGCACCTTACTACGTCCTTGGCTAGACATTTATCTCGCTTTCAACGCTCAAGTACCCCTTCCTGCGTAGGGCGGATTGCAAGTCTCGCACCTGCTCTTTAAGCCGCACTATCAAGTCTCTAACAGTGCTGCAAGTGTCAATTAACCCTACAGAACTCTCTAAAGCCTCTTCGACAAGTTTCCCTTGATCTTGACGCAAAAGAGTTTGTTGAGTGGAAGGTGAGAGGATGAGTTGCTCTACATCAGCAAAAAGCTCTACAAGGCCAATGAGGCCAAACTGGATGGATTCCGCTCCTAGACAGCCAGAAGTTGAAGCTGATGAGAAATCCCGGGATTTCAACTTGTTTAGGATATCCTCGATTTTTAGAGTGTTAAAGAGTGATCTAGAAGGAAAACTCACGGACCTAGTAGGATGGGATGAGGAAGCCATGTTTATTTGTTTAAATTTATCAGAAGAAAGATATGATGATAAATTGATGGTGTGATATGATGTATAACCTAGAAACAGAAGGTGTATATATACATATGATACAACTTGTAGCAGAAGCAGAGAGAGGGAGTGAGGCATGTGAAGGCGACGTGGGTGTCCCAGTGCTCTTCACTAATTCTAAGCAACAGTTTGTCCGACAATGATTCATTTGTTTAATTCTATGGCTTAAAATCCAACGACGATACTCATTTGGCTTACATGTCTGGTACAGATTCTCATATTTAAAAATCCAAAACACCCAACCATTATTCATTAGTTCGTTACTGACAAGATTTTCATGTCCCGTAGATTTATATGTCAACCCAATTTCAGACGACCGAATTCAACAGTTTCCATATAAACAAACCCACTAGAAATTCCACGAAACAATTCTCTTTTAGCACAGAAACAAAATCACTCACTTAAACCCACTCCAACCTATCAAAAAGATTGTACAAGGAATAATATGGCAATTTAGCAAACATACTAATTTTGTGTTGCATAAAACAATTTCATAATCCACAAATACCACATACTAATGAATTTGGACACCAGACATGCATGCTGCTACAAGCCTACAACTGACTTTAAACCACCCTTGGTTGTCTTCCGGTGGAAAACAAGATTACAATATGACAAGGGCTCACAAAACTGACCCAATACGATGGGTGTGGACACAGGTATTATCGGCTTTGGTTAGAGATATTCGACATGTTTAAATACGTGATCGACCAACTGATCAAATATAGGTAACCAATCAAAACACAGACCCAACACGAAAACCCAGTTAGACGTTGAGTGCAGGATATTGAATAGAAACTTACAATCTCGCATGATAAGATTAGTGCAAGAATCAGAATCCCAAAAACATACCAATTACTCCCAGTTTGTCTCGTATAATTTATTGTGCTATTACGGTAAAGAACTCATCGTAATTCTCGAGGTAAAAGGGGTTATTAGGGTTGTCAACTAAGTTATCGTCTTGAGTTGAATGAATTAGTAGGGGAGGTCGAATTAGCTTTATCTCAAAATGAGGACAAACTAACATTGTTATAAACGTGTCAGGTTCGGGTAAGGAATCTCGACATGAGTATGATAATTTACCTATTTGTTAAAAGTTAATGTCCATATAGTTTCATGCATAGAATATATACGGAGAGAAATTGCTTAACTGATTTCAATCTAATCCATGATTATACTACATTTCTATTAATTTATTTTCAAAGAGATCAAATTTATGCTTGAGAGTTTGGTGGTTCAGACATGAAATGGTACAGCAAGAAGCATAATCGAGTCACATGCCCACATTCTGTTGTCAGCCCAAAAAAGAAGGCCATGTGATGAGGTTAAAGACGCCATTAATTTACTGTCCAGACTCCAGACTCATCTAATCTAACATTGGAAACATGAGGATAAGGTAACTGTCCAACAGACCAGGGCAGCATAGGAATTAGGAAACGCATCTCACAGCTTACGATATGCAGATGTAATTTGCACGGACAAGAAGACCACAAGGTACTGAGGTTGGATTTACTAGTAGCTGCTGTCTAACAAGTAACAACTAACAAGTGGTGACTGAAGATTTATCCATTAACCACCCAGGACTCGATATGTCTGATAATTCTGACAACGTCCCAAAACTTCACCTTTCCAAAATTACACACAAACCACCATTTCACAACTCTCTGCCAGAAGACCACTCGATTCATGCTGCTTAGCTACAGCAAGCTGAGATGATATGCTACATTGCTGACCACAGCAGACTGAGACAGGATTGCTCTAGCGTATTTTTGGCTCTTAGCCGCCTCATTTCATTTCAGTTTACCTAAACTGTAAATTGCTTTAAACTCGGGCAGCAACCCTGATAGGAAAGAAATTCTACAAGGATAGATCAGTACTTGTACACGAATGCATCAAGGTTCTGAACTTCTACCATTTCAACTAAACCATGCCCTAGTTATCGAGGGGAAAATAATAGATTGGCAAACTGAAATACACCTGTAGTTCAGCGGAAGGGATACTCATTTGCAAGATGGCCCGATGGTAACAGGATTTCAGTTTCCAAACAAAAGTTTGACAACAATGTAGGCAGTATCTAAAAGAAACAAAGAGGCTCAGACAGAATAAGGTTACAGGATATTCGCAGAAATAGAAAACTTGAAATCCATCAAAAAGCTGCTAGAATGAATTCACGAAACCAAATGAGAATTCACCGTCAGGTCAAAAACACTCAAGTCAGATCATTACCCGACGGGAGTCAAAAAGGGGGAAGATACTAGCACAGCATGGAATGATCAAGTTCAGTGCTCACTGAGCACACCACTTTAAGCAATAAAACTAATCCCATAGGCCATAGACATTTCCCCATCTGCAATGTAAAATTGCTATCATTTCATTACTAATTTTGTTACTTAAAATCATTTCCCAAAAAAAGATCAAAAGGTTGATCGAAATTATAAAGCATAATTAGCACATACTAATACACACTTTGAAAATATAAACATCCTAAAGTAAGGTTAGCAAAAAAATAATTCAAATGTCAGGCAATCCAATCAATACTCTATTGCGCTAATATCTGTTTATGAGAATAATTCAAATATCCTTCTGCCAGCAATATTGGGAAAAACTTAGGTAGGATACCTAAACTCAAGAGTAACGGTATTAAGTTTTGACCACTAGAAGGGCTGAGCAAATTATGGTCTCAGATCAGCTTTCATAAGTAGACCCAAAATATACACAACTATATATATTTATGCAAAGTTTGTTTGGGGTGAGGAAGAACCAGCTAGTTAGCTACCTCTCTTCTCCAAAGCTATTGGTATCTACCAAGATAAAAACTTTATGGAACCCTGAGTGTGGAAAGACTGAGAAGGCACAAAACTTGACCCTAATGCCATGGCTAGAACCTTATTTAACGTAAAAGGACCCACATCACGCATTCACTTTCAGTAAAACAAAAGGCTGATTACACATTTGAGGTCATCAAAACTCGAATTTATATCCAAAATATGACACCAGGCAATCGAATTGGTCATTGCTTAGAACATTAATTCAAAGCTCAGGCATCCAAAGGTAGAGTTTACATGACAGAGCACATAAAATAAGGCAGATTGAACAAATGACATTGCACAGGAAAGGAGGGTAAGCGGACAAGGAAGTACTTGCAACATGAATTGCACAGGAAATGCAGCAGCTTGACCAAAGAGGATCTTTTGACTTGTATAAGTAAAGCTCAGATCAAACTGAAGAACTGGCAAAGAATTATCAAGCTCCTTGATTGATTGATACATTTAGATATGCAGATGACGGAACCTGAAAAAAAAACAGACAATATATTTTCAACTTACGGCCAATCAATCAAGAAGTCAAGAACCCATTTCTTGTTTCATGTCAAGATAACATTTTGATTACAATGGGAAGAGGGGATTACAAGAAGAAGATGTGAGAGTCAGACAGCAAGGCCTTGTTCCCTGGCTTTTTTGAGCCATTTGAGGGCAGTCTCGAGAGTAGAGTAGGCAGCAACATCAGTTAGACTCTTAGTTTGGATAGCGTAATCAAAGACTTGGTATGCCTCTGCAACCCTGCCCTGTCTACAGAGAGCCCTCAAGAATGTTGCGTAAGAGGCTGTCTCCAGTTTCATATTAGCGGCTTTGATGACGCCATACAAATCAACGGCTTTGTCCAACAATCTCGACTTACACAAGCCATAAAGCAATGTGTTGTAGGTGCAGTGATTGGGAGCACAACCCTTGTCTTCCATCTGCCCCAGCAACAGGAATGCTGCCAGTGCCTCCCCTTCCCTACACAGCCCGTTCATCAACGACGTGTATGTGACGGCGTCCGGTGTTAGCCCCTTGTCCTCCATCACCTCCAGATACTTTGCAGCTTCCTTAACACGCCCTGATTTGGAGAGGCCGTAAACAAGGGTATTGTAACTCACCATGTCCGGCTCAACACCTTCCTCATTCATCTTGTTGAAGACGCCAAGGACCTCATTGCCGTAGCTGAGAGTGCAGTAGCCTTTCATAATGGTGTTGTAGACATAAGCATCAGGCTTGAAACCGGCTAGTTTGAGCTCAGAGAGCAAGCGGGTGGCCTCCCTGAGATTCTTGGAGTTGCAGACGTTGTCGATGAGGATAGTGTAGGTGACCAAGTCGGGTTTGAGGCCGAGGGAGTCGCGGAGGTCGGAGATGAGAGAGTAGACCCAAGGCATAGAGGTGTTCCTGCAACAGTACTTGACAAGATAATTGTAGGTGTAGCGATCAGGGATGACCGAGTACTTGGGGTGGAGGTCGGAGAGGAGGAGAGTGACGGCGTACTCGAGGTGGCCGGAGGAGCAGAGGGAGCGGACGGCGATGTCGGCGGTGGCGGGGTCGGGTGGGAAGTGGTGGGAGGCCATAAAGTCAAGGACACGGCGGAAGTGAGAGAGGGGGTCGTCGGAGGGATGATGAAAGAGAGCCTGAAAGGAAGAGAGGTCGGGGGAGAAGGAAGGAAGGGAGAGGAGCATGTGGTCGAATAAGGAGAAGACATGGTGTGATGAGGTGGCCACTGCGGCGTATGATTCGAGTATTGAGTTGTGAAATTGGAGATCAACTGCTGCTCCTGGGTCTGATATCAGGGAATTTACCACACATTTCGCTTCCGAGAGGCTGCCTGAATTAAACAAATTGGAAATGGAGGGTTTAGGGTTTATCACCGAATTTGGGGAATTACATCTCTTCTCCTTGTTCTTGTTCTTGTTATTTCTCAAATGAGGAAGCGAATAAGAAGATAATTTAGTGTTTTGACGGAGGTGGTTGAGGGCAACCCCGGATGAAAGCCGCACTGTCGCCGGAATCTTGCCCATTTTCAGATCAACTCCAGAAGAAGAAGAAGAAAAATAAAAAAACAAGATTAAAAAGACACACAACCGCCACTCTGCTCTCACCCTCCTTAGAGTCCTTTGTCTCTTTGGGCTCGGCCTCGCATTCGTAGCAAAGCCCCACAGCCCAGTCCATACGTGATAGCCTGCAAGTAATTCACAATACTCATTTAACCATAATTTAATTACTAGTCACAACTTATCATTTAGTATTCCCCAATAAAACTTACTCGTATTATTTACTTAGCCCCTGTTTGATAGAACTTAATCAAACTAGTATTCAGATCAGTTCATAATCATCTAAATCACATCAGAAACTTATATAAAACCGCAACGCATCGTGCATAATAACATGTCCACATGCAAGTGGCAATTCTTTATCAATAATTATTGAATATCTTGCCAAAAATTAGATAGACAAATTGTAGAGAATAATAAGCTTCAAGTGCAACAACTCAGGAATAATGGAATCAAGTCTAAACTGCAGCCTGCCGGAGAT
>JBBYHQ010000002.1:27736125-27764253 GCA_038382645.1 Spergularia azorica
AAGTTAATACAATCAAATATTCTATTTTGTGCTTGTGTCAAGCTTCATCATGAAGCATCAGTTTCATACTTTTATCACAAATAATGGAGAGTGTAAAAGGGTGCTTAAGACTTTGGATATGTTTGTGGGCAGACCTATGTCAAGTCTTTCAAGTCTCTTTTTTTTTTAATGTTTTTACATTTCAGATATTCCTTTACATAAAGGGTTGTTTGGAAGGAAAAAAATTTATAGAGAGGGAGAGTGAGGATGGAGGCATTGGAGGGCGTCATGCAGCAAACTAGTAGTGCAAATTACATTCCTTTGACTCCCATAAGCTTCTTGGAGAGGGCTGCTACACTTCACCCTCACACCACCTCTGACCTCTGTCATTCACACCCATCTCACCTTTACTTGGAACCTCACTCATCAAAGGTGCACCCGACTCGCCTCCGCTTTATCTTCTAAATTGGGCATTTCTCCTGGTCATTATGTAAGTTTTATGCATTATCGATCATGTGTAGTCTATCATGCATGAATCTTGAATGTGTAAAGTGTGCATGGCAGGTTGCTGCTGTGGCCCCAAACATTCCTGAGCTATATGAAGTCCATTTTGGAGTCCCGATGGCCGGAGGTGTTCTGTCTACCATGAATCCAAGGTTTGATGCAACCACACTTTCGCTCATCATGGAGCAGCTTCAACCAAAAATTATTTTCGTAGACCAACAATATCTTGAATTATTACTCACCGTCTTCAACCTACTTGATGAAAAACTAACTAAGACTAACACCAACACCACATGGCCTCTCTTTGTCCTAATTAACTCAAAACACCATCATGCTTGCCGTCAATATAAAAAATTACCACCCAGCAGTTTATTGTATGAGGAGCTCCTTGATATGGGTGGTTCTGATTTCAACCGGGTCTGGCCCAAGAATGAATGTGATCCCATCCTAGTCAACTATACTTCTGGATCTACTGGTAATCCTAAAGCCGTGGTATACAGCCATAGGGCTGTTTACCTTAATGCGCTCGGAGAAATCCTTCGAAGTGATTTAAGGGATGAGAGAGTTGTATTCCTATGGACCGCTGACATGTTTCGAGCTAACGGATGGGGATTCACATGGGCAATTGGTGCTCTTGGTGGTACCAATGTTTTCCCTGATCCACACATGGGTATACTAGGCTCGATATCCTTGCACGGGGTCACTCACCTGTCCGGGCATCCCACCATACTAGTCCAAGCCCTTGAGGAAGCTCCTGATGATGAGCAAGTGCTGCTCCCCCATAAGGTTTACGCGCATATTGCAGGGGTATTACCATCATCTGAAATTATGCTCAAGATTAAAGAAATGGGGTTTCAGGTGGTACACAGGTATGGAATGACAGAGGTTCTAGGACCCCCTGTCAATAGATTATTATGGGCATGTGAAACAATGAACCAGCCTGCTGCAAGCAACATGATGGATCAATTGATTGAACAAGTTGATGTCAAGAATCCAGATACCATGGAGAGTGTCCCTTGTAAATGTCAAACTATGGGAGAAGTCATGTTTAGGGGGAATGCTTTGATGACGGGATACCTCAAGGCTCCGTCACAGACTGAATCCGCTTTTGAGGGAGGATGGTTTCATACCCAGGACATGGCCGTGAAGCACCAAGATGGACGTATACAACTCAAAGATCGCACCCAGAACATGATCAATGTGTCTAAACGACAAGGCGTCAGCAGTTTGGAGATAGAAGCAGTCTTAATGACTCACCCAAAGATTTTTAGAGGCCGCGATCGTTGGCAAGCCCAACACTGGTGATGAGGTCCCTTGTGCTTTTGTAAACCTCAAGAATGGAGTATTTGCGACCCAAGGAGAAATCGTTCAATTCTGCAGGGAAAGATTACCGAGTGAAATGACTCCTAGGCGAGTGGTTTTCGGAAATTTGGCTACTAATTCTTCTGGAAAAGTGCAGAAATTTATTCTGAGAAAAATGGCCAAAGAAATGAGTAGCGAGCGGTCAGCAGTTGCAAAATTTGTTTAAAGTTGTGATCTGAAATCAAATCTTAATTTCTTAGCTAAATAGAAAGGGTGCAGAAATCAGAAATGTATGGATGTGATTGGTTTGATTCAAATTTACGAAAAAAATGAATGAAAGATATGTAAATGTAACAAATTAAATCAAAGGAAATGAAAAAAAGAAGATCGGTGATTATACGACTTGATGTCGGTTTAATAATCATTAGTATGAGGCATTGACCCGTCACCGGCGCTCATTGTTCACATGCGTCAGATTCGTAATTAAATGTAGCACTAAGTAACCAACTACGCAACTATTGCTTTCTATGCTAATTAATAATACTAATCTTAATCTTAAATCTTAATACGGAGATAAAAAAAAATAAAAAAGGATAATGATGAAAAACAGTGAAGAAATAGTACTAACCATCTTCAATCCAGTCCCGCAACCAGCAGAATGAGTCGTCAGACATATATTTCTGGGACGTTGGGAGCAAGAGCAGCTACCTGTAATAGTATTAATTAATTAATTAATTATATCCAACCAAAACCAAAAACAAGAAATATAAAGATAAAGAAAATACATACGACTTGGCCAGGAGAGATGCGGAGAGTGGTGGTGAGAGCTGAAGCAAGACGGAGGCAGCGTTGACGAGTAAGTGACCAGGTGGGAGTGTGGGTCCCGTAGACGAGGGCGGGGCGATGGGCAAAGACCTTGGCAGCACGGTCGAGGAAAGAGATGGGAGTCAACGGGGTGTAGTTGGCAGGGCATCTCAGCAGACCATCATCATCATCATCATCATCATCATCATTCAATGATGATTGTGATTGTGAGCAGAATGATGATGTTGGTTGCCGTGGGAGTGATAAGATCCCAAAGTACCTGCTGCTGCTGCTTCTGCAGTACTGTTTTATTAACTGAATCTGTTTCATTTCTGATTCTGATTATTTACCAGCTCAGCTACTGATGGATGCAACAACAACATCAACAATCAGCGACTGATGATGATTATTATTTTATTATAGAATTACCCCTCATCATGATTGTAATATGGGATTCGGAAGAAAAAATAAAAACAATGTTATGGACAATTATACCCTCATCCACCCCTTTCTATTAGGCGTATCAATAAAATGACGTTTAAATAAAGGTTAATATTGGAATAAACTTGGTTTATTATTGACGGTGTTGTTTCAGGAAAAAAAAAAAAAAAAAAAACAATCTGAGGCGGCAAGAGTGAAGAGCAAAGTTGAAAGAGCACATCTTTAAGGTACCCAGTTGAAATCTTTCATGCAATTTGCGATGAAATTAATTTAAATTGATATCTGTTGATTAATAATGGTAGAATTTGTGTTGGGGGATCCGATGAATTGATTTTCAATCTGATTCATGGAAATTATTGACTGGATCCTGGGAATCTCATTTTGATTTGATCAGATATGTCGAGTGTGGAGGATGAAGTAATCCAGATGATTGTTGAACTGGAGTTTCAAAACGTGTATTTCAAGTCTCACGTCGCGGTGGCTTGCTTTCAAGACGACACACTGCACAAGGAGCTGGAGTTGTTGAATTCACAACTGAATGAGGAAAAACAAACCCGGGTTGCCGCCGAAAAGGCTCTTCAACACCTCACAGAATCTTACTCTGAAGCTGATGCTAAAGCCAACGACTTGTCTCTCCAGCTCGCTCAAGGTGCTTTTAATTTTTATTTATCAATTCACATTTTCAACTTTGTAATATTAACCCGTCTATTTGTGTTTTGGTAGCTAATCATAAGATGGATCAAGAAATCAAAGAACGAGACGATAAGTATTCGGAGCTTGATTCCAAATTGAGCCGTCTTCACAAAAGGGCTAAGCAACGCATCCAAGATGTCCAAAAGGTACCTACCTCATTCTACTCATTGCCTAATATTATCTCTTCTTGGACAATGTTGAGGTATAATGTTATGAATAACAAGTTCCAGACTTTCCATTTGCCCTTATCAATCTCTATTTCTCACACCAAATGCTCACTTTGTAGACTCCGCACTTTAGTTTGCGGAAATGTCATATTACAATTATTGGCATTTGGGAGTATCCATACAGTCTTAGTTTGCGGAAATGTCATATTACAATTATTGGCATTTAAACAATCACAACAACTGTTGACAAACACAATGCATATCGGAGCCTGGTTGACCATTTGTGCTTTTCCTCACTATGCATGCTAACTGAATTGAAAATCAAATTCAGCTGGTCAACATATTTTGCCTTATGGAATATTTAATTCCAGGAAAAAGATGATCTGGAAGCACAGTTTCGTGATGCTAATGAAAGAGCTGAGCGAGCCTCAGCTGATATTTCAGCTATGAAACGTGACTTGGACCGTGCACTCCAACAAGCAAGTGAAGCATTAAAAACAATGGATACGGAGAGGCAGCAATTACGGAGTATGAACAATAAGTAAGCATTAAAAACTCCCATTTTCAGTTCTTGACACTTATCTCTTACTTGGAACTTTACTGTATAATTGTTGGTTAACCTATGACATTGTTTCTCCTCTGCTTTCTCGCTGTGTGACGAGAACATCTCTTCTTTTTATTTCAGTTTTTCAGGCATTTCCGCTCAGTAGTTTTCATGTATTAGTCTTTGATGGGTGTCTTGCTTTCTTACTGTGTGACGAGAAGATCTCTTCTTTTTAATTCAGTTTTTCAGGCATTTCCTCTGAGTACTTTTCATGTATTAGTCTTTGATGGATGTCTTTCTGTACATTTGTGGGGTAGTTTACATTGGCTCTTTTATGTCTTTTCCCTTTTTTTTGTTACAAGTTTAACTTGAAGAAGAAAATATGAAATCTGCTTCATAGCTTAGCTTGTTATGTAGCCCTTAATGTGAGGTAATGCTGCTATCTGACAGGCTTCGAGATAACATTGAGGAGCTCCGTCACTCTTTGGAACCCAAGGAACATGCTCTTGAGGCACTGCAACAGTCACTCTTGGAAAAAGAACAGGTATATCTTTCCATCGTGAGCTCACGCTTTATTTCTGATTGATAAACCAACTCCCTCCTAAATACCAAGTCCTCTGTGTGTAGTGGAGTTGCATGCTTGAAAACTGTTATGCATAAGTTAGAGTAGTAGGCTGATTTTTTCATAAATGTTAGCTCTCCATATGTATGTTACACGTTAAGTTCTGATAATCTTTTTTATTTAAAAGAGAATCTAGCAATCTGTCTTTTCAAGTAAATCTGCCTTTCATTTGCAATTCCTCCCCCCCCCCCTTTTAGCTTGCCGTGGTAGGACCCTTTGGGCACTGGGACTTATATGAGAGAATTAATGCTTAAATAAAGTAGCCCTTTTTTTTATACGTCAAAGTGTTTGTTTCAATTAGGATAGTGCTGACATAGAAGTCACTTATCAACTGCAATAACTGCACTCCTTTCTCTATCTAACCCCATCCTTTTCTGGTGTGGTGTGGTTCATTTTCTGTGATCCTATAGATCTTTTACATGTCATTTATTTGACTTCTGACAATCTCCTCTCTCGCTCTCTCTCTCTGTCTTTCATAATACCTTCTCATGTTAGCCAACTAGCTTGAGACTAAGGCTTTCTAGTTGTTGTAGATGTTGGACAACATGCGAGGCCTATTACAAGTTTCCGAGGAAAAAAGGCAAGCTTCCATTGTCGAGCTCACAGCGAAACATCAAAAGGTAAATCTTATTGAAGTTGCCTTGACGTAGGGGTGTGCAAACAAATCGAACCGCGCAAGCTGTACCGTAACAATTCGCGGTTAACAATTCAGTTTAGGTTCGGGTTACTAAGCTGTTAATGAACAGCCAAACCATGTATCTTCTTACTATTTTTTTTGTTTTCTTCAATATTTGTGGTCATGTCCTTTGGGGGAATTGTGTTGTCCTTGTTTCTGACTTTCTTGTTCTTTGTTTTCTTCAACCTTTTTTTTCTTTTTTCTTTGAAGCTTGCATTTGCTTATTAATGCCGTAAATGAACCTCTTAAAACAATCTTTTGCATAACATTACCATTTACTTTCATAATAAATACCTTTGAATCAAATTAAAGGGTTAACCACAATTAAGTGTTTTAACTGTGCTCGGTCAGGGGTGAGCCAACCAAAATTCAGCAACAACAAAAAGTTACCCCCAATGCCTGGCTCCTGCCTATGGCTGATTAAGGCGTCTTATTTGTGCTCTGTATTTTAGTCATTTTCTTCCTTCTTTCTATTTATTTGTTTTCTTAAAGTTTTTTTAGCTTTCACTTTTTGGCCTTTGCAGCATCTAGAAAGTTTCGAACTACAACTTGGTGAAGCAATGTCAGAACAGAACAGAGCAGCGGAAACCATCTCTTCTTTACAGGTAACCTCTTTCTAAACTGACACTTTCTTTACTGAATCGGAACCTCAAGTAAAACATATACTATGTAAATGTGTGTATTTTCTTGAATTACAACAGCATTCTAATGCATCACAAATTGGTGTGAAAAGTTAGTTACAAGTCCTTTAACCAGAGGAATGAGTTTTAGTTTACCGCAATGTTGTAACTGGTCTACCACTCTTGAGTGTGAGCAAAATATTACTGATTCCCCTATTTTCAAAGTATTTATTTTTGCCTTTGTTCTGCCTGGTGTAGTGGATGTTCTTGGTGAAGTTTCTCATCATTCTATAATGTGTTGGAAAAACTCCACCAGGTTTTAGTTGCTGAAAAAGATTCAAAAATTGCAGAAATGGATTCTGCTTCATCTGGTGAATTAGCTAGGCTCAAAGCTGCCATTGAATCTGTCAAAGGCGAACTCACTTATCAAAAGCAAGAGCATGTATGTCTTTCTGATTGATTGTATGATGTACCTGACTATACAACTTCAGACTCTATTTGTTGGTTTTAACTCCTTGGTTATAGAATCATTGGCAAACTCTGCTCACTTTTCCCATTTCCTTAATCTGTCTTGCGTAATAACTGAACATGTGGTTCACATCTTACTATTTCAGCGCTTCAGTTTCACTTTAAAGTTTTTCTGGTTTCTCCTTTTCTTAAATTTTGTTCTTTTTCTGTTGTTCTTTCAACCTTTATTCTTGGCTGCCATTATATCCAGGAGAAAGAGAAGGAGAACTGGGAATCAACTTGTCAAACAATGAAAGCTAAACTACAAAATACTGAGAGTAACTACATAAGAGCCGAAATCGAAGCTGCAAAAATAAGAAGTAAATTTCTTGCTAAGCACGAAGTTTTTAGTTCTGAGCACCATCACCGGATTCTTGTATAATGAAATACCTTAACCGTTGATGGTCTTGTTTTCCTTTACGTGAAGGTCAACTTGAATTGCAATTGTCTACGCAAACCCAAATGCTCAATGCTCGAAATGCTGATCTGGCAGCCTCTCGGGAACAGGTCTAAACACTATCCTTTTCATGCAAAAGCCTTTCTTATGATGTGGACATTGGCACTTGAAGCATTTTTTTAGAAGTTCAATGATGCTGAAAGAACAGATGTGGTACTCCTAATTTCCCACTAGAATAATAAGATCATCAACTCCTTTGTTGCCCCTGATGCAAACTGTGTTAATTGAAAGCAGGCTTTCACGAGGGGGGTTCTGAGTTCCCTCTGAATTTTATGACAGAATGCGACCCATGGGATCAGCAAATCCTGTGATGCCTAAGATGTGAGTTGTGCTCATTGAAAGAAGAATTTTTGAGGGAGGTTATGAGTCCCCTGCTGATCTTGATGAGACAAAAAATGCGGAGTGAGCGCAAACATCCCCCTCATTATAAATGAAGCCTGGGGTGCTTATGCTTAATGCTAATTGTAGAAGTTTGTGGTACCAACCTAGCTTGATTTTAGTTGATATTTTCAAAATGTTGTATTTCATCTAAAGCTTCTTTTATTACTCCGTATGTTGAATACCTTTTCACGATGTCCACTGGATTTCTAGCTTTGTACGCTATAAGATGGTATTGCTTGATGGATCACAATGTCTTTAAAACTCCTATGCAACTGCTGATACTTTGGCACATTGCTACATAACTACAACGTTCATCTGCAGTGCTGATGCAGACTCATGTATCTTTATTCGATTATGACTTTGCAGATAAGTCGACTAGAAGCTGAATTTTCTTCCTACAAGGTCCGTGCTCACTCTCTTCTTCAAAAGAAAGATGCGGAGCTTGCATCAGTGAAGGATTCTGAGCAAGTCAAAGCTTTGGAGGAAGCATTAAAAGTACAGTCTTGTATTCTTTCTTCTCATTTGTATTGTAACAAATATTCTGCAGGCAAATAATTTTTAATTGGCTCACCATAAGAGTGACCATAACTGGATAAATGATGGGAAAAAAGTGTGAAGCTTTTGGTAACGGCAACTGTTTGCTCTTCAGGAAGCTGAGAATGAAATAGTGTTGGTCTCTTCAGAAAGAGATAAGGCTGTCCATGAGCTTCAGAATGCTATGGCCAATTTTGAAAAGGAACTGTCAGCAAGGTACTCATTTTGGTCTCGATTTTGTTTTTAATGAAGGCTTTGTTTTACCGAAAGAGTGTTGTTTTGGGATGTAACTCACACTTCCTATAAGTTGAAAAATGACAATCAATTGCATTTCCACAAATAATCAGTTGTATCATCAGTTTTTTTTTTTTTGGGTAAATGGCAAGTTATATTAAGCTCAAAACCTGGGAAATGCCCCAGAAGTTACAAAACTGATTTACAACCCAAACTTGCTAAATAAAACAGAAAACTGTATCATCTGAGCCCTACTCTACTTATCTATTGTTCATCATGTCCCAGTTATATCTGTCAGTTATCCTGTTCATTACAATGTAACTAATACTGTCAATTACCTGCCTTTTGATGTTCATGAGGTATTGATGGTTCATCTGGCTCACTAGTATTTAAGATAGCTGATGAATGTGTGATGGCTATTAGTTATAGGATGATTAACATACACCGACGGCTAGCAATTTTGTGCATTTAGAAGAATCTTGAGGATTGTTGTTTTGCCTTTTTTAAGTGCCACATTATCCCACTATAGATGAAAATAGCAGAAATTATCCCAATCTTCAAGTAATAGTAACACTGCTATGCATCACATATCAGAGATGCTGCTAGAAAGAATGCTGATCAGGTCATAAGTGAGTTGCAATTGAAGCTTGAATCTCAGATTATCCACAACCAATCAGAAAAGGATGCTTGGGAGTTGAACTTGCGGAATTTGGAAGAGACATGGCAAGGTAAAGCATTTACATGAATTTTTTATATCTGCTTGTAGCAATTGACCTCTTAACTTTTAGATGCTCATTATCTTTTAACTGTTTGCCCAAATATTTCAGAGAAACATGAAAAGCTGAAAGCTGAAAAGGAGGCATCCCGTACACCTGATGTTCAGGAGGAGATGGAAGAACTCAAACTTAAATACAGAAGATTGAAAGTATTCTTTTAACTTGACTTGATTACAACACTTTGGTGTCAGAGGATATATTTCATCACAATTGTACTTCTTGCTGGCAGGAAGAGCATGATTCTTTTCGCGATCTTGCTGACAGAATGATCGAGGAAAAGGACAAAGACATCTCAAGGCTTTTGAATGAAAACAAGAAACTTCATCAGTCTTTAGACTTCAAACTGAAAGTGCGTCAAATTTTACTCCCTAGTATATAATGAATTTGAATTTATTTTTGACGCAGCCCCCTACTAGTGGTTGTCACTAGATAAGTCAAATGTCCGGGGAGTAGGAACATATCAGATTATCTCAGCTATCTGAAAACAGTCAAGGTTCTCCAGTTTCCCTTTTTTACATGATTCTACCATGGGAGCCCAGAGATAATAAGAAACAAAGATAAGGGCCCAAGGCAGCCTCTTCCTAGCCCATAAGATTGTCACCTGAAACATGAATTCTCAAACTAGTTTAGCTTACTAGTGTTGTCCTTTTAGGTGGTTCATACTGAGTCACAAATGTCACTTATGGGGTTGAACCAGGCCTTAGCCCTCTGTTGGCTTAGTCACTAGCCTCACTCCATTGTCTCTCATGACATTATTAACCTTTTTTCAGGGAGGTGATGGTGATGTCAATTCCAGAGGTATGGAAGCTTTGCAGCTTTTGTCTTCCTTTGTATATGAATTACTGTGGAGGCAGGTTATACCTTCTAAATTATTGCATTGACGAAAGTTTTTTTTTTGTTATGGATCATCATCAGTCCTACAGATGCAAGACAGTTCCAGCACATCTGTCGCTGAAGAGCAGATTCTGGTATGTTTACTATCTACTATGCTCTTTTCTCCGCAATGATATATAGACTGTATTTAAATCAAAAGAAGAACCTCTGCAATACTGCATCAACAATGGCTTTATGCACTATAGAGGCTTTTGGGTGGCTCTTGCAGACATGCCTTTGTGATGAATGATTTCATGCTGCACCTTGCTTACTCTTTCCTAACTCCGTTTTCTTTGATAAAAAATCTGAATGTTCTGTCGCCACAGTTTCCATGAATTATGGTGAGTAATCTATGATTATATCTCCTGTATGTGGCAAACATGGTGCTTTATTGCACATCGTCTTGATTCTATTGTAGTGGTGGTGGTTGGGAAGGGGGGGGAGGCAGGTATGGCTTTGACTTGATATGCAGTGATCAACTTGGAATGGGTCAGGCATGTGATTAAAGTTGCTTCGGTATGATAATGCTGTTTATCTTTCTCTTTCTAGATATTGGCAAGGCAGCAAGCCCAAAGAGAAGAAGAGTTATCACAGTCACAGCGCCACATCCTTGCCCTTCAAGTGAGTGTACTTTAATAATAACGAATTCAATCAGGTTCATACCATTTCTGACTCTCCTTTCATCACTTAGGAAGAAATAGAGGAGCTTGAACGCGAAAATCAGCTTCATGGCCAACAGGTATGGGCGCTCAGCTACTACTTTATCTTTTTCGAAAAAGTTGTTTGGACTAGGTTTTATGTAGCTAAATGTGATGTACTTACTCTATATCCTTTAAATAGTGCTCCTCTTAGAGAATGACACATGAATTGAGGAAATCAGTTTGGTGTTACTTATAAGCCCATTCACTCAGTTTTTTCCTAGCCAATTCAGCTCTTTATTTGCACATGCCATGCCAACCCATAGTGAGTTGATGAACCATTTGTTCCTTAAAAACATTAAGGGCCATTAAAGCATCACTCCAGAGAGAATTGAGGGTCTACTTCTGAATAGAGGGTGTTTCCAATTAGCCATTTCCGATATTTGATTGAGTCAACCATGTTCGTATGCTTTTGGAAGGGTTTTAATCAGTAGTCTGAATCCTGCATTTTATGTTGCCATTTTGACTTTATGCTTCCTGGCAGATTTGGGTTGGTGATATCATTTATCTGTTAAACCTTGGGGCCATTTCCTCAAATGAGAGCCTAACCCCTTAGATACTTGCAAATACAGGTATCCATGTTGAAAGAGGAACTCCGGAGTATGGACAGAGCACAAAAGAGGGAAGGGGTTGATATGACCTATCTCAAAAATGTTGTCCTGAAGCTTCTTGAGACTGGTACTTGCTTAAGATGTCTTTCAAATTTTAAAGCATGGACTGCACCTTTCATGATACCAGACGTCGTTATCAATTCTTTAGAAATTTCGTAAATTGCATCAGTGACCAACTTTTTTACATCTTTTGAAGGTGAGGTGGAAGCTTTGCTGCCTGTAATTGCTATGCTTCTTCAGTTCAGTCCTGATGAGGTGACAATATCTTATTTCCTTCCTTTTTATCTTTTAATTTGCTACGGTAGGGAAACAAGGTTGATCATATGGGGTAGGACCAATCCAACTCAATCCATTCTAGTATCTAAGACGATGTTATTTACTCTATGGACTATAATGGAACATTCGAAATAAGTAGGAAGTGGATGAATTTAGGATGCTTCTTAATCTTTTGTTTAACAGTTGATCTTACTGTTAGAATGGTCTTCCTCCTGTGTATGCTGAATGCGAGCAATGGAGAATTTGGCTGGTTTAATTCACTCATGCTGTTGCGTTGTGTCATTGTGTGTAGGTACAAAAGTGTCAGCAAGCCTATCGTAGTTATACCGAGGCATCCCCTGGCTCAGTGAATGATGCTTCAAGTCTTTCTCTTTTCTCAAGGTTCACATTTTACGCTGGAAAGTAATTATGATGCTAACGAGAGTTCCTCGTTAACAAGTGAGGGCGGTCTAGATTTGCATATACACAACTGATCAATTACTGTCAAAGTGTCAATAGGAGAAAAGTTTTGCTGAAAAGAACCAGAGATTACAGAGACATACATTTTGAAGGCAAATAGTCAAAAAAAAAAAAAAAAAAAAAAAAATTATCTTATAGGAGTTATTTCCCTCTTCGATTAGAATTCCCGCCCATCCCTGTTTTGTAGATATACAACAGGATGATTCTTTCTGTAATTGTTCAACTAGTTAGAATGAATCTTTCTGTAATTGTTCATTCATTGCATTGGAAGAGGAAGGAAAAGATGAGTTGTGAGATTTGGTAGAACAGGAACATGTTTTTTAAATTTTTTATCGCAAATACAAATTAAACTTTTAGCTTAATGGGTTGAGCACTGTAACAAATTCTGTAAAAACAACTGTTGGCTCAGTTGCAATATCTGGTTGTGTTCTGTAATGTACCAAAAGAAAGAGGGTGATGAAGCCAAAGATTATTAGCTGTATTGATTGACCGCGGTTACAAAGAAACCACCAATGAGTTCTCTTTGGTTAAGCATTCTAAATACTGAATTTGATTGTATAGTCAGTAACTATACAGTGAGTTCCTAGTTGTGCATGAGAAAGAGAGCTGGCTCACATTCTGCTGCAAACCCGAACTTGGAGGTCGAGTACTTACGATATACACCAATTAGTTTCCCAGTAGCGGCCTTCTGGTGGAAGCCGACAATCAGCTTGGAGCATTCCCTGCAAGCACCGTGTATCCCGGGTCAAAATTATGGCAACAGAAAGCATTGGTCCGCTAAAAGCAAAAATCGTGAATACTCACAGAAGTTGATATTCCGAGTAGTTGGTGAAAAATTCACAGGTCCTGTTCCATTTCTTGAAGCCGTAAAGCGTAGACTGGGCTGTGTAGACAGCAGCTGCGGCTAACAGCGAGGGCGGAAACTTGATAGTCTCGTACTCCACCAAGGACAGTTCTGTGAGGTAGAAGGACAGAAGCTGAAGCTTCCTGTCAGATTGAGCAGCCTGGAGGAACCTTGTTAGGAAAACGTAAGGCGTAGGCAAAGACATGTTGAATTCCAATGTGTTGAGGATAAGTCTCTCCTGTCAAATTGATATACATTGAATTAGATTTTACTCTCAAGTTAATTAAAGAAAAAGGAATCAAAGATTGAATGAATTAATAAGTGGTACCATCTGAAGAAGATGATGCCTAGTGTAAGCTTTGTCAGAAATGAAGATCAAGTCGTCGACAATGGGAACAGAAACTTCTTCGTACTTGCAGGCGAGGAGCATCGCGATTAAGCCAACCAGTTGGAGCTTATTCCTGGCCACGGTATGCCTGGCTAGGAATCTATCTATAATACTTACAGTGAGAAAGAGGGTCTCGTCCCTGAGCTCGAATTTGTGATGCACCTGTTCATTTATTATTTATTATTTATTGTTTATTTGAATGAATTTGTGGTACAAGTTGTTGTTAATTACCTCGATTAGCCAGTCAATAAGTATGGCTCTCATCTTGTGATTAATGTCAGGCTGTTGTGACATGTAATCAATGCTGCAGGCCTCCATTTTGGTGTAATAGCAATAGAGATCATCAACGTAGTCGGCAACACACTGGGGATCTTTGGCGTCGCGGCGGTCGATATCCAAGATAGTAGCCTCGTCATCAAACATATCTTCCATCTCAACTTCTGATTTCTCAACACTCTTCTTTTCACCACCCAAAGTGTTACTATTGTCCTCATAAATCATAACAAAATGATATTAAATAATAATAAAAATAAAACAAGGATGACCGGAGTAATTAATTACAGTACTTACTGATTGGGTCTTTTGTTGACAAGATGAGGATGACAAGGTTGGTTGTTCTGGTCAATCACAGTGAGTGGTCTTCGTCTTCTTTTCTGCCCAAACTTTGTGCTATCCATTTCCGATGTACCTTTACACATATTTACCGGATCAGTATAATTATCTTATATTATGTTATGTTAATTAACTCCGGCAACAGATTTAAAATTCAAGTTACCTGCTGACAATCTGACAACACTTTGGTTTTCGTCAGTGATCATTTTTAATATCGAAATCTGACGAGAGAATGAAGAGTGAAGAAGAAGAAGAAGAAGAAGAAGAAGAAGAAAGAGCGGAGAAATGGACTAATAAAGATTTGTTTAAATCAAACGGCTAGTGTGAAATGTGAGTGTAATGTGGCCGTTGTAGTGTATTTGATACTCTACGCCTTCTCTTTTCTTTTGTCGGGGAGCTACTAGCTAACGGTCACTTCTTCTTGTGCACTGACAAAACCTACTATTTCCTCCTTCATTCATTCATTTATTTATTTATTCTAAACCACTGGATACTTAATTATCAAGCTAATACTACTATTAATCACTCCTCTGTTAATTCATTAAGCAAGTACTTTAGCTAACCCCGTCCATTTAATATTAACTGTTTTCCCTCAGTATTTAGGATTTACTTTTCCACAGGTATACTCTATACACGTCTCCAACTTAATTTGCACTTGATTCTTTTTATTGACCCAACGTAAAAGAAAATGAAATAATTGATTCCCCATTTCATTTGCACACATGATGCATGGAAGGCCAGGCACATAAATCTCGAGTTTCTTTCAATCTAAACATGAAAATTGAGAGAAAACTCTGTCAAGTATCTTACAAAAAAATATGTAAATCATTGAAAAGAGCTAAATACTAAATATTGAGAGAAGGCACTGTGATTTCTGCATGACTGGAAAAAATTGTACAGTACATTGTTTAACAAGGTATAACTAAATTGAATTACTCCAGTTCCTGTGAACTATTTCCCTTACCAAAAGAAATTTCAAAAACCCCTCAAGAAATATGTCAACATATGTGGTAGAATTGAGATAAAATTTAAGTTTTGGAATGAGTTTTGTAATGTTCACCGACTCCAAAACTTAAATTGTTGTACCATCAGTGTCGTTTATCCAATTCTTCAGCTACCTCGGCAGTATTTAGGGTTCGGTTGCCCGTAAATTTCCAATATCCAGCAGAGTCACTACAATTATAGCTTGCTTGGACAATAATGGGGACTGGAACTGAACTCTCGGCATTAACCTGCAACAAGTTCACATAACTGACATAAGAGACTCGTATGCTTCACTAACAGACTACCTTAAGTTCAAAGAAAGCATAACCCAAAGCTCAAGGGTGCAGTATGAATGGGATTAAACTCTACATGAGCATGGTTCAAGTTTGTGTTAACTTGGAAGTTGAACTCAAATCCTTCAATTACTGATAAGTTGCAATTCTAAATGGAGCAATTAAAGAACAGCAAGCTACCTCTTTAGCAACAGATGCCCACTTCTTACTCAGTCTGTACAACGAATTGATTCATTTGAAAATGCTTGAATTTTCGTGCTCTCTTCATGCCAGTACGCTCATCTCGGGACCCAACTCCAACATGTGATTCCTTTTCTTCTCTATCATCTTTGTGAGCCGTACACTTATCACCTTTGAAGATGTCGGAGAGACTTAACACATTCACCACGTCCTTAGGAAGCTGTTCTTTTCTTTGTATTTTCACTTGGGGCACCTGTTCTAGGACAGATAGTATCTTCTCTGGAGCGTAACCTGTTCGCTGTTTTCCGGTTCGAGTTACCTTCCCTAACACATCAACTATCTCCTTAGAACCCTGACTTCCAGGGCTGCTCACCTTCCCTAGCACACTAAGTATCTCCTTAGGTATCTGAGCTTCACAGTGTTTTTCCAGCTCCACCTGAACATTCTTAAGGGGTACCTTCTGCAATGAGAGAAGCTTCTTAACATCTTTCACCACCCCTTTCTTTAGCTGCTGTCTTTTTTGTGCTAGCTCCTCGCAGCTTAAAATCTCTCTCAGCTTCTCCTTGACAAACTTCTGCTCCAAATCAGTTGTTTGCTTCTTCTTTAGTTTCTTGACTATTACTTGATCCTTATGATCGTTAAGCACTCCTCGTCCTCGTTTTGCCCCACTTTTGAATTTTTGTGTTTCAATCCTAGAGATTGATGAACTTAGATCATCTACCTGCAATTCCACGACTTTACGCAAGTCATTCCCTTTCTCGGCGGCAAGCTTGCCATACATCTCCCCAGACTTCATTGTATCCATAATGATTTTGCCGAGAGCAAACCTGGTCTCCACCATGTCCCCCTTCCCAAGTAAATTGTAGTCAATGCTGTAATAGTGCCTTTCCTCCCTCAACGACTCAATATCATCCAGCAACACTTTAAATATTGCAGACACCTCTTTGCCAGCGTTCTTTGATATCAAAACCTTATTAACCACATTCAGAAGAAAATGTTAAGAATGCTTGATGATATCCTCACCAAATATATAATAAAAAGGCAAGAAGAAGATAAAACTGAATACAAGCCAACTTAAGATCTACAAAGCAACTGCCAGCTAGTTCTGTGGGACAGTAGATGCTTCAAACACAAAAGATGGGACAGTAGATGCTCCAAACACAAAAGATGCTGGGCATAGGGCTTATGCAATGTACGGTAATGGCATAGGGCTTATGCAATGTACAGTAATGGCATAGGGCTTATGCAATGTAAGGTAATGAAGTTCTCAATTCCGACACTAAAGGGCAGCCCATTGCACATTGGCGTCTTCGCAAAGCGAGGGTCCGGGGAAGGGTCCCACCACAAGGGTGTATAGAGGGCAAGCCTTCCCTTGTTACTTTTTGGACAAGAGGCTGACTTGAACCCTTGACCTATCGATCACATGGCAACACCTTTACCGGTGCGCCACAGCTCCCCTTCTTCTCAATTCCGACATTGGCAAAATTAATTTTCATAAGAAAGATCAGCCATTTGAGATTAACTATTAAGGCAACTACGATATTCTTAACATTTTACCCTTGTTATGTTTTTAGTCATTATACTTTCAGCCATTCAATTCACACATTCCGACCACCATCAGTCCATTACCTACACGGCTACACCTATGTCTGCTCTATAAGACTATTCATCACCACCCCACCTTTCTCTTCCACATTGAGAGAGAAGAGATGGTACGCCGAAATGCTGACAGAAATGATGGAGAGAGGAGAGAGGCTCATTTCTGGGGGTCAACAGGATCAGGTTAGAGGTGTCAATTTTGGAGCTAGACATTAGACAAAGTACTGGGGGGTGATTTTGGGGCTCAACAGACGGGGTGAGGGAGAAGTGGCCAAGGCACAGCTCCAAAAATTATGGGAATATTCTAGTTGTAGTCATCCTCCTCTGCCTCCCAATGAATTTTTGCCAGCTCTACGTAAATGCATGGACTCAGATTAAATAACTTGAGAAATTTCACATCTATTTTGCAGCTGAATTTCAGTTCATACAAATGAAGTGCTCATGCAGGTAAATTTGCGACAAGGATGTGAGTCTATATGCGTGCCCATGTATCCAAGAGAAAGGGGAGATACAAAATCTTACCAAACCAGAAGACGGAGAAGATGGGTAACGCTTCATCGCTATACGAAGACTTTCAGAATCTGTCAGCATATCTACAGAATCTAGTACCAATGATGCAAAATTAGCAACTCTTTGTGCAAGATCTTCATCTGTTACGTCGTTCGAGGACTTGAGAATCTCCGGCATAAAATCTACATTCCTTACAGAAAGTTCTCTGGCAGCTGTTACACCTTCTTTCCAGTTGCCATGGTACAGAAGTGAAGATAAAGTCCAAACTACAATAGCATCTTGAGGATTATTGACCAACGCAAGGTGGAAAGCCAACAGGCTGACCCTGTGATACAAAACAGTGTTAAAAAGTTATTTTCCATATAGTGTAACTCTCGTTTTCTTCAGCTTTCCCATATACTGTTTATTCTCGTCCATGCCCTCTTCCTCCCATCCCCAATTCCCTTCCTGCGGTAGCTGAAGACACATGTCCGAGCTCATCAGCAACCACCAGAGAATGCCTACATCCCTGATCTCGGAATAAGAGAGATTTCCACATAAGCAGCATATACTACACCACTCGTAAAGACTAAACCAAGGTCTGACTCCATATTTAATGCAACAGTTCCCATCCAGGCTTTTCTGCTATCTAGGGTAGAAACGATTACCAGCTTAGGCATTTCATGGTCATGTTAAGGCATCAGCCAAGCAAAAGAAGTAAAGAACAATATCAGATGAAGGAAACTTGCTCACCACAGGCCAGAATTGCAGGGTTGGTCACATGAAGTCACCTTATCCAGATTAAAGAAAAGTTTCTGCAATACAGAAATATCAAGGTAAGCAAAATCAACATAACAACATTGTTGCCTGTACAGCTGTACTTGATGTAATTGTACAGCCAGGCACCCACTAAACATCATAACTATAAGTGGTCTCTTTAGTATTTATAATACAACACAAACAGCCAGGAATTCAGGATCAAACTGTCAAATTTTTTATTTGTAACACATGCTTATTTTGGAAAAAACAGAAGCAGCTGGCTGCCACACGCTATCATGGAACACGATGCAACCAGATAGTGAAGGTTCTGAAAGTCACCTAAAAAATTCAAATATGCCACCAAGGGGGTGGCGCCCAATTATTTTATTTTATTTTTAAGAAAAAGACACCTATGTACAAAGAAGAGCTAATTAAGCTCTTAAACCATCGTGACAAATTTTATCCAAAATAGCAAAAAAAGGAAATGTCAACAGTCAACTTGTCAAGTGTAACACCTGACTCCAACAAAACAACCACCTCAAAAAGCGAAAAACTGTTTCAGTTGGTGTGCCGAAACAATATGATAAAAAAAGGGAGGGTGATTTATTTCAATCCAAGTACACCGCAATATCACCAAAAATACAGCAACCTCAAAAATGTGATATTACACATCATTAGAATTTGGACATGACACCAATCAGGCCACGACAAACAGTTATGAGACAGTACGATAAAAAAAAAAAAAAAAAAAGGATGATTTGATTGATTTCTTTCACTCCAAGTACACCGCAATATCACCAAAAATACAGCAACCTCAAAAATGTGATATTAGACATTGTTGAAATTTTGACGTGACACCAATCAGGCCACGACAAACAGTTGTGAGACAACCATATTTTGAAGCTCATCATAGAGGGCTCAACCGGGTTATCTCTTGTAAACATAATATTCTTTTGGGGAAGGAGAAGCCCTTTCTAGAAGCCTCTACCTCTGCCGAAAAAGTGTGAAAAGTAACTTCGAAGGCTTCAAGCACTACTTACGGGGAGGAAGGGGATACCAAAAAGAAAAGGTATTTAGTTTCACAAGCCACCTTCGCATTGACCATCCCCCATTAAAGGACTTACCATCATCATTGCAGGAGTTTGTTTATTGGAGCGTTCAGCAAGATATGCAGCCTAGAACATAATTTGAGATATCACCCTGTTAAATGGTGCATTTAAAAATGACAAGCAGACAGCTAAGATCAATAAAAGTTACTCACATGTAATGGAAGCAAAAGCTCTAAAATGTTGAATCTTTTGAGGAGGAGGAGGGAACGCTCAGCAGCCCCATATGATAGCATATAATTCAACTCCATCATTAACCTAGCCTATGCAGTTAGATTTGCCAGGAGTCAGAAACAGTATGCGCTTTTCCTACAAATTAAAGCATCTACAATGTAACCTATAATTATTCAAGTAATATAGATAAACTGCTTCAGCCAAAGAAAGTCTCTGGTGCAAAGGCACACAATCAAACAAAATGTACAAGCAGAACTGTAGATAATAGGAAACTTAAAATTACTATTTGTTCAATTATAATTTGCCAAAAGCTAAAATAGCTTCAGGAATTGCTTCATTAGATTTTGTAGACTATGATCCACAATAGCATAACAGATATGACTATATTTGTGTTCTTGAACCTCTTTTCGTACATGGGTCCTTGATGTTTCTTTCGTTTTTATTCAATGCAAGAGAGGATATCATAATATTTTAGAGGACACCAAGGAGATCCTTAATGCCTCTATATTCTTTAATAAAAAGAGCTACTTGTACTAGAATTGACATCCATATGCACATAACAATACCTTATCCAAGGTCATAATAGAGGCATATAGACTACAAATCGCTTTCTCGGTGTCATTTGCAAATGTGAATCCAAGGCGAGCAGCTATTCTTACTCCCCGCAATATTCTTGCTGCACAAACGAATTTTTGAGAACGGAAATAAGAATTAACGGTTCATATTCAGCCACATTAGGAGTGACAATGTACACAACGTACCACAATCTTCTTCAAATGACAGATGAGCAGGTAGCAGAGTTCGTAACTGAGAGCATTGAAACAAGAAATATGTCAATAACCAGTAATAAACACACACACCAAACTTAAAATTAAAAAGAAACACACAATTAGAGAGATGATAGTAAAACACCTTCATGGCTGTCAAATCTGTCATTCCATCGGAATAATCGTATATTCTTTGAGCAAAAGGGTCATAGAAGAGACTGCAAAAATTTAACAGAAAGATGAGCATGGAAGTCACAGAATCCCTTACTCCAGTACATCCAAATCAACACAAGTAACATAAGCGAAAAATAAGACCAAAATGAAGAGAGGGAAGATGGGCATGCCTGTTGATCGTAAAGTCTCGATGTAAGGAATTCCTCCAGCGCAAAAAATCCTTGGCATCATAGGGTTTGGGTATATCTGTGAGATGAACATCTTCTTTGTGGGTGGCACCCTTGCCCAATGTTTCAAAACTAGAGACCTCAATAGCAGAACCTCTAATGTGAACCCTACAAATTGGAAACTTGCGGCCGACAATATATGCACGATGGAACTTTTTTTTAATCTAACAAAGGAAGCAAAAGTGAATACAAATTGCATTGTTCATAAGATATGATATGAAATGATAAGTGATAAGTGATAAGTGATAACCTCTCCAAGAGTGGCGGTGGTGATGACGTCGAAATCTTTAGGAACTTTATTAAGAAGCAAATCTCTAACACATCCACCAACCAAGTAAGCATCAAAACCTTCATTCTGAAGAATCCTGAGAAGTATCCTTGACGAGTCAGGAATCATGGAAAGTGTAATACCAAGGGACCTCGAATCCAGCTTTCTCCAGTACGAAGTGTCAACACGACCTATTGATTAATTAGTTGAATTACATTACAGTCACTGCTTTAATTAATTAATACTGTAAACATCAAGTCTAAGAATAACAAGGGAGAAAGATGATTACCCGAGGGAGAGGTGGCAGGCATGGGTTCTGGTTTGGGACCAAGCTCAGACCTTGTTGCTTCCACAGCAGCAGCAGCCGAATGAGAGAACCTCTGTCAAAGGAAATAATAATTAAGTCAAATCAGAAACAAAAGCCCGCAAAGTGTTTGATGAAATGCCACACTGAAACACAAAAACCTGCAGCAGCTGGAGTTGAACAAAAGACTTGAGACAAGGAAACGTGCGTTTCAATGCCGCCATTACAATCGGAGTTGAACAACAGATTTGTCCATTCACCAACCGCACTGCCGGAACTTGTCACACCGCTCTATTCACTATTCAATACCTCTTCTACTCCTAACCCTTTTTTTTTTTTTTTTTTTTTTTTGTTTCTCCTCTCCTGAGGTAATCGACTAATCGTAATTCGTAGAGCTTGTCCCTTTTTTTTTCCTGTTTTAACTCTTTTTAAGTCATCTACGAGTCTATATGAGTGTGTTCATCTCAGTCGCATGATTGCCGGTGATATACTCCCTCTCGGCCTTTTGTTTTTTCGACAGACTCTCACTCGCCTTTCATTAATCGGATAGGCTAATACTCGACGAGTATATATATGAGTATATGGTAATATTTTAAATGTAATGTGATCTAATTGGTGATGGGATAGTGGAATGAAAATGGGATAATATTAACGGATGATGTACAAGTGAAAAAAAATAATAATAATATGATAAGTGAGTATTAATTGATAATATAATAATATCGTTGCTAATAATATTATAACAAAGATAAATCAAAATTTTTATAGATCGAGTATAACAATATAAATATGCAGCCCGGGCGTGCAAACTAGTTAAGTCTAAAACGAGGGTGACCAAAATTTTGACACAACGTTATTAAACTTGTGACATTAATAATCAAACACACAAAATCAAAGAGAAATTAAATTACGAGTTTTACATAATTATTAAACAACCACCACCCATGCCTACATGCATAACATTTTGTTAACTTACAAGTCTTTCGTGGTCTACTTTTTTTTTATTTAACCTCAAGGTCTCTAATATTTCGTAAAACCTCCACCACCTTTTCCATGCAAGGCCGGGATTTTGGATCTGGTCTGAGGCATTTGACAGTGAGTTGAGCCAAGTCCCATGCCGTCTTGAGTGAATACTGACCCTCAAGATGTCCATCCATGATGCTTCTCAGCTTATTCTTATTAGAGAGTCCTGGTTTGGCCCATTCCACAAGATTGCGCTGGCTTTTGGGACGGTTCATATCAAGTGCTCGCAACCCTGTCATCATCTCAAGCAACACCACGCCAAATCCATAAACATCACTGTTCACATACAAGTGACCTGGTGAAAGGTGGTCTGAGTTACTCCCCATTTACACATTTCACATCACAACGATTGCCATATATACGTGCTACTGGTAATAATACATCTTTGACAAACTTATAAACAAGACCCATTACCTGTTGCAACATACTCAGGGGCAGCATAGCCATATGTGCCCATGATCCTGGTTGTTACATGTGAATTTCCACCCAATGGCCCCAATTTGGCCAAGCCAAAATCGGATATCTTTGCATCATAATTCTGAATTCAGTAAGAAAACAGAAGAAACTGAGGTCAAACTTGGTGATGTAGATTAGTGCAGAGTGCAAAATTATCCATTAAGTGAAAATTTTAGATTTAATTTCCTTGGACTCCTGGCCAGATACTTATTTCATGCACATTATTTTATGGTGTAGAACAGTTGAAGAATAGGTCACAGAAGAAGTTGCTTTCAAACTTCAAATCCTCAATTAATTACAAGTAGCACATAAAAACATCTGGTGCAGCAAAAGCCAGAGATGCATAAACCAGTGACCATTTGTAAACTCTACTCCTATGTCCTTATTCTTCTGCTGTTTGGGTTACTATCTTGCAGTGGTCAATATTACAAGGATGACTCTCAAACTTACTGCGGATTTGCAGATGCAATAGAGGAAAGGCTCCAAGAAAAAAAATATTCGTATTGCATCAGCAGCTACCATATATAAGCTGTGAGCTGAACGACATCAGAACTATCACAGACCAAGCCAAACGTACAAATCAAGTTCTTATTTAAAATAGAGCTGTGTTTATACTAGGACTATTGAGAGCGGATTGTTTTGGAGTTGTTTTTATATTTGGCTTTTGCTTCCCTCTTTTGGTTAGCCTAGGGTTGGTTTTGGGGGATTGTAACTAATCCTAACTGATTCCTTCAGAAAGAAAAAGAAAAAAAAGCAGAAAATTTAAAATTCATACCACATCAAGAAGTATGTTTGAGGCCTTAAAATCCCGGTAGATCACTTTCTCATCCGAACTATGCAGAAAAGCAAGACCCTGAGCTACGCCAAAAGCTATACTCATACGCCTTTCCCAACTAAGTGGTTCCATGGAAGGATTCCCTGCGCAATAAGAGGAAGCTCACCATCTCCAATACAGAACACTTATATTAATTTCGACAGAGAATGGCTTCATAACATACTCCTGAACAGATGGTTTTCCAAGTTTCCTTTGGGCAAATACTCGTAAACAAGTAGCAATTCCTTATCCTCCCAGCAATACCCCAACAGTTTAACCAGGTTGGGGTGGGATAGTCTTCCCAAGAAGTTGACCTCTGACTGCATTTTGAGCAGAATCCTGGGTAAGAAAATAATAACAATTCTACTACTTTGAAAATTACTGTCTCCCTTAATGAAAACTTTTGAGTTAAATTCCCTTGGCAATCAGTCAAGGACTGTCTGATCAAAGTAAACTTGCAGCCTAGGATTACGCATTAGGCCTTTCCAAGTCCCTAACCTGTATGCTTTTCTATCACCACAAAGGAGAAAAAGGCTATCATTATTGAATTATTGATGAAAATATAGAAATCATAAATGCAAGAGGCCGCTTAAGTTACATACTTAGATAGTTACATCTAAGGGGGCTAACTAAGGTCAGGTCGATAAATCCTCCAACAGTGTCACAAAAAGTACAATGGTAAAAGGGCAATAAATATAGGGGAAAATAATGACCTGCCACTCTTGAAAACCTTGGACACTCTCAGAATTCAACTTCTTGACGGCAACAGGAAATTTGGCGGAGGATAAAGCAAGTTGATGATGAATCCAGCCCTTATAAACTCTCCCAAAGCCACCTTCACCCAGGAGGGTTTCGGGCCTGAAATTCTTGGTAGCACTCTTCAACTCGGCAAAACTGAAGACCCTCAAATTTGGGCTTTCTAGAATCTCTCCGCTCGCTTCAATTGCAGTCAGGTGGGTCTCCCTGAAACTGGCCTGCTCTCCAAACGAAACTCCGCTGTTATTGCCCCCTGAGGTTGAACTCCATGTGTCTCTTCCCGAAACTCCTGTCAGACAAAAATTTGACTGACAGCAAATGTTAAATCGAACCAGGAAGGGTGAAAGGACGGAAGGTATGCGAATGTCATACCTGAAGAGAAAGAAGGCGTGAGCATATCAGGGAGTATGAGTACATCAGGAGGCCTGCTGGTTCCTCCACACCAACCTATGAAGTTACCCATTCCTCTCTCTTATTGATCAAATAACTCCATGCATGCTTATGTCCAAGACGGGAGAGAGTGTGAGAGAGACGAGGTTTCAGAAGCTCGTTGAAGCTGCTGCCAACTTCATACATGTAATACACCCGAATTTCGGAAAATCAGAAGATTTATTTATAATACAAAGCTCAGCAAAATCCGGAAAAATTAAGGCTCCAACAAGATACAAATTAATTAGGCGATATGGGGCCTAAGAAATCATTTGTAAAACAATTAGTGTGGAAGTTGAAACCTCTGTTTGAGCATGACCTGCAATAAAATCTCCGACCATAACCTAAAATCATTTTAGTACCACGAAAGATGCGTTAGATACTCCAATTAGCTTCATTATCATCTAATAAAGAGAAATGGGCAACACTCAACAAAAACCCAAAATCCAAGTCATGAGATAATCAAATATAAATTAGTAGCGTATTTGGAGAGGCCATCATATATTCAAATAGCAACACAAATCAATAACCAGTTAACCACACCAATCTAGTGATTTAGGCCATCATATATTCAAATAGCAACACCAATCAATAACCAGTTAACCAACCCATAACAATATCAACAAATTAGCCTCCAATCCTCTGAGCTCTATAATATATACAACACTTTATTATAATGGAGTAGATGACACCATGAGAACTCATAAGCAAATATCACAATAACTGAAAATTGGTACTGCAAATCAATTTATTATAAAACACAAAAACTTGTGAATAATTCAGTTCCAGTACTCACAGAAATGAAACGAAAGGAGCGTGTGATTCGCGGCGGACGAAAGTCGGTTTGAGGTGCCCGACTCCCTGCAACACAAGGTTATAATTGATAAATTGATGATGACGATTGATCAAAGGTAAAAAAAGGGAGACATATAAATTCTGGGTGTCGCCCCATGTTTCACCAAACCCCATGACGAATGTGCCAATAAATAAATCCTTGGATTGCTTCATTTCTCCTAGAGATATTCAATTCTACTCCGTATTATAATTATACTGTATGAGTATCATTTACGCTCTTGTCAATTTCCCTCAACCCCACAAATTTAGGCATTTTCCGACTTCTTTATGCCTCAATGCTGTTGCTTCTTAGATTTACACCAATCTTTATTATGGGTAATCACTCTTCGGATCTCGAAAATGCTACCTCGTTATCTTGTGGACTGGATTTTTATGTTAGGTTAATGTCCATCTTCCACCCAATCCCCATGGATCAACTTAACATGGGTCGTAAATTTGACCTACAAAAAGTCTCACGAAAAACCATATTTAGATAGATACAATAACAGATTTTCTATAACACGGGGAACCGCAGTCACTTCCTTAGGCGCGTTCTGGGTAAAACGAACCCCTCAGGGGTACGCACACCATACGAGTCACACAACCAGGTCAACCAAGTAAGACACATTTGCATGTGATAACAGATAATCAGAAAAGTATAATCTCAAACATGACATCCACTCTAATGAAGTTTGAATCTAAGACCAAGTGGATAAATGTTTACTCTTTAATCATTGAGCATTTGAGCCACACCCTTTCATACACTATTACACGTATTTCTAACCCAAAAATCCACAAAGTCTAAAAAACCTTAATTTGGTCACTAATTAAAATGATGTAACGATAATTGTAAATGAATATTTGGGGTCTTCAACGAAGTTGTGTTGCGAATGTGATACTCAATCTTGTGCTCTTGATTGTGCTATGCTGTTGGTCGACCCTAATTATTTGTTTATCTAAATTTTTTCACCACAATGTTGTTTTCACATTCGGTTAATTCTCGTTCGCTCACTGAGGTATATTTGCCTTTTTTTGTAAGATATATATGGCTCATATGTGAGTTTGTTGTCGAGTCACTTGTGAGGTTTTACAAACTCCCTTGGGGGGTTTGATCTTTTGATCGTTGACAGGTTTTTTTTTACGTTGTTTTCGATTTCATCAAGGCGAAACTTGTTCACATTGATATTAATTAATGCATTTGGCTTTAGATATCGTTGTCTATGTTATATAACATGTGTCATCTACGAATGAAAGATGCAAAGATGTCGAGATGTACAAGATCAAAATGGTTCGACATGATGAGTTAATAGCTAAATCAGGGTCTCAACTTAAAATTCTCAACTACTGTGTAGTAATAGTAGTTGAGATGGTCTAACAGAACAGTATGTATTATTTGTTAGATATAAGTCCCATTAGGCAATAATGATTTTTTTTTTTTTTGACGGGAAACCAAGGGCGAAGCCAGGATTTAATTTTAGGGGTAGCGGATTATAACTATATACGCGGTATTTCTAACCTATGTTACTCAGACTCGGGTACGGGTGCGGATCCAAGTGTCAGAATCGTCTATTTTATGAAAAAACCGCTTGTTTTTGGCCTAAAATGAAGGATCCAATTGTCATACCCATGTCCGAGTGTCGAGTGTCCGACACGGGTACGGTGAGGTCAAATGAAAAGTCGGAGTAACATAGTTCCTAACGTATAATTTAGGATTCATTCATTATCTCTAGCCAAAATCAATACTAAATAAGCCCATCTAATAAGAAAATTAGCGAAGCGGACATACTCAATAAATTACGGATTAATAAAGAAAAAATAAACATACGAACAAAAACCGTGGCAAAGGGAAAGGAACATTTTATATATTAAAGTTTGCATAAGAAAGCATGAAATGATTGTGGACTATTTGTTAGTTGTCAACATTTGATTCCATTAGGTCAAGAGTTCAAATCCTCTCATAGACTACGTAGAGCTTAACTCATTTTTAAAAGTAAAGGAAAAATATTAGGTCAAGAGTTCAAATCATCTCATAGACTATTTTAAAAGTAAAGGAAAAATATTAGGTCAAGAGTTCAAATCCTCTCATAGACTACCTAGAGCTTAACTCATTTTTAAAAGTAAAGGAAAATTTAAAAAAAAACTTGCCTCTAACAAGATTTGAACCTAGCATCTCCTTGTTACAAGGATACCAATGTAACCACTGTGCCAACTACATCTAATTTATAATTTGTGCACTCAAAAATATATACTTCGTATATACTAATCATGCCTATAAAATCAAAAAAAAATCTTCACCCCTCGCCACCAAGGGGCCTGCGGGAAACCATTTCTATTAATTTTTTTTTTTTTGAATTGGACATTCCTACGGAGTATTAATTATTATAGGAAAATGATATTGTGCCACCCGGTGGTACTTAATTTGAGTATCACCCGGGATATTTTTGTACTTTACCTATTTTATTTCTTTTCCATAATATTAGATTAATTTAA
>JBBYHQ010000002.1:27764353-27790291 GCA_038382645.1 Spergularia azorica
ATCCAGATGATGAGAGTAAATACATTTGCTTGAGGCGGTTCATAATAGTTCTTTACGAGCGTGGTGCCACAAAGGTTGGAATTTCAACTATTGTTTGTTAACTTCCAAAGTTTAATGTACTGTATGAGCCGCAATCTCTGAGGGTAATAGACATCCGCAGTTGTTCATGTTGTCATTACCTTTTACATATCTCCGTCTAATCTAGTGATATGTATGATATGCACAATATGTAGAGTGGAGTTAATTCTTGTGCCAAAAGAGTTTAAAGTTTGGTAAATGTTTGTGTGTTCTTCGCAGATACTCTGTAATAGCCATCTACCGTTTGTTGGGTTAAATGAGAAGGCTGAGCAAGAGCTAGCTTGGAAGGTAAATTCACACATGCCATAGGTACTGATTTTTATAAATTTCCTTTTTGAGAAGCTGGGTGCTGATATTCTGATTTTTACAGGCTGCATGTGCAGATATTTCAGCAAGGCCACATCCTTACAAACTACTGTATGCCTTTGAGATGCAGCAGCAGAATTGGCGAAAGGCTGCAACCTGTATTTACTTGTATTCAGTTCAGTTGAAAAATGAAATGTCTGTGAGGGCTTACCAGAACACATCGCATGCTCTTCAAGAAAGGTTGAATGGCATTTCTGCTGCCATCAATTGTCTGCATCTTGTTCATCCCATGTATGCCTGGATCAATTCTCAGCTGATCGGGAGTGAGCTAACAAGTGCAACTCATCCATCTAAAAGGGCTAGAACGTTTGAGGAACAGTGTAAGGCAGAATTGCGATTCTCTTTTTGTAACTCAGAGCTAGTGACTACCTTATTTTGTGAATGTTTAAACTCAAATGTTTTACAAATATGTCTCTTTTTCCATCATAGACCTTTGTCATTTTTTCATCCTCAACTTTCTAAAATTACGATATTAACAACAGGCAATTAGTGCGAAGCACCATAGGTTGACATATCTAGTATACAACAATTTTTTTACCATTGTCTGCTTATGTTAAGTTAGAAAAGAGTAGTCTGACTTTCTCATGAATGTAGCAGGTAAAGATGACAGTCAGGCTCAAAAGAAGGAATCTTACATTGGCATCGATAAACTTGAAGACGAGTTTGTGGTGACCTCTGCAGAATATTTGCTTTCCTTGGCGAATCATAAATGGAAGCAATCTGGTAGTAGCCTCATTCTGTTATCCAACCATGCATGTCACCCCCATATATATTTTAAGGATGAGTATATTGTATGGATAGCATTGAAGGAGGAATCTATTTTAAGGGATTATCTAGAGCTCTCTCTCTTTTTTCTTTTACATTTTTTATTTTTTATTTTTTTTTATTTTTTTTACAGCCACAATTTCCCATGTCTTTTGTTTAAAATGGTCTTTGCTACAGGGCTTAACCTCCAATATAGAGGGATTGTTCTGCATCAGGAATGAATCTGAGATCTGAGCCGCAGGATATAGTGGATTAGTGTCTTGTTAATGTTACTAATTAAAAAACCTGCAGTTGTCTTCTAGAATTACCGATTTCAATTTCTTCTTCAGGAAACAAAGATTTCCAGGAAGACCTAGTTGACCACTTGGTCGAGGCAAATTTGTATGATATGGCATTCACAGTACTTCTCAGGTTTTGGAAGGGTTCTCTATTGAAGAGGTTAGCTTTTTCATGTCAGTCCCTTGTGATTTCGTTAATAATATTTTGCTTTGATTTTTAGTTTCGCAACTATTTCTTTCTCTTTTGTGCTTCTTCAGGCAACTGGAAAGAGTCTTCTCCGCTCTAGCCATGAGATGCTGTCCTAGTAGAGTTAATTCTTCTATGGTCGGGTAAGACGTTTCTTCTGCTAAAGCCTTACTTGATCACTTTATCAGTATCCTTCTATGGTTGGGTTAGACATCCGTGATCCTTGTGCACTTATTTATGTCTGCATTCTGTATGTTCAATTTTTCTTCTCTTCTTTTGTTGCATTATTGTAGATCACCTGGTCTTTTCTTAACATATCCAAAGGATGAGACAATGACTGAGGCACCATCAGATATGGAATCTCAATCACAACAGATAAGCAGTCAGTGGGAAGTGCTTCAGCAATACCTTGTATGTACTTGTTCTAACATTTTGGACTTCTTTTCAAAGTTAGAGCCTTCTGAAGTGCATGCTGAACTATGAAATTATAGAAGATTTCATTTTAACTAACCTTGCTTATACAGTTATGGTTAAAGAGCATGCTACTGATATTAAATAACCTTCGTCTGACACCCTAGCAATTGTAGTTCCAGCTTTTATTCTTGCTGGGAACTGCACCTGGTAATTACTTTTGAACTTGGACTCTCTTCAACGGCGTGTATGCACTTCATTTACCATTAAGGTGCTATGTAGACCTGTCAAACGGGTCGGGCGGGTTTCGGGTTCGGGTCACTACGGGTCGGGTCGAATACGGGTCAAGTAAAATACGGGTCGACTATACGCGGGTTTATACGGGTTCGGGTCGGGTTACGGGTTGACCAACGGGTCAAAAATACATGCTCGCGCCTTTTTTTCTCGATAATTATTATAATCAAATTATTATTTTATTACTATTTTACAAGCATTTTATGTATTATATTATATAATAATAATAGTTTAATTATATTTGTATCTTATATGTCTTAAATTAATCAATTATTAATATTTAATTAATATTTATCTATTTCTTTTTTATTTTTTATTATTATAATATATATTTTGCACAATTCATTTGACCCAACGGGTTGACCCGGTCCGGGTCGGGTTATGACCCAGACTTTCGGGTCGTTTTCGGGTTTGGGTCATGTTCGGGTCCGGGTTGAGAAAAACGGGTTTTTCGGGTTATTTCCGGGTCGGGTCCCGGGCGGTTTTTCGGGTCGGGTCAGTTTTTGACAGGTCTAGTGCTATGTGTATATCAGTATATGTGAAAAACTTAAAAGTTGGTATGTAAGTGATTGTTTTTGAGAAGCTTTGAATTTCAGTGCTTTGTAGTCACGAGTTTGATAATAGAATACATTCCTACAGAACTCTTTTATCATTGGATTTTCATTTGCCTGGATGTTCTTTTGCTGTTCGGAGGAGATTGGCTAGAGATATGATCTTGGGTTAGCAAGGTGCACGATCTGGAGTCTGGACTGCCACAAATATTCAATGAAAATGATACTGCGGTTGCTAGCTTAGCCTCCTGAAAAATGCACTATACCAAAACTCTTCAAGGTCTACCTCCTTCCCCAAATTTCGTTTCTTGTGCAACCCCAAACCGTTGACAATGTATCTCATTTTCCTCACGTTGCATTGTTCCTACCCTTTCTTCTATCAAAACCAAAAACTCACATATGTGACACTCTACTGTGAGTTTGTCACATCTTCTATCAACTAGTTCAGTCAGTCCTGGCAAAGTTCATTTTGTGTCTTTGGGAAACATGCTCTATAGTGGTAAGACTGCTTAGATCCACCCCCCTGCTCCTTGCCATAGGCGGTAGCCTTTGACGCACTAAGGTAGTGTTTTTCTTTTCATCCACTAGGTACTACTTCCATTGCTTCAATCTCTCTTTCTGGAATACACCTTAGGAGCTTTTGCCACGGCCTTGTTTAGATTATAATATTTTAATATTCCATTACTCCACACTTACATCTTACAACTAAGAAGAGTTATGAGGCACCTTTCTCCTAACACGTGTTGGTGAGAGTGGGTATGTCCTTTCGGAACCATGGACCACTTGCTCATCTATTGCGTAGGGCTAGGAAGGAATAAGTAGAACTTAGGGGCTTTTATGGCTACCTTCTCGGTTTTTGGTTGGAGAGAAACTAGCATAGCTTTTCTGGATTGACATACAATGTAAATTCATTGGAGTATGGAAATTTACTTGGCCTCTGTATCGGCAAAAGAAGCTGGCATGTTTGGGACATCCCTAATTCCCAATCACAGTTACAAAGCTCAGTTTTGGTGAAAGATATTTGGCAAAAGATAAGTGTTGATTTATATGCAACACTTTACATGTTTGGGACATCCCTAATTCCCAATCCCTAACCCCATTCTATCACGTAGCATCTTATAACCCTATCTACTAAAGATAAGTGTTGCTTTATATGCAACACTTTACACCAAATATACAAGTCCCAAAATTAAAAGCTTGATTCGTAAGAACATCCATCTGAAGTTGGTCTTTGTATCTTGCGTCTTTTTGACTCTCCTGGTTGGATATCACCGGTTAGCATTGCAGAAGTAACAATGCTTTGTCTCCGTTTATTCGCATCATTAGTTGCTGTTGACCTGTGACAAAAGGCCTTTACCACCTGAGAAACAACTCCTTTCTGTAGAGGCTATCATTATCTTATGAACTTGCATGGTGTTCCTGAATATTTGAAAATGCTGATCCTGAAAATCATTTGGAAAAATAGTGTTTTGCTTCGTTTTGTGATTACTAGTTAGGTTAGTGCTTCGTCAAAGACAGAGCAGCTTGAATGCATAGTTCTCTCGCTTCTTAATTTATCATGATCTCAATGCATGGAAGTTTGGTACAGTTGTTTATTAGACACTAAAATGCACGTGATTTATGGACCTTTTTGTTAAATTATTGTATGCAGGAGAAATACATAGAATTCCATGCAAGACTACCTGCAGTGATTGCAGAGACACTCCTCCGCTCTGATCTGCACATTGAACTGCCTCTTTGGCTAGTTGATATGTTCAAGGTAATTTCATGGACCATGACTAGTGTAGTAATGACTACTTTCAGGATGACTCAGACCTCATCTGAAGTGTCTAGCTTGGTGGGAGATTTTTTAGGGATTTTTGAGCTTTGTTTAAACCCTGGACAGGACTTCTCGTTAACATAATCTAGCTGCCTCACGCTCTTTCATCCTTGAAAGCCATGAGAACTAACTTAAAGAAATGTAAAGCTTTTAGACCTCTGGGAAAGCCATAAGCAGTCAAAGCCTTTTAAAGGAAAGGCAATGTGCTGAATTCAAAGCTTTTATAACGCACTTGATAAGTTATCTGAGTGTGTCATTCTTTCATCCAGATCATACATAGCAGAGTATTGTGAAACAATGTCTCTCTTTTGTGAAGGCTTATTGGTCATGCTCGCACTGTAATCGGTTTCCAGTGATCCTTATTTTATAATTTATAAATTGTCTAACATAGCTCTGAACTGAGCAATTATCTCTGGCATACAGTTTGGTGTGATCACAGAATCCCTGGTTAAATACTGCTCTTCGTCGTTGCTTAGACTAGAGCCATAGATGGACTCTTTGTTGAAAAACCGGAAGAAACAATCCAGCATTGGGACTCTTTTTTTCATCTTCATCGTTACAATTATTATGAAATAAGCTCTATTTTTTTTATGTTAACAGCCCTGTCCGACTATAGTTCTTGTAGTGACCACCTTACCACTACCACAACCATAGCTACAGAGGCAGTCGTCAGTCTCCCACTGGATGAACTTGAGGAATTTTTTGTTAAGACTTACTCATACGTAGCCTGAAAACTTTTGGAGGGACCATTGCAGAATTCAATCAGATCTCAATGAATAAAAAGCAGTACATGTGCTACTGAGTACTGACTTTATTATTCGATGTGTTCATGCTATATGTTCATTTATCTTGGAATTTGGAGGTGAGAGTTTTTGTTGAATGAAGAAGGGAGTGTATCCTCTGCTGTCCGTTTCTCCATAGCAGAGGTGTTGTGTCCTCCTCCATGCCACGTGGCATATGCGCCTTGCTTCCCATCTTCTTTTTGGTTGCCCTTTTCACTGGTTCATAACCACGCAGTTCTACATTGTGCTAACTTTGCTCTCCTCCCTCCAACTTTCCTCACCTAATCATGACCTCCACCGAAGTCCTTCTTTTGCTGCTATGTGGCATGCAATTAGGCACATGGGGATCTGGAAACTTGAACGGTCCAGTGTTCTAAACCTTCAGCAGTAAAGTCACCCTATCTCAGTGTCCAAGCTTCTCACATAGGACTAGCTCTATGAGAGTTGTTATTCATTTCTCCCTCCTACTCCGTATTTCTTTAGGGAATTGGTCAATCTCGAAACTTATCTGATCTTTATCTTCCAATATATTGGTCCTGGGACATAGAACCATCTCACCTATTACTAACTCTATGAGATCTTCCTCCTTTTCCTTTAAAGTATTGGTCAAACTTATCTGATCTGTCTTCTGCTGTATTTCTCCAGGGTCGTCGAAGAGAACACATGGGGATGTCAGGTCAAGAGTCTGATTCTGCGACACTTTTAGGATTATACGTTGATTATGGACGTTATCCAGAGGCTACTGAGCTGCTACTGGACTACATTGAGGCCTATGCATCAATGGTAAGTTGCTTTTTTTGGCTCTATCTTTACTTTGATACTAATTTGCTAATTTGTATTGAGAGCATTCTGTTTTGAGGTGTCCATTATTCTGATCGGCAAGTGTCTATTGGTTTAATCTTAGCCGTCTTAATTATTTAGATGCTTTGATGTCAGCACAAATCAATTTTCTTATAGCAGTCTTGTAAACTCTTCTAAACCATCTGTCACTTCCTCTTCATTGAAATCTCTGCTGACTTCTACTGCTTGTACTTTGAAGTGTCATGATTACTCGGCTGCTGGTCATCTTATTACGCAGCTTCTTCAAGAAGCTCCCACTTCAAAGAGGGTAAAGGAGAGAGGGGGGGGGAGGGGAGTTTGACATGTGAAAAAGAACGACCACGTGCTACCTCCTAAGAGAATAGTAGAGGTTTTCAAGAGCCGGGTTAATTTTGTCCATCATATATCCCAAAGCCAAAAGAATGCTCCTAACATTTTTATTTATTTATTTGAGACTATGAATGTAATATTGTAGCTTAACTAGGCAAAAGCCTCACTAATTACAACTTGGAACCATACTCCGTATATAATAGATCAGACTGTAAACCCAGGCAGCAATGATTTGTTTCTGAAAATTTGATCTGCTTCCCCTGTTACTGCACCACACAATAGTCTCATTTGTAGGGATTTGACAATTCAGCCTTCTGTTCCGCAATTCCCCACATTTCTGATTGAAAGGGCAAGCAAAGAATAGATGCTCTTGATATTCTATCTGTTGCTGACAAAGAAAGCATAGTCCATGTGAACATATTCTTAACTGTGGTAACTGCTCCTTGACATTCAGACTCTTCTGTCCTACTATCCATGTAATGAAGCTGTGTTTTGGTATACATTACCTAGTCCACAACATGGCGGTCCGTTTATGCTTAGGCTCCTGACCTGAGAGCCATTCATACCCTCTTTAATGAAGTATCCTTTACTAGTATTCAGCCAATTTCCATTCCTAAAAGCTTTCACCATTATATCCTTAACCCTACAAATGCTCTAACTATGCCAACTGGTATCATAGGGAAGCTGATAAAAGAATGGATGGAACAATTGACAGGCTCTTTACATTATATCTTAGTCTTGGTTGAAATTTGTAAAACCTGAAATCAACTAACAGCATTTGACTAGACCATACTTTCTTGTCGATGATCAACAACGGAATCTGTAATCTGATTTGACCGTAGGAGGGGCGTGGGTTCATGTTGAAATCAATTTATCGATTTTGACTAGAGCCAGGAATGTGCAGTGCGTAGTGTCCTGTAAATGATTTTTCTAATGATCCAAAGACTGTTTTTCTATTTTCTCACCTTTTGCTACTTGTCTTTGATCTATGTTCCGCATATTCACTTGGTACTGTGTTTCATACTCTCATATGATATTGATCCTATAAAAAAACCTGACGCTTTTTTTGCTTGTTCTACACTGTTAATCCTGTAGTGTCCTCTAATTCTCAGGACAGGGAGAAGATAAAGTTGCTTGTAAAACATGTGACTGAGAAATAAGTTAGAACTCTTGTGAAGAAAGAAATGAACTAAAGTTGTTCAAATATACTTTAAAAATATCTGGAAGATCGACAGAAATGCTTGCTTGAAAGTAGATTCTATCAAAGGTCACTGAGATACTGTAGTAGGCAAAGCTAATCCAGTGTTACACTACTGATTTTGGATCCTTGTTCTTTTTTTCTGAGGAGCATAGATGCAAGTCCAGTTATATGTTCATGCGTACCACAGCTTTTCTTTTTCTCCCTGTCAAAACCTATGTTATGCATGACAAATCGATATCTTTCATGGGTGTGGTTTTGTTAGATGGCATGCTTGTTCCCATGTGGTTGAATGCTTAGATTTCCTTAATAAGGTCGTTGAAAGTTCCAATTTTGTGAAGAGCTCAGATTGAAGTCCATTCATATGTTCATGCGTACCCCAGCTTTTCTTTTTTCTCCCTGTCAAAAACCTGTGTTATGCATGACAAATTAATAATCTTTCTTGGGTGTGGTTTGGTTCGATGGCGTGCTTGTGGTTCCCATGTGGTTGAATACTTAGATTTCCTGAATAAGGCTGTTGAAAGTTCCAATTTTGTGGCTGCAGAGACCGGTCGATATCTTTCACAGGAAAAAACCCTTGGCTGCTTGGTTCCCATACACAGCCATTGAACGCTTGTGGTGCCATCTTGAAAAGTCAGTACGTGTTGGTCACATGACTGAGCAGAGTGAAAAGCTTAAGGCACTTTTGCATGGAGCTCTACGAAGCCATCTTATCCTGGTATTCTTCTTTCCCCTGCTACACTGCTGAATGTTCAGATTCCTATTGATCGTACTAATCCGAAACCTGTTTCCTCATTGCAGTTAAAAACAGACTCTGAAGATGCCATCTCTTCTTGCTATTCTTGAGAAGAAAAGGTATTACAGAATAGGCAATATGGCATGATATGTAAAGCTTGTGCCGTGTGGATTTTCCAAGTGAGTCAATGCCTCGTTGGGCGAATCTCTACTCTAAACAATTTTGTAAAATATGAGTTGCTCTTAGTGAGAGTAGAGGTGATACCAGAATTTTGTGTTCCGATATATAAAAACTCAAGAATGGCGACTGTAGCAACTGTACTAGTTGGAAACCTCCAAAAGAGGAGGGAAAGAGGAAAAGCTAGTGTTTTGGAACATAGAAATTCATTTTCAATATTAAGGTGGTGTTGGGGACCATGATATGCGTTTTGGTCGGTTTTAGACTACAAAATCCCGATAAACTCTCTCAACACAGTCCTGCGATCCCCCACAAGTACTCGTCCAGAACACGATAGGTGCTTGCATGTTTGTTTGGATCACCAAGGGTGCACGTCACGATTTGTCCGAATTAGCGGACCGTGCGTGACACCACTACTCAGTTTTATATGAAAGTTTCGAAGTCTAAGACAAGTGGTGGTCTACTAATACCACATTTAGCTGAAAACTACCTTACCATTAGATTAACTCTCCTGTGAGACGGTGTTACAGGTGAGACGGGCCCAAAATCAATATAGCCCAACAATAATAATTAGAATAATATTTTTAAAAAGAGAATTAATTAGGAGGAAAAAAAACGCACGTAAAGATAAAGAAAGAAGGGTGAAGAGAAACTGCAACCAAAAAAAAAAAATGAAGAATCACGTAAAAAAAGAGAGAGAATGAAGAAGATCGAAGAAGAATATCGAAAAGGGAATCAACGGAAAAAAGGTACGTCTAATATTCTGATTTAGGGTTTCTATCAACTAACTGTGATTCAAAAATCAATACACGTTTAAAACGTCCAATTGAGATTTACATCCAAACTGCAATTTCACATATATCGTTGATACCATTTGCAATTCGGAAAGACAATTCAAGTAACTAGTTTATATTATCGTTCATACATATTTATTTTTTATTGAATTAACCGTTTTCAATCGGAAATTTTTTTTTTCAATTGGAAATTTGAATATTTAAGTTAAAAACTTGAAAACCTGGAATTGTACCTCATATAATTGGGGTTTTAATGTTCAGCCAATGAACTTGAGGATTTATGTTGCAAAATTGATGTTTAAAGTTGAGAACTCACGCTTTAATAGCTAATTTATGTTAGTGCAATTCATGGACATGTAAGTTGAATACTTAATGTTTTATGTTGTGAACTCAGGGATTTGTTATTCTAGCCAAAAATTTAAACTGTTTTTTTTTTTTTTTTTTAAACTACCGTATTGTTTTAAAGTTTAAAACTAGTGGTTGTATCGTGAATTCGTGATGATTCCCACACATTACTTGCATTTTTCTCTGAAGTCTATTAGCTCAATTGGTAGAGCATCGTTCAATTGAATGAGAAGTATGGGTTCGAATCCCATATAGACTTGCAAATTTGAGATGGAAGAAAGAAGTGTTAGATTAGATGGGAGTTATAAAAAAAAAAATGAAGTTGAGGAGAGATAGAGAGGTTGTACGTGATTTGAGAATATGGGGAGTAGGAATTTTTTTTTTTTTTTTTTTTTTTTTTTTTTTTTGTGGAAAAAAAAGAAAGAAAATTCATTAATGAACTTGTGTGTTATTGGGCCCGTCTCACAAGTAAGACCGTCTCATACAACAATTTGCCTGTTTCATTTTATGAAATTGATAAGTCATCTGTTAATTAATATAACATGATTTGTTTATTGACTGAAAAAAACATGTGACGAACAAATACGTTAGGGCGATTAGTAAATCCAATTATACTCATCTCAAATGTATTTATCGTTAGATTAGTTTTATAAGATGAAATAATTGTCAAAACATGACTACAAACTTTGTTATTTTTTTCTGCGAAGGGACGGACTTTGTTATATAGAGTAAAATCAAGTTAGAATAATAATTATTCTGAAAAGCAAAAGTTAGAATAATAATTCAAAAACCAATCTCAGACTTTCTTTAAATAAATCAATCCCATTGACGACCTTATGTCGTTCATGGTGAGAGAAAACATGTATAGGTTTCAAATTGTAATTAGCAACGACTTCAATTTCAAGAAGAAGTGGTATAGGTTTAAATAAAACTTTTATCAAAAATTATCAATAGTCTGATTGACGGTCGGATCTAGCCAACCTGGCCCACTTGTTGTGGTTCATGATCCGGCAAATAAGAATATATAAAATTAACATTAATTTTACTGGTTTACCCGTTCAAACTTGCACGAACTGTTATATTATATAGTTTCCCGTGTCAAAATTGCACGGTTGGCTATATGATTTTTATAATAGCATTATAATCAATTAATAGCTAACCCGACTTGGGATGTCCCGCGCTATTGGTTATGAACCCATTTTTTTACTGGTGACCCGTATTGAACCTCATATTTACGGGTCAAATCGTCAACCTCAATGAGACCCGAGGTCTACTTTGACGTTAATTAACATAAAATATTTAATTATCCTAAATTTAACCTATTCCCGTATTCGATCATTCTACCTATAGTTGGCCCGAAATCAAAGCTCGTTTTTAAAGAGATATATGGCGTAATGTCTGTATATAGCATATTGATATAGAAGATCATAAAGCTCGTTACGGGTATTGACCCTCATATGTTACAGGTTTTTTTGTGTCATGAACCCTCATATAAGCCGTATTGATTCGCACCCGTTTCGACCCTCATATTTTAGTTTAATTTTAGCTATATGGCGCTTTTATGTGTCATGAATACATGATATAACCCCATTGACTCGCACCCATTTTGACTCTCTTATATATAGTTCTAAATCTATCTATCTATCAGACACGCTTTTACATATGTGTTATATACCCACGTTTTGTGACACATGACCCGTATTGACTCTTGCCCGTTTTGACTCGTATGTTTAGTCAAACCTTACCCGATACATTTAACTGATTTGACCAGTAATCAAAATAATAATCGTACATTCTTTTATTACTATTGTGCATGTGAAGTATGAACAAAATTATAAGATACAAATTAAGGCTATGTTTGGTAAAACTAGTTGAAATAGTAGTTGAATGCAGAAATATTAGCTGAAAGCTGAAATAATAGCTGCAATAGTAGCTGAAAGTTTTTAGCTGATAGTAATAGTAGTGTTTGGTAGAATTAGCGGATATAGGAGCTGATATATATAAAATTACATAAAATGCATTATTTAATTTTAATTTCATTTTAATTTAGTAAATAAATGAGGGTAAAATAGGAATAAAATTATGATAAGCTAGCTTATTTTTAAATAAGTTACATGGGGTAACATCTTAAATAAGCTAGCTTATTATTTAAGCTAGTGGTGTTGTCAAACCAACTTATTTAATCGAAAAGCTTAAAAAACTAGTCAAATAAGCTAGCTTATTGTGCATACCAAACATAGCCTAAATTTTATCGCTCACAAATATACTTTAAATGATCATGATCTTTTAGGGTCCGTTCGGTATCACTGCCGTTTTCAGTTTTTTGTTTTTTTGCATAAAATTTTTAGCTAAATAAGTTACAAAAGTAACTTTAAATTGTTCGGGTCTATAATAGTCATATAGAAAATGAAAACTGACAACTGAAAACTGAAAACCACTTTTTCTGGTTTTCAAAAACGGGACTTTGGTTTTCAAAAAATATTGAAATTTGAAAACAGAAAACGATACCAAACAGGCCCTTACTAATAATTTTACAGGGGATACAAAGATTCATCGTACCAAATCAACGAATCATCAAATTTTAAACTAAGCTACATCAGAGATACAATCTTAATCAATTTGACATATCCTCCAGACTCATATTGAGTTATATGAAACATTGCTTAGATAAATTCTTAAACTTGAGAAATTTTAAAAATATAAAGGGAGGTCCTAAAAATATTTGCTTCAATTTGTAAATCCATGGACGGATAGACCCAAAAGGCACCAAGATGACTTGATACAAAACAAAGTAGCAAAAAACTTTATGAAAAGAAAGAGGACAAATTCTTACCCACTTTGGCGAACTAAATTTGATTTTGCGGAAGAAAGTTGAAACCGCAGGGAAAGAAGTCTACGTAAATGGTGAGGTTACTGAGAAACTGAATTGCTAATTATTTAGCTAATTAACATTTTGTTTGATCTGAAATCCACTTTTGAAATGTTCTACTCCATGTTCGACCTTCTAGTTTTCACTTTTGTATCACCATCCATGAAATCTTGAGGTCAAACAAAGAGAGGCGGATGGATAGAGAAGCTCGAACCTTTTGACAAACATGTTCATGCATCAACGATCTAAAATCGCAAAGCCAGCAAACCTGCACCAAATTCAAAAATAGAGACAAACAATTAACTTGATGTTAGCATGCACATAAGATAATCAATTTAGGAGATGATAGACTGATAGTGACAGTTATACATCAAAAGTTCACACAACTAATTGGATACTAATCAAAGAAAAATGTGATCACAAAATGTTAATCTACTGTAAATTTAATTTTCTACCACACACGCAAGAACAATATGAAGAGATGACAGTGTCACCACTCACCGTGACTATACAATGTAAATCTACTGCAATTTAATTATCTCCTAATATTTTTCATATTCCATGTCCAGAAAATTGTGATCACATATCATTGTGTATTGTGCCTAAATTGTGTCCATCTTTAGATATTCTTACTTATGTTATAAGATTTCCGTAGATTTAGCCTTAATCAAGGAAGTTATAATATCGCCTTAATCAAGGAAATTCGACCTATAGTCCTATATCAATATATCATGCCCAAATTATCGTTCAAATATTCCGCAGATCAAGATTCTTTTTTTTGAAAGATAATGTGTTATTTTATTTTTTTTTTATGGTAAATGCATATATTAATTAATCATATGCTATCTTTTCTCAAAAGTTTGATAAAATAACGAATTTTTATTCCTATTTTGAAGTTAAATTCTACACTATAGTAGGGAATAACTAATCAAGTCAATTATTGTATCCTAAAATGTCGCCTAAATCTAAGTATTGCCCCGAATTGTCTGCTTTTGTTAGCTGTTTTCGAAATTATTGATTAATTAACTAAATGACGTGGCAAATGACATCATCGCTGATGTGGACACAAAATTTTATACTAAATGTTTTGCCTATTAATTAATATAATTAGTTTTTGTCCCCATGATCTCACGGGTATGTGTTTGTTTTTGTTATTGGTTAGTTTTTCTCCATTCGTTTTTTTAGTGTCAGCGCTTTTGTCATTTTAAGGCAATTTAAACTCTCTCAATGGTGAAAGTTAAGGGGGAAGAAATCCATTTTGAAGTCAATGAACTTACCATGGATTACAATTGTCCACGAAACCCGGTTCAAATTTGTAGCAAGCAAAAATAAATACAAAATATAACAAAAAGTTTAGAGGACAGAAGGACTCTGAATCCGGCGACATAACAAATTTGAGAGTGTTAAAGTATCGACATAGTGCAACGCCTTGGTTTTGTTACATCATGAATAAAAAGTAACATTGTTTGCAGATATGATAAACCATATTTGTGATGCTCTGTGATATCTTAAGTCCAAGTCTCCTTCTCCAATTTCCATTTTCCTATACTAAATCGTATTTCATTTGCAGGAATCTCATAATAAATCTGAAATCAAAAGAATTAGTTATATACACTGAAGATTAAGTGCATCAAAGACAAAGACGAAAGCAAAAACTCAATAGATTCCAGCATAAGCCGATTTCATGGCAGATACATTAAAACTTTGTTAGGCCTGACTTGCTAAACAACTTATACAACACCAAAAAAAAAAAAAAAAAAAAAAAAAAGGGAAATACAGATGAAATCAACAATCATAGATCAAAAAGTTAATTAAGGTACTACTGATTTATCATAGAGAACAACATCAATCATATATCAAATCACACTCTTGACCTTGGTTTCATAGAACAATCTTATCCCGGGTCCATGTGATATTGGTTCAATTCACCCAATCCTTATTTTTAGGTTCTATTCTACAATTATCAAGAATCATAGATCAGGCTCTTGTGACTAAGTTCCAACATGATACAAACCTACACTTTCAAAAATTCTATTCACTGCCATCTAATCACCTCCAACGTATACAATGCATATAGTCATAATATAAGTGTCGAGTATCAAATATCATAATGGCGGAGATTATTTAGCTTCTAACTTTAAACATGAACACTTCATCCGTAATTTGATGTAGATCAAAACTCTAAAGATAGATTTCAATTAAAAGATTCCTGATATCTAACCTTCTGACTCACACACCATTCACACATACGAACAAACACACCATAACATATCTATTTGAAATTCAGAACAATATATATTTGAACTCCATGGATGGTAAGGGCTTAAAGCAAAGCATCAGAATTTGACAAAAAAAAAAAATTAAAGTACTTTTGTCAATACAATCTGTCCTCAGGGCCTCTGCATACAAATGCAACATTTTGTCAACCAAGAAATTCATGACAGCCTAAACGCAACCAATCTGACTGGTGAAATTGACGATCATTAGTTTGCCAATGTATAAATTTTATTTTGATATACCCATATGCGAAGCAAAGTAGGTAAAGAAGTTCTAAACAATGTGCAGGGAAAAGTACATACCATTTTTCTTGTGAGTGCTGGATGCGTTGTTGTAGCTCTATAAAAAGGAAAGCAATCTGAAAAGAAATTTCGCGAAAATAAGATGTGCTTGTCACAAACATTTTCTATTTCCTATCTAAGTATTCCAAGAAGAAAACGAAATGAAGCGACTATTTCTCATCCCAAGCACACCTCTATATATCCACATTTAAGCCAATAAGGAAGGAGTATATAAACTGGGCCTTCTAGGGTGAATAGTGAACATACCACTCATGAAAGCAGCGGATGCACATAACATAACATGTCCACAGGTTGGCAAGACCATCTTGGTGCCAGGTTCCAAGCAAATCCCACAATCATCATCCCTTTAGCCGCTTAAAAAAGGGTTTCTTCCTAATCAAAGTTGACATAAGGGTATTATTTTAGTAATTAGGAAGCCATGATGATTGCTGCTACTAACATTGCAATGTTGGCCTTGGATTGTTCCTGCCTTAAAAAATCGGCATACACCTGTATTCTCTAGAAGAAACTTCAGGTATAGATGGTTGTGGAAAGGGGTCAAATACAGACCAGGGATACTCTTTGAATATCTTCCTCATTTCCATGTGCATGAAGTCTTTTGGTATGTACTCCGGATATACTTCCTCAATTTTAGAGTCAACCCAAGAGGGGGATTACTCTTGCCACCGCAAAATATCATTGTAAAAAGAATACCAATACAAAAGGAGGTAAAACCCTCTTCAAAACCCTCAACAGACAATCTCTCTTCTATTAAGGAGTACTCATACCTGAGATGAATGATTCATGTGTCTGCTCCCTCCTAAATTCCACTGCCCCCCTGTGCCGAAAATTCTGCACATAGTTGCAGACATCAGCTGAATTTTACATTTCAGGATTAGCAAATTGACACTTTTGACACACTACCCTGAAAGTGTCACACATTTCAGGATTACCAAATTGACACTTTTGCCACACATTCTAAAACTAAGCACCCAACTACCCAGAAAGTCGAACCATGTGTCATATATACAAGTTCCTTCCTTAATAATGTTAGAGAATTAAGAATTTTTTAGAAATTTCATTTCTTAATTTGCTTAGCATCAATGCAATCTAATACTATATATTAAAACCTGAAACCAAATCTTTCATAGGAGGACACTTGGCATACATTAATTTGATAGAACATAAAAATAGCATTAAATAAAACGAGTATAAACAATATAAATACGGCAAATTCCCGTGGTGCCCCCGAACTATGTCAAAATGCTCGTGGTGCCCCTATGTTTGAAACTTGTACATTGCGGTGCCCCCGAACTTTGCACCTATAGGCACGTGGTGCCCCTCTCCACTAACGCCGTTAACTTTTGGATGGAAAATGATGATGTGGCGTGTGATTAGTGATATTTATTAATCAAATCTATTTAATTAATAAATAAATAAATTAAAAACTTATATATTATTTAAAAAAAAACCCAAACTATTTTTTTCTCTTCCCCCACCGCCCCACCCTCCCCACCGCCTCACCAACCACCGGCAACCACCCCCGCCAACTCCCCTCCCCCCGCCATCACCACCAATGGACCGCCCACGGCGGCGCGAAACCAGTACAACCCGCCATCAGGGTTGCCGTGCATCACAACCACCCAAAAAACACCTCCATTTAATTTTCTCTCTCCTGCTATTTGGGCGGCGCGAGCCCATACAACCCGCCATCGGGGTTGGCTATTGACGGCGACCGAGAAGAGAGGGTGGCGGCTGTTGCGGAGGGTCTCTTCGGGGTGGATGATCAAAGTTGAGGAGAGAGAAAATTAAGTGAAGGGCTATTTTGGGTGGTTGTGTTGCACGACGGACCCGATGAGGGGTTTTTCTGGATTCGCGCCGCCATGGGCGGCCAATTGGTGGTGTTGGTGGGAAAGTGGAGGTGGTTGGGTTGGCCGACGGTGGGGAGGGTGGGGTGGTCGACGGTGGGGCGGTGGGGAGAGGGTTGCTGGGAACTTTGGGAGAGAGAAAAACAATTTAGTTTTTTTTTTTCATTTATTTGTTATTAATTACAATAGATTTATTTTAATTTCATTAGTTATATGCCACCTCATCGTTTTCCATCCAAAAGTTAACGGCGTTAGTGGAGAGGGGCACCACGTGCTATGGGTGCAAAGTTCGGGGGCACCTCAATGTACAAGTTTCAAACATAGGGGCACCACAAGCATTTTGACATAGTTCGGGGGCACCACGGGAATTTGCCGATATAAATATATAGCCCGCGCGTGGTACGGGCATGCAAACTAGTTCATTCTTAAACCTTGACCCTTCCTAGCCCAAGTCACGATAGAATCTGCGAGGGTAGCAAAACATTGGGAACTCTTTTTAGATGAATATGTGAAAGCGATAAGCACAGAACACTTAGATGACGAAGAGACCAACTTTGAGGGTGCTCAAAGAAATAGATTACAAAAACTTAAAGTGGCAAAGGCCTATTCTAAGGCGGCCAAACTACCAAATTGGTAATAAAAGTAGGGGACAAATGACAGATTGGTAAAAAAAAAACGAACTCCGGCGACATATTGGTAATAAAAAGTGACACTATAATGGTCTCCGTAATTTGATCATAAAAGCCACACTTCATCATGTATTTGATCGAAACAAAATCCTTAATTGTAGTTTATTTCAATATATTAATGATCTAGGATTTTTAGCTACACAAAAACCTGTTACGAAGAACCGTTTAGAGCTCTAGAAGTGGAGTGCTCGTAAAATCCCCTGTTTTGGACCAGTTTGGGTATTTGTTGTATATCTCTTTCAATATATGATGAAACCATGAGTTTTATGACTCGTAATAATACTCCTAAGAGATTGTGTAAGAATTACCAAAATTATTTTTCAAAGAACATATCGAGTTGATGCCAAATGAGCTCCTAAACACAAGCTATGTTTTTTGAAACCTAAGGGTTTGCAGCATAAGTGTCATACTCCATTTGAACGACTTTTACTTGGTTTCTTGGGGCTATTATTGGTGAGTATAATGCTAACATATACTCCTCTGGTCCTATTTAATTCCTTCTCCCTTTTTCAGGGTTTCGACTTTGTTCTTCCCATTTCCAAAATATTACGGTTTTTGTCGAGAGAAAAATTAGGGAGGCAACATAAAGATGTTGGTTAAGATTAGCTTTTAAATTTATTTGCTAAATAAATCATAAAGTATTATTTATTATTTTTTCTTTTGGATTGCGCAAAAGGGAGAAGGAAGTTTAAATAGGACCGGAGGGAGTAGTTTTTTTATGTCCCTTGATGATATGTTTTGTTGGATGTTATTTTGGATGTTTGATTGGCGGAGTAGTCCATGGTAGCTAAAAGCTTATGGTATGGTCGAGTAGCTAGGAGCTTACGTTTTAGAGGATCGTTTTGTACCTAAAGTAAGGTAAGCTCTAATTTCTTCCTATAACTAGCTGAAAGGCTCAAAGTAAATGAATTTAGATATATAGGTTGATTGGTTCGACCTTGCAATTCACATGGAGCCTGAGAATTCGATATCTATGACCACTTTCGAAACTTGGTCGATAATGATATGTTTTTGTTGTTGAATGATAAAGTAATATGTGTATATGAATTCTACATGAAATTTCCTATGAAATGAAGTGCTGATTCGCGTACGTTGGATTACAGTTAATGAAGTTTGAGGCTTTCTTTGTGAACGAACCCCTTGGGGTTCGTTCACTGGCAGTGGTCTAGAATTTTGTATGTTTGGGGGTACTAAATGAACCTCGATGAGAAATGTCTTTGTATATATGGCGTCGTGAAATTTCCTATGAGATGGTATAATTAAATGTGTACTTTGGTTAAAAATTATTGACGATGTGATTGTTTTATATAAGTTTGGATCATGGGCTTTGCACAACCAACGGTGTATCGAAACGGTCTATTTGAATGATCAAATGAATTCCGATATTGATTATCTTTGTATATATATATGGACCCTTTGCAATTTGAGATATGACATATTGTGTTACACGATTGATTTAGATACAAAATGAATGAGTTATGGTCTAGTGAACGAGTTGTTGTTTTGTGGGTGCCAGATGATGGTACCACAATGTTTAAAGCACAAACAATTGACAAAACTTCTTGTTGTAGTTTCGATTCTCTTATTTATTCCTCTAAGGCATGTTATGTGATAAAAACGATGTCTACTGTTGGAGTTGTGGTTGGTAGGTGATATCTAATAATGACTGGGAGACAATCGAAGTGTACGTTAGTATAATTGGAAGTCTTGTGACATCATATTCACTTTACAAATTTACAAGAAATATTACCCTAATTGACTCGAGTGTGCACATCCTTCGCCAGAGGGTCAGTAGGATGGAATCACACCTAGAAAGAAGTCCAATTAGGAGACTGATAGCTGATCTCCAATCTAGTACACCTGGCCTAGGTGTTTATTTCGTCGATGCGATCAAGGATTGCATCACTCTAGTGGAGGGTTGTTAACTTTCCCCAAATTTAAGTCGTGCTGAGTATTTAAACCATAAGGTATATTATTTGATAATCCACTTTATAAACGGGCGGAGCCGAAAACCAACATATAATAAATATTTCACAGCGAACATAAACCAAACCACAATAAGACGCACCACATTCGGCCCTTGGCGGAATAGACGACTATGGCCGAATGGCTGAGAGAGAGAGGAAAGGCCGAGAGGACGAGGCCGTGAAGACCGGGAGCACAAACAAGGTTGTCGAATGGCCTTAAAGCGATTTCAACGATCAACAACAAGTAACTTATGTGAATAGAATTATAGAACAATAAGATATGATAAGAAATCATGATTAAGAATGTGGAACCCATGAATAGAAGATCAGATCACATATATGAACAAGATGGTCTATAGCTCAAACTCATAGGACATACGTTCTTACCACTTACGCTAGTCCTAAACTCAAATATCTTTTTCAAAATTCGCAAAAGACACTTCTTTGAACAATTCACCTATATAAGACATCAAGCGACATCTAATTAACACTAGAACTTCACTACTGTTCACCAAAACACCACCAATCATCTTACAAACATAATTATTATCTAACTTACCCAAAGCCATTAATTATATACTCAAATTCCTTTATTAAACCTAATGAGCCGAAGTGAAACGAATATAGAAACCTCTAAAACATTAACTTAAAATTACCGGATTTGCAACAAATTCGCATCATAGATTAGTAACACCATAAACATGATTTCTCATTAATAAATTCTCCTTTTCCATTATATATAAGTCAATAAAACCCTATGACTATATCCTGATCCTCCAAAAAACCACAACAAAACTCTTTTAAATATATTAGAATTCCATAATTCAATTACCTATTAATCGTATAACAATCCTCTACAAACCCAAATCAATTAAACATGGATTCACTCATCAAATCCCATAAAATCATGGTCATAACACCTAATCAGTCAAATAACCACAATGATATAATATAATATATAATATATATTGATTAATAGCGGTGGATTTAAGCTTCTAAGCATATCCACGTAAGACGCTGATGTCAAATGAAAACTTTCGTAAATACCGCTCACATGGTAATGGAAGACACATGCACGCATACACAAGACATACGCTTAAGAATATATTTTGTTGCTATATTTACAACAATTATGCAACCGTTACCACTAAAATCGGCAAGAATGTCTCTTAAAAAATATTCTAATAATATAATATATAATATATAATATATTTATTAATAGCGGTGGATTTAAGAGCTCCTAAGCATGTCCACGTAAGATGCTGATGTCAAATGAAAACTTCCGTAAATACCACTCACGTGGTAATGGAAGACACACGCACGCATACGCTCATTTTGGGAATAAGGCTTGGTTGTTGTTGTTGTTGTTGTTGTATTTACAACAATTATTCAATTGTTACCACTAAATTCGGCAAGAATATCTCTTAAGAATTATTCTAATGAAAATATTATTCTGATCTTTGAAATATTTGCAGCTATTATTCACGAAAAATTGGCAGTATTATTCTCAAGACTTTGGCAAGAACTTTGGCAACATGGAATTTGTCGTGACTCTATTTGTGTTGCAAGCTTAAGCTTTCACGACGAGCAGTTCATGTTCCCTAATATATTTGCTTACGAATTTATGGATAATAATGCTAACAATTATTACCATAATTTCTCGCAGCCCATTTTAGGCCACCATCAATTCATTCCCAGAATAATATTTTCGAGAAAATGTAATGCATGGTAACAAGTACTAATTAATTAACAACTATTCTATTTCATTAAAGAGTGCATTAGGATCAAATCTGGCTATACTAAATAAAAAATATGTAGCGTACTTGGTCGTTACGCTACAAATGTCCAATTTGGCATCTGAACAACCATGAGCTTCTTGAAATTGCTAGTTTTCATAGGTAAACACTTGCTTATTCTAATTGATCGATTTAGCTCCGTTACTAAATAGTTATACACAAACGAAAAAGTAGGTTTCAAAAGCTCATTGATTAATACAACTTCGAATTCTTACAACCTTAAAGTTAATCTTGGTAATATTAGACAATTGACATTTTATATAATATATCAATAGTAACCTTAAATTAACAGTCTACAGTAAAGTAACATTAGTTATGTTTTCATTTGAACGAATGAATAAAGAATAAAAAACGTATTTGTCTACTACTGTTGTTTTATACTATTGCATATATAACTCTAAAACATAATATTGAAAATCTGTTTAAAAGCTCCAACATGGGATTGTCGAACTACTGATGTCCTATGGGTAAAGTGATCTTTAATTCACCATCTAAAAGTCCGACAAAATATTATTCTAGATTGTTTATCGTATTGCTTTCTTATACAAAACTTTTCACGAGTGAATTTTACCCGTATTACAAGTGCTTCTTTTACAACCTTAAAATTTCGCTTAAACAAACGTGGAAATAATTTAGAATCGTTTTGCCCCAATGGACATCAATCTAAATAATAGAAAACGGAAATCTTAAATGTGGAAATACAGTTCTCAAAATTGAATCAAAATTACAAATTAACCCAAAGTATAGTTCAATAAATGTTTATGTAAATCCCCAGCATGCATGACAACCACTCTAGCAAGCATCCACTTCCAGACCTGTCAGTTATGGCATCAAAGAATGACATAGGCCCTAGAATAAGGTAGTGAATGAACCAAAACACATACTGTCAGCACATAGTAAGTAAGAAATCACAAAACAAAGGTAACAAAAGATACGGGCCTTGAGGCTATTTTCTGCTCCTTTAAATGGTTCCGGAAAGAATTCATTCTCCAGAATCCTTTTGAAGATCGCCCAGCCCCTCTCATGCTGAACTACAGATCCATCTGCTCGTGTTCATTGCACTTGCTTAAAGAACTCCTGGATCCTCATCCACCAACGACCATCTACCTGCTTCAGGAAAGTGCAGCAATTTTCACCATGAATCGCTCTGGGCATCCGACAGTCAGAAAAATCCTTTCCCAGTGAGAATGAGGGGTCTCTTCTTCTGCACGGCATCTGACATGTTTGCCAACAACATATCATCATTATTCCCTCCATTATTTCCATTATTTCCAGCATTACCGTTGTCTCGTTGTTACTGTTGTTACCATCGTTACCATGGTTACCATTATTGTTTTACATGGCGTTGGCCATTTGAGCTACAACCATAACTTCTTGTTGTTCTGCCATATAAGCTAAGATGGCTGTCAAGTTGAGAGCGTGATTGTTACCTCGCACCATTTTCTATAAGGTAATCATGTTTGAATAAGTCACAACCAATTCAATTACTTATAGTACTAATCAGTGTTAGTGTTAAGCACAAATCGTGATAAACAATAAATGAATAGTAATTCATGCCACAAGTAAGATTCTGATACCAACTATAACAACCCTAAATTTTCGCTAAAACAAAGTCTAGTAAATATAGAGTGATTATGCCGCAATTGACTACCAAGACAATTTTTAGGCTTAACAATCGATAATCCAAGTAACTAAACAACAGCGGAAGACTTTTCAAAGTCGAACTATAGTTTTCCAAATGCGAACTCAAATTACAATTTAGTGAAAATGGCTAGATGTTAATGAACTAAAAAACCCATCATGCGTGGCAGCCACACAAGCAAGCATCAACTTCAAGACTTGTCAACTATGCCATCGAAAAATGACATAGGCCCTATAAATAAGGTAGAGAATAAACCAGAAACAAATGGCCTGTTTGGTATCGTTTTTTGTTTTCAGTTTTCAGCTTTTTTGAAAACCAAAGTCCCGTTTTTTTAAACGATAAAAAGTGGTTTTCAGTTTTCAGTTGTCAGTGTTCATTTTCTATATGACTATTATAGAACCAAATCATTTAAAGTTAATTTAGTAACTTATTTAACTAAATATTTTACACAAAAAAACAAAAAACTGGAAACGACAGTGATACCGAACGGGCCCTAAACATCAGCACAGGCTGAGTAAAAAATCACAAAGTAAAGGTTAGCGAAAAAGATACGCTTCTTGAGGCGCACAACTAACAAATAACACGTGAGTCTTATGAGTACAGAGATGTAAACAAAAAGGTGCGATAATCACCATATCGCTAACTGTTTTGAACTGTTTTTTTGTAAATTCGCATTCATTCATAAGGATAGGTCCTACCCCCCAGCCATCACATTCTCGAATCGGCTCGAGTTAGAGTATATTTAAACAGATCCTAAAGAGTTAAAATGTGCACACCCCTCTCTAGAGATTCAGTAGGATGCGTACCTCTAGTAGCAAAACCTAATAAGAAGTCGGTAGGTACTCTGACCCAAACACTACCTTGATCAGAGGTATAATAATGATCGGTCATTGTCGTATCACAATCACTTTAGGAGTTATTTACTTTGCCATACTTTTCTTTGCATCCGTTTTAGATAGCTTATTCAACGGTTCATTGATAACTTGATTTATAAAAGGCCGAAGCCGGATTCAATAATCAACAAAATCAATACACAAAACAAGATCAACAAGGGAACAAAACCACTCGGCCAAGAAGCGAGTGACCGAGAGGCCCGGGTGGCCGAGAGCTGAGAAAGGCCGAAAGGCCGTGATTGAGGTAGCCGAGAGGCTATGGGTGGGGCGTCAAATGTCCAACAATAATGTTATACGATAGCAAATTAAAACAAGTGTGATAAAGCAAGGTACATGGGATGATGAAAGCAAAGGTTTAAAGATTGAATTGTAGAAAGAAACATGATAGTATATAGAGTTCAAATGGTAGATCAACGATCTTACCTTTCAATGCTAATTCTTAATCAAGTTCTTCTAACAAAGTCCACGAACTACTCCTCATTGAATCCTCAACCTACGTATCCAATCAATCACAAACTCAATTGATAATTCCCTAATTCACAAGGTGTCATAAGTCATGAATATCACAATTAACACTAATATATCATGAATCCAAAAGGAAACAGTATCAAATAAACATGAATAACCTCTACCTCCAACCTCGGATGACCACCAAATTTGAGTATGTCATAAAAATTTATGTCAGGTACGTCACCTCCAAATTTCGTCCACAAAATCCTAGCGGATCAACGGAAATCAATCTCACACTAATGAACCATAAACATGAGTTAGGGTGTACTCACGAATACTAGTATAACTTTTGTTACACAAATTTAGGTCTTACTACTTTCGGACATGTTGTCAAAACTAGAGTTAGGAACATCTCCATAAAATCTCGCCTTAAAATACCTTAGGAGTCTACGGGAATAATCAAAATACCGCGGGGGCGGAACAGTTCTCGGGTAGATAGACACTGCTCTACTAAAACACCTCCATAGGGAGCTTCCGGTAGGATCTTGGAGGGCTTTACATGTTGTAGAATTTGTATTGAAAGCACGGTTATACTGCCACTAACAAAGACTTAATCAGAGGTCGTATGTGAGAGTTGTGTGTGTTTGAAATTAACACATTAGTGTTGAGAAATTATGCCGGTGGAGGATACGAAAAGGATACGAAAAGGAGAGAGGTGGACAGAAGTGAGGCCGAATAATTATGAAAGGGAAATGTCACGCCCCAAAACGAATATTGGAACATAACAGACGGCTACCCACAAAAGTAGGCTAAGCCTTTCTTATTCATTAATCGTCGATGGTCCAAAACAAATACTACAAAGTATTGTACATCCGACAATTAATATACAGACAGGCAGACAGCTATAATCGTCATCTAAAGGAATTTACAAGGTCAAACTGGTCCGGGTATCTCACTCAATTCCCCATTCCAAGCTAGTGACAATCACCTGAAAAGAGTTTATTAATGAAAGGGTGAGCTCAACAGCTCAGTAAAAGATAGTCTCTAATTTAACCGGATCAAGCAAGTGCTAAGACAGTAAAACAGATAATAATAATAATAATCATAAAAATACGATAGTTCTCAATAGAGGGTAGTAATAGTTCTGATTAGTTAAGAAGTTCTCAATCAGTGCCAGTTTAATCCCTTGGCAGGGTCAGACGGATATCCTCAGTTCACAGTTAGCCAGAACATTAACTAACCCACAATTCAAAAGTAGTTTTAGAAAATATTCAGA
>JBBYHQ010000003.1:7080-25474 GCA_038382645.1 Spergularia azorica
TATCATCAGCATCCTTGGAGGTAGCTGATGAAGGAGATGGTTTTAAAGGTACTTTCTTGATCATACTTGTCACAAATTATGAGTATTTTCAAGAGTGAATGATGTTGGCCTTGAAATATGTATTCTTCTGTATACTTTTTGTGTCTTTGACATAATAATAATTAGATTTAACACAAAATATCCTCCTAGACCATTATATGAGGAGTACAGATTTGCTGCAAAATTTACTTTGAGAACTTTACTGCAACATTTACAAAATTGCACTCGTTGTTTTTCTGTTAGTTATATAGGATTATATACTACAGTATGTGCCATGATCTCATTGGTGAAGTTTTTGTCGAATACTTATTTCGTTAGTGCTTTTTTACTTGATAATTGTATTTATTGTAGACACGAGGAATAAAATTACCCATAACTAGTAGCACATCCCCTCTATTAATCTCTATCTACCCCCTGGGGGAAAATCGAACATTAAATTTATTTTCTACTATGAAGGAAAAGACATGAGTGAAAAACACCTGTGCAGCTGCATTTTTCTTATTTATGAACAAAATGGGTTCATATTTACCCTTCTGTTCTCATTCTTGTATAAATACACTGATAGGGTTATTCTCCGGGAATCTATCTGTGGATTTAATGGAGGGCTCGAAATGGAACATTAGTAGAAGTGGCTTCTGTGGAATGCGCTCCAAGAAGGTAAAATCTTTCTTGAAACATGTTTAAAACTACATGTCTGCAACCGTTGGAAAGAAGTGGGAGAAGTAGGCATTTCTATTAGGAGTGTTAGATATTAAGCATCTTGACTTCTCGATATGTTTAACACAAGTACTTATTTTATAGGATGGTTATAAGTGTCCAATGGTAGAAAATCTGAATAAATGGGAATTTAGGGGCTATTTTGTTCTTTTATGGCGTGTAGATATCACAGTGTACTTTTTGTTCATCATCAGTCACCATCTTACAGTTGCTATTTGAAATTACATAGTCGTGCACTTGTGCTATTGTCAATACTAGTAAAATTTCCCAAAACAATTATACTGTTGATGAAGTCGACAGAGGAAGGGAGAATCTAAACTTTCATTCACTCTGCGTAGGTGACTACAACTCTTTTCGAGGGGTGCCGAAGTTGGTTGTAATTAAATATGTAATAATACATAAGGATTCTATTTCCTGGTGCTCTATATTATGTACCCAAACCCACATGCTAAAGAAAGAGTGGAACGTAAATCTTCCCTGAGAAAACCACCAATACATATCATATTCGTTTTCTCACGTTTATCTTTTTTAACACTGTTCAGTTCGATGGATTCATTGATCTGGATGCATATGACACAATAGCGTTAAAGCTCAAAGGAGATGGTAGATGCTACATTTCTACGGTGAGTTATCTCTATCTAGCTATGTCAATTATCCGCTGTTCTCATGTAAAGTGCTATAGACACTGACACTTTCTTCTTCGGTTTGAATTCCAACTGAAGTTTTATTATGTGCTGTCAGATTTATACAGAAAATTGGGTTAATTCCCCTGGACAGCAAGAAGATAATTCTTGGCAGGCTTTTGTATATGTACCTGCAGGAAACTGGTATATTGCTAAGGCACGTTTGAAAACTCAGACTTTTCACGTCGTTTTAAGATTGACTTCTTACCCTTTAAAAATCTCTGGGCATTATTAAAGGGAGTCTTTGATCCAATCATGTGCATGCATATCTTGTTAATCAGATTACAAATCTCATTCTCCAAAATAAAATGTTAGTCACAAATGCAGGACTCTGTTTCATGTTTGTCATGCGAACCTCTCATCAAGCAGAACTTCTGTTGTAACTTCCATTTCTCTTATCTGTGGTCATGGTTGTGTGATCGAGCTTAGCAATAAAATGTGGCGTGGACCTTAATTTACAAACGCAGTCATTTTTCCGAATTTAATGTTCACTTACATTCCATTGAAATTTGAATTTGATTCACATTCCTAAACTTTGAGGATCACGGTTGACCTAGTGGGTGGGAACCCAACATGGGGTTCGTCCGAGATTGGAATCCTCATATCCCCACCTTTGCAGCATTAGATGTACTTTGTACCAAAAAGAAAAACATTCCTGAACTTTGGCAAACACTGTCCTACTATACTGGTTTTTAGGTCTTGTTGCTTTCAATGATGTCATCGGTGGAACTTCTGTTTTCCTGTGCCATTGATGATTCTAATGTAATTTTCTTCAGATTCCTCTTGCTCGATATCTACCAACTTGGAGGGGCAATGTAATTGACGCAAGCATGGAAATGAATCCTTCTCGTGTTCTCGGGATGTCACTATCAGTAAATGCTGACGGTGGTGTTCCAGGAGCTAGATCTGGACCAGGTGACTTCAGAGTGGAAATTGATTGGATCAAAGCACTAAGAACAGAGTAAGTTAGGAAGATGATGGTTGCTCAAGGTGGTGTTCCAGGAGCAAGCAAGTTATCTTATGGACGGGGTGACTTCGGAGTGAAAAGAGATTGGATGAAAGCAAGTTTGGAAGATGACCGAAGGGAATAAAGCTATCTTATGAGGTCATGTATCCAATTTTTGTTCGTCCCTTTTTTAGCGATACGTGATTACTTAACTAAATCTGTTGATCAATTTGGTGGACTCTCATGTAACCAAAAAATAAATAAAAATCTTGTGAAATGTTCATTGATGATGCGTTTGGATCAATAGGTTTACACTGCGCTCGTCATATGGATTTGTTGACATCTTTGGTGGAGACTTGGTCAAGTTATATTACAATCGCTATCACTCCATCTTAGTTAGTTCAAAATCAGTTGAAAGAAAAGAACCTGTTTGGGGAATATCATGAGTTCAAATTCTCACTATCAGTCCATTTTAGTTAATGCAAAATAAGTTGGATAGAAGAACACTGAAAAACTAAATCTTATAGATGGCATTGTCTTGAATATTCAGATTCATCTTTCATAGAAAGTTTGAGGTAGTCTAATGTCACTAATGTGGAATTGGTAGTGGTTTGGTCAAATCACATTCTCCATTTTGTGATGTCTTAGTTTGGTGGTTTGGTCAAATAGCAAGACAAGTGAAACTTGAAATTAATTTAGACAGTTAATCCAATTATAAAACACCTTATTTACAATAATCAATTAAAATATAGAACTAAAAAAAATTAATAAGAATATGTGTGGATAACATTGCGGTAAATGTTGATGGGGGGTTCTAGGTGAGGCGGGGTGAGGGTTGGGAGTTGTTGCACGGGGTGAGGGTTCGGAGTTGTTGCACGGGGAGATGTGAGGCTTGTTAGGTGTAGAAAGGTTCGGGACCGTTGGGAACCGGAGGTGATGGAGGCGAGAGCAATTTTGATCGGATTTCAAATTGCGTGGCAGCAAGGGCTTAAGGAGGTCATTTGAAGTCAAATTCCCTTCAATTAGTGAATGCACTTAAGTCCAAAAGTTGTGTCTAGTTATTTTGGTTTCGTTGAATTGTTTTTTTTTTTTTTCCACTAGTAGTTTTCGTTTTGGGAGCAGCTTCTTGTCAAATAAATTGACAAGGGAAGGTTTGCCCTCATTACACCCTTGTGGTGGGACCCTTTCCCGAACCCTCGCTTAGCGGGGACGCCAATGTGCACCCGGCTGCTCTTTTTTTTTCTAGTAGTTTTCAGTCATGTTCGTCGTTTGGGAAGCAGAGCGGCTCATGAAGACGATCACTTCGGTCCTTACTACTTTATGAGCATTCTACCCGAGTGTGGGTGGATAGTGGTTTGTAATCTCTACTTGATATTGCGGCCTCAGATTTTATAGGCCCTATTTCTTAATACAGTTTTGAGGTCTTTTCAGTCAAAAAAACATTGCGGTAAAATCCAATATCTCCTAGTTGGGTTGCATGAACCAATTAGCACCACGTCAGCCAACGAAGCTAGTAACTTCCGTAGCAAAATGTGTTCCCCTCATCCCGATAAGATTGCATGTTAACACATACTCATTCGTCCCAAAATCAACATGAATGATACGAGTACTCCTCAATTTTCAATAGTTAAAGGAAATCGCTAGAACCCCCCTATTTTTTTGTGTCTAATTTTACAAGGAATCACCAACAAATTAATTGACCAAATCATTTCCAACAATTATTAATAATTCTCCCACCATGTTGAAGACCATAACATCATCCCCTCCTTCACTTCCACTCTTCAAATTCAACAAATCTACATCTTCTCCATCACGCTGTCTCGCTCTCCTCCCCTTCTCAAAACCCTCATCTTCTTCTTTACCCACCTTCAAATTCAAGAAAACCCCAATAATGAGCAGTTGGTTGGGCAAATTGGGTTTCGGGCCGAAAGCCCAGGAAGCATCAATGGAGGCGTCATCAATAGCCCAAGGCCCGGATGATGACCTGCCTGCCCCCGGGCAGCAGTTTGCCCAGTTTGGGGCAGGCTGTTTCTGGGGAGTTGAGCTGGCCTTTCAGAGGGTGCCAGGTGTCAGCAGGACAGAGGTGGGTTACACCCAAGGGTTTGTGGATAACCCTTGTTATGAAGATATTTGCACCGGGATGACTAACCATTCTGAGGTGGTTCGGGTTCAGTATGATCCGAAAGAGTGTGGGTATGGTACCCTGCTTGATCTTTTCTGGTCCAGGCATGATCCTACTACCCTTAATCGCCAAGTATGTTTCTTGCTTTCCTTGTTAATTTGCTAATTTGATTAATTTGTGACTAAAGTTTTGTTCTTGTTGATTTCTGGCATTCGAATTGTTTGCTTGCTGGTTTGTTCATTGGAAATATTGATTAATTAATTAAGTTCAAGGTGTTTTTTGTTGGATGTTGCCATGTTGGATTGTTTGATGGCTGTGATTTGTGATGATTTAGTTCATGGTTAGTCGTTTTGAGATATGAAGTTAGTTGTTGATTAATGAATGGAGTAGTTCTGAAGTGTGATTAATTTTTGTTCTTGTTGATCTTGGCAGGAAAAATTGAGGTTGTGGGTTGGATTTGTTGTTTTGGTGGGTAGTGTCATGTGGGTTGTGAACTTGTGACTTGTGACTGCCTCACTGTTTTATTGGTATTTTAGATGGTGATGTTAGCCGTTTCAGAATTTGATATTATTGTCGATTCTTCTGATTGATTGATAGCCAATCTATTTTCATTGACGCCGAGCCAAGTTGATTGATTGCCTGGCCATGCTTCTGTTTGCTTCCTAAATAAAATGTTCTGTTGGAAGAGTGGTAAAGCTTTGTTCTTGTGGGAAACTTTAATGGCAATGCTTTGGGATACTGATACAATATGACCAGCCCATCAACATGTGTAATCCAAAGAAATTCTTTGTGTCTGATGAATTAGGTTCCATTCTTTCTGGACCATAACCTTTGTCCATGTTTCTTTTGTTTGCGTTGGAAACATAATGGGGGTTTCAGATGGCGATTCATGTTAGCCGACCTCAAATCATTTTGGGACGAGGGTTTGTCGTTGTTATTAGGAAACATGATGAGTAGTTTGGTAACATACATTGAGAGGGTCAGCCCCAAATTTGCTTATTGGTGAGGCCTTGTAGGGGAAGTATCACCCCATGTCCTGGTATCTCTATAGGCAGTGTTGCTGGTTGATTGCTGATCTCATTTTGGACGCTCACCTGCATATATCGTGATTCATATTTCAGGTCCCTTCCCACCACCTGTCTTACTTTAGCCCTCATCCCATCCTTTCCCTCTCTCTTGCATCACGTGTTTGATATATCTCTTTCCTCCAGACAGTAAGTCACCGGAGAGTGATAATACCATTAGCAAAAAAGAATGAACAAGTTTGTAGGTCTGTGAAAGGGTTATGAGTTTGTGGTGGAGACATTAGTAATCTCTGTGAAGGTTTAGGTACATATTGCGTTTGGGGTTTTTCATTCTAGTGTTACTGATTGGTCTTCACGAGGGGGCAAATTAAGTCTTTAGGATAGCGGATTTACGCGCCTTGTACGAGGAGTATGTCATAATGAACCCCTATATTTCCAACCCTCCTTTTGGACAAACCATGAAAGTTGTGAAATTTACAAATGTAAAGAACTAAAGATCCTCCACAAACTAATTGGTTGTTGGCTTTTGGTGTCAGGGTGGTGATGTAGGTACCCAGTATAGGTCAGGAATCTACTTCTACACACCTGAGCAAGAGAAAGCTGCAATTGAATCGAGGGACTTGTATCAGAAGCAGGTTAACAGGCCAATTGTTACTGAGATCTTGCCTGCAAAGAAGTTCTACAGAGCCGAGGAGTATCACCAGCAGTACCTTGCTAAAGGGGGGCGTTTTGGCTTCAGGCAGTCGACTGAAAAAGGTTGCAATGACCCAATCCGGTGCTATGGCTGACCCCTGTCAAGCCATTGGAAGTTAACATGCATTTCGGAGTTATATTCTTTGTATAAACTAAGACCAAGAAATTTACTTATGTTATACTAGTAGATGATATCTGATATGTATAGCTGGCGTGAATACTACTTCATATATTACCCCTCTTCCTGTATCTTGTAACTTCTGATGTTATCCACTTATCCTTGCAAGTTACTGTTATGTGTAATCAAGGTTTTGCTTATAAATGCGTCCGCAATTAAATACTCAATTCAAGTCTTGGATATTCTGGTGCTGATTTTCATATGAGCACATTGTAGTGTAATAATTACGCCTAAGCTATTGGTGGGTTACACTTGGTGTAGCCGAAGTAGAGCACCTGAGCGAACATGTGTCTCCAATTAGCCTATGCTTATCACTTAAGCATGCAACATGGAACACTCACATAAGACTGTCCAACCTCATACCCGTGTATAGTGCAATTGTTTATAAACGCATAGGACCTGAATTGGGGGGTTGGTGGAACCAAAACAACAGAATCTTTAAGTTGAAAGGTTTCATGGCAAAATCCGGAGTTGATCATCATCTTCATGTGGTCGGCATTCGGGCACATGATCCCGTTTTACCAGCTTGCCACAGGCTTGGCGAAGCAAGGTGTGCAAGTATCCAACATGTCAACTCCAAGAAACGTCGACAGGCTCCCTAGAATTCCTCCTCAACTTGGAAACAAAGGGCTACCTGAGGGAGGCGAGGCCAGAGTTGATGTAGAGTTTGATGAGATCCAATACTTGAAAGCAGCGTATGATCTCCTACTTGAATTGCAAGGAATTCCAAGGAGAGTACATTGAGTTGTATCAGACGCTGATCCGCCTGAGAAAACAGAGACGACCACATGGAATCAAGTCTTCAACTGGCTTGATCAACAGAAGCCCAGATCGGTTGTATACGCAGGGTTTGGAAGTGAGTATAAAGTAACCAAAGACGAGGTTTATGAGATTCATATGGGGTCTTAGGAGACCCACATGGGCAGCAGGTGTTACCTCCACACTTCAGAAGCCGAACATCAGGGAAAGGATTCGTCTGTCTAGGATTGGGATTTCTTTGTTTCATTCAGGGTGGGGTTCCATCATAGAGACACTACAACATGGACATAATCTTGTACTACTCCCCTTTATAATTGACCAAGGTCTCAATGCAAGACCCATGCTAGTCAAGGGTTTGGGTGTGGAAGTAGAGAGGAGACAAGACGGATCCTACACCGGTTTGGAGCCGAAGCTGACAAGATTAGTGCTCGAACCAGGCACGTTGCAGCGGTCTTTGGTCAAATTTGATCATCACTAGTGGTAGATAATAACAAGGATTTCCCAATGTATTTTGTGTCTTGCTTTCTCAATGTATTTCAATTAGACATTAAAACAGAGTATTTCAATTATAATCATATATACATGGTAGATTGGTGGTACAGCGGATATCAGTAAACTTGCATCTTCTTTTATTGGGATGCGTTGACGATCAAGTTATTCAGTAATCAAGCAATCTACTGATTGAACTGATGCCAGGGATTGAAATGGCAAAATATTAATCCAAGTTTTTGGTGAGAGCTCTCATAACATAATTAATCATATTGCACCAAACATTCACAAAACATAACATTCATCAATCGACTGTCTGTCACCTTGTAACCTATCAACTCTCAAAGTGACAATAATCATAATCACTTCCTTTCGTTGGCAACCAAACCAGCAACGACCTAACCCTTCCTAGATCCTTATGTAGATAATCATATATGGAGTAAACCTGGAGGTAAAATCCGTCAAGTCAGGCCCCAGACCAACGGAAAAACTGTCTCAGTCTCACATATATAGGTAAGGTGACAAAGATGGAGTCGAATACATTGAACTCATTTTCGAACATTAAAAAAAGGTCTCTCATCTTGACTTCTTGTCCTTCGGTACGTTTCATCAAACCTCAATCCTCAACGGAAATTCCAACTTTGCAAAATATTCCACAAAAACTAAATAATTGAAGCCAATGTACATGTACCAAACAAGCTTTTTCTTTTCTTTTCTTTTTCTTTTTTTTGGTGAAAATACCAAACAAGTCTGAAGTCACTATAATCTTAACAAGTCCGAGTATATCTCAATTTCTAAATGATTCTCAGGCTCGCTACGATTATAGTTAACATGCATCTCTATGGCTACAATATACCGAGGACATTATGGTCAAGATAGAGGTACTAGTACAAATGTACACTAGATCCAACAACCAATCCCCCCCCCCTCTTCTCATATACGGAGTATTTGCATTTGCGACTCATCAATAGCCAGGAATAAAATTGTTCGCTACATTGTGCAATGTTTAAGATCATAAAATGGGGCGTGCACAAGCTACCAAATGGACTCTTCCTCTACTATATTTATATTCATATATATGTTCACCTTCTTTTTCCTTAATGGTTGGAATTCTTCCTCTAAATCTGACAAATTTTGAACAAAGGAAAAAAGTGGGAGGCACAACTTACTTGAAATAAAGAACCATATGCACATACTACCCATAAGCAATGCCTCTACTCTATTTTTTTTTAACAATGGATGTAGTAACGAGGGGAGAGCGTTAAACAAAAAAATTTGAGCAGCCGCCTCGATGTGTTTGCAGATTCTGCATCTGGGAGGACCGCTTCTAAACTGCAAATGGCTTACTGATTTATATTATGTGGCCATTTCATCAACTTCCGAGTGGAAAACAAAACTAGGAAACGTAGTGGTGATATCCCTGCGTACATATTTGTTGTAAACAAGGGAGTCAGGCTCATACTCTCCTAACTGTAAGTGAGATACCTGAGAAATGCAATGAATATGCATACCTGAGATACTGCAATGTCATTATCTTTAGAAGTGAAGGATTTCTTGACACAAACTGCTGCCACTCTGATTTATCGATCTTTCCGTCTTGATCTGCGTCAGCCTCTTGGAAAGTCTGCTCAAGTACAAAATTAGTAATATCCAGTGAATATTGGTTTTATATCTATGCCGTTTCTTCCCAAACAAGAGCTCACCTTATCGAGTATAACTTCGATTGTTTCGTCTGCCAACTTCAATTCGGATTCACATAGAATTGCAATCAACATTTGCCTCACCTGCACAAAGTGTTCATATTCAAAACGAGTCTACAAGAATGTTTCATATGACAGAAGAAAAGACCAAAAACTAGAACACATGGCGCCTTGTTAGGACTAAAAATTTTCTGAATTCTCTGGAAATTGTAGAAAGTAGGCAAAATAAGCAAAGTACAAACAATACACGGAACGACCAAGGAAAATCAAAATTTCACAATTACCACATGCAAATACCGCACTTCCCTAGTCCCTACATTCCCAAACCAGCAGACTCTTTGATTGAAAAGATGGGGTTGTCCAAGACTCCAAGTCATGGCATTATGTTTCTACCTTGTTTCTTAAAGTTGATGCCCATTATCAAGTGATGCCAATTTGTTATCCATCGGAAGTCAATATGATATGACAGGAACAATGAAGGCAAGAACTTCAATCTTAATTGCACCCAGCTTCACAAGGACAAAAAAAAAACAGACACAAAAGCCCACACTGATTTCTGATTTCTGAACATGTAAACTTAGTAATGGCCACTTCATCACCACACTGAGAGACAATCGTCACTTGCAAACATAGTAATCTAGGAAATATAACAGCGCAACAATGCAAGTAAAGATAACGGTAAACATTGAGTCTCACTTAAAAACCAACGACAACAACCACATTATATATATAGAAGCAACATTCATATGGCAACAGAGGAAAAAACACAAGAGAAAGGAAAAATAACCAACTTGCTAAGACGAGATCAAATAAAAGGAAAACTAAAAAGAACTAAAGCTCAATGTACCTCTTGCCGCTCAATAAATCCAGTGCCATCTAAGTCATAGAGCCTGAATGTGACTGCAAAGAGGCAGAAGGATGCATATGGTCAGATAAAAACATCCCACGATAGAGAATGCAGTAAGGCTAGTCAGCAATTTTAATGCAACATACAATCCATCTTGTCTTCTATGGAGGCGTTGGGATGAAAAACATTAAGCGTCCTGACGAAGTCACCAAAGTCCACAACTCCTTTTCGTTTAACATCAAACAAATCAAAGATCTGCATGCAATTCACAAAGGGGTCAAACATCCAGCTCTAATGTCGAGACAAAATCTTAAAGTATCTATCATAGTTGTGATGACTTTAGCCGCAGTAGGATAAGATGATCAGCATCATACCCGGTTCGCAAACAAATTCTCTTTCTTTTTGTTCTTGAATAAAGCAAGTTGAAATTCCTCCTGAAACAAAGACTCATCTGTCAGCGCTCTCAGCCATTATCTACACAACTAAAAGCATACGCATGTACCGCTGGTGATGCACTTATGCACATGTTACAAATTAAAACAACCAAACAACAAGTACTAAACACAAAAGCTCATCCCATGTGCAAGAGTCAAGAGTCTCAAGACCATCAAGGATGGAAGATTGGAAACTATTTCAACATAAGACTAAATTATGGACCCATCGACCATCTCTTACTCAACCTACTTACTTAGCAATTGCCGTAATTGATAAAGAGGGCATAAAACCTCATACAGTTTTTACCCCTTCAAACGGATAATATAAAAGCTATAATCACAAAGATGTCAGGTACAAATTGTTCACCCCTGGAATACGCATGAATATAGAGGATTCTAGAGGATTAGGTACCTTGCTTATAAGCCCATCATCAATCACAGAACTGCTAATGCTCTTGAACAGCTCGAACAAAGCTTCGACCTCACTAACGCTAACTGTTGAAAGGAATGAAAAGTAACATAACTGATTCAGCTCAGTTGTAGTGGAAAATCGACGCACCGTATACATTATACAATTACTCGTCTATAATTGGAAACAAGACCCCTATTGTTATAAACACGTACGCTAACAATATATAGTTCATGGAAAGACAAGCATGTCAAATGATATCGATAAAGCTAGCTTCTTTAGAATCCAAATGAAAGCAATAGAGGAGCTTACAAGCAGTTTGCGAAGCAAGATACACCGGGTCTTCACGTCCAGGCGATTGCTTACTAGCAGTTGAATGAAAACAGCCCATTTTTCTTGTGTCAGAGAGGAAGGAATACCACCCACTCCAATAAGCACTATGGCTTCTACTACAACATCACCAGTAAAACCATCTTAACCTTGCAAATTTCAAAGGACAAAACAAATACAAACCCAAAACATATAAACTGATCAGTACAACAGCATAACAAACTAAAACCCTCATAACTTAAACTTAAACTTGAACAACAAACTGCAGCTCTTGTAAAGCTTCACCCATAAGATTCAAACAACTGTCTTATCCAAGCTTTTGCTTCGAAAAAAACAACATAGTGGTCAAATGCAATCTTTATATTAAAAAAATAAAAAATCCAATCAGAAAAGAAATGAACAAGTAGCCATTAACCCACAACAAATATCACGCCGAATAACCCACAGATTGATATAATTAAAATAATCAAGGAAATGCAGAAGAGAAAAAATTAAGAGTTACCGGAAAAAGAAGGTGAACCGCCGGAAAAATCCGCCGGAATCACGGGTTATCTGGGTAGAAAGGGCCACACCAAAAAAAAAGAAAAAGAAAAAAGAGGTGGTGAGCAAAGGAGGGAGAATAATGTAGGGAGGAGGGTATGGTCGGTTTTATAATAATTTAATTATTTTCAGGGGAGAGTTGTTATACCTATACACGAGAGACAGGCATTGTTTAATTATTTTTATTTAGTTTATTATTATTACAGTTATTTAGAAGGGGAAAATAGGATTGGGGATGATCTCACGGTTGTTAATGTGTACAGAGGAGTGAGAAAGAGAGATCGGACGGCTGCGAAGATGTTTGGAAGGTTATAGGGAGAGAGGAAGAGAGAGAAAATCGGGCTACAACAAAGGCTTGATAACAGGTGTGGAGGTTTATATAAGCGTGTGTATTTTGTGTTCCTATGTGCACGTGACTTTGGGTACATTGCACGTGATCAAAGAGAAATTGGTAAAAAACTAAAAAGAGGAAAAGTTGGTTAAAAATGGTGCGACTGTCAACTTTGAAGCATAGCTCCTTTGTGGGGGAGTTTTTATTTGCTTCTTCTCTGGAGGATTGGGAATATTCTTGTAAAAAAACTTTCATTGAATATTTTCTTTCCTTTTTCCTTATTCAAATGGTGGTGTGCATATTTTGTACATGATGATTTGTAGACACCAAGAGAATTTATATTTTGTTGACTCTTTTATTAGCTAAATTATATATGAAGGGTATTGATTCCTAATATTTCATCCAAATTTAAAGGCAGAGATTTCGCCTAATAATTATACTACCATATGTTCAACAGTAAGTTATTTGGAAATAAAATTTGATCATTTCTTGAATTTTAACCAAAAATTCATCATATATAGTAAGGATATATTCCACTAATATCAAATTCGAGAATAATCATTTTTTATGTGGAACGAGAAATTAAAGATTATGTTACGTTTATGCTATAAGTAGTTGTACATGATTGTTATGCAAACCGGTGGGCGAGTAGCTGAGACACTGACAATGAACTCCGTGGGTGATAGCAACAAAAATGTTCTGCGGGTGAGTTAGCTTGGACCATTATATGTTAGAAAATTCTAAAACAATACGGACTATACTGTATAACTGCATGTACAAATCCAATAAAGTAAGCAAATGCTAAATTGCTACAAATTGAAAGAAAAAGAAACATAATGTTAACTTCATACTTCATCCGTCTCACCTTTAACACCCATGGGTATATGTAATAGCGTAAGAAACTATGTGAATATTATTGTCTATTATGTGAGTTATATAGCAAATTCACCCAATTCGACCAATTGACATGTTTTAGTCTTGTTGAACACGTAGTATATAATATTTCGTAAACCTGAACCTTTTTATTTTATTTTATCTGAGGGATCGTAAAACTGAACCTAAAAATAACAAGTGTGGTTTTGCTTAAATTAGAATTCATGAGTAAGATATTCAATTAAATCTGATACTTATTAAGTTGTTTTAGTTTTATCGAATCGGGCATAACTCCTCTAAAGTGATATTAAATTAAACATAATAATTTTACAATGAAATAGGATGTCATGTGCAATTTTACACGGGTCAACAACTAGTATCTCAATATCTAATACTACTGGCACAAAGCAAATTATTTGTCCAATTCAATGCAACACGGCATGTATTAAACCAATAATTTCTTTTTGTAATCCATTCCTTTTTTGTTTTTTAATTGAACTTGTAATGTAAAATCGGCCCGAAAACTAATTCTCACGGGTGTGATTATAAATGATACACGAAATGGGATAAATAACTTATTCACGTTGGAAAAGTAATATTTAGAAAATATAAATGAAAATGTATTTTTGAAAACAAGGAATAAATGTAATACCCCAGTTTTTCAGAAGTTTAAAGAGATTAAGAGCTCATATGAGGTGCTTAAAATGATTGACAGTGCTACTCATACCAACAAAGTAGATTTTCCTTTTAGAAAACCCATGTGATAAAAACTCCAAAGTTAAGCGTGCTTAACTGAGAATAATTTTAGGATGAGTGACCTCCTGATCAGGGTGCGCATGAGTGAAGTCAAAATGCACTGGAATGATCCGTGTTGGTCTGTGAGGTCCGCAAATTATACCATGCTCCCGGGAGCACAATAAGCATGGTGGTCCTCCTCACAATAGAGGAGTGAGAACTACACTTAAAATAATTTAAAATATATTTAAGTGTGGTCTCTACTCCTCTATTGTGAGGAGGACCACCATGCTACTTGTGCTCCTGGGAGCATGATATAAGCATTGTGTGAGGTCAGCTCACATCTTGGCAAGCTGCCATAGGTGACTACTTCCGACTCATGCGATAAGTCGGGATGTTACAATAAAAACATATGGTAGAGATAATTTTCCATTTTGAGTCAATTCTTCCATCTAGAGTTATTTTTAATTCAAGGTATCTTAATTCAATGGTATTTGTAGGGTTTGATCAATTTGTAATCTTTGAATTATTCTATTTTCATTTCATCAATCTGAAAAACAATCAAATGAAACATATAGTAAGTAACAAAGCATCTTTGAAGACTTTGCTCTTATTTTTTTTCGAGAGGACAACTCAGAAGGAATCTACCGTACTTCAATTATATATTTCAATTTTCAAATTAAAATAAGTTTAATATTGGGGGATTCTACACTGGCTACCAAATGTTTGGTAGTCATTGTAAATTCGACCTTATCAGAAATTAATATAATTAAAACTAATTATTAAGAAAATCATATTAAAAGAATATGGAAGAATACAAGTATCCAACCACCTTCCAACCACCTTCACCCAATCGGGCAGCATCACAATGGGCGACGTCTCCCCGCCACCTCACGAACCATATCTCATGTTATCAAAATCTATCCTTCACTCTCTTCAAGATGGCAGGGAGATGCCCAGCAATGGTGTTGGTTTGGGGTGGGCTTTGCGTCGGTGGGGGGAGAGGAGAGAGAAAATGGAAGGTTGTACAATTACACTTTGCAACAATTATCGCATATTAATAATACGGAGTATTTATATTTCTAGACGAGTCAATCTTGGTTTGTACAATTAAAATTGCTTATGTCACAATCTTTGTAATTTAAACTCTTGTTCAGATCATAAAAATATTGCCCCATTTGATACAGCACGCCACGTACGGATCGGAGCAGCCGAAGACTTTCTTTTTTGGCATTACCAAAGACACAGGCCCTAGAGTGGAATTAGTTTGTCAGAAGTTTCTATCCCTTCATCAATGGCTTCCGGCAACATTCGTTGCATTGTTAACTGTCGTCCATCGTAGCTATGTGCCTATGTATGTCAACATCAGTTACCTCATTTTAACATTTTTTTTTTTTGAAATAACATGTTTACAATCATTGGTAAGCTAAGCTAGATTGCCTACCGAAAATGGGACATATTTCAACATAATCGGATTCTAAAAATTAAGAGTGACCTATCGGTTTTACCTAAAAGTTTACCCTCATGCCTTTTAATGTCTTGTTTTCTTTTAAATAGTATTTGAAAACAAAAATTTAAACATTTGTAATCATTTTAGTTTCATCAATTGAAAACGTGGAATTCAAATATAAATCAAATGTTTGGGAAGGGTGTGATTTAAAAAATGACACCTCTTGGGTGTCATTTGTTTTTTGTTTAATTGGATTTGAAACAAATTCCAAAAGATTTGACATAAATTCAAATTCTCACATTCTTGAATTCTTAAACGTGAGATTTGTGTCGAATTTGGATTTGACAATCAAATCTTTGTTTTTAAACACACTCTTATTTAATTTGACAATTATCAACCATTCGGTATTTATTTTCTAATTTTTTTATCCATAGAGTCGTCCATAGTCCATACGTAGTGATAGTCTGATAGATATCTTGATGATAACTGATAAGTGTAGTACTATACTCGGTAGTACGAGTATGTCGGATCATCTACTGCCCACTTGGCCTGGGCTTCAATTATCCATCCCTTGCTCATGAAACAATCTTCGTCAACTTTAAAAATTGGCTGTTTTTTCAACTTGTATTTTATTTCGAATAAGAAATTGGATAAGATGATAATTAAGCACTCTATGGCACGTGGGTTACATTACATCCAATTCATATACTAGTATATATGAGGTGGCGAGGGTTAACGAAATCATCATAACATAATGCGGAGTAGTAGTATACTGTACAGTAGTATCTAAATTAATTACACCTAACAAGAATAATAAATCAAACATTCTTATTTAACTTTATAAAACTGTGTACTCATGTCATTCTTGCAAAATTTCATTGGAAGACTTTTAGTAGTTTATTTATATATATGTCGTATGTGTCTATTCGACTATTCCTATTTGCGTCGTGCTCGTTTCATATTCAACATCGCAAAATCTAGAAAATCTTATACGGAGTACAATATAATGGCCAACTCTAATCACCATTAATCTACAACTTACGATGTAGTCGATCACGTAAGAGTTTAAATTAGCAAGCAAACATGCTGAACGCACGCGCAAACACTTAAATTAGCTCAGGCAGGGAATTAAGTCTACAATCATCATTATTAGTGGAGACAGACAAACGTGATTAACGTTGTTTAGTCGGTACTTTATGTTATTAATTAGTTTACATTAGTAGTATATGCATTATGCATGGAATCTGATCACCTTATTACGAAGAAATCATGATAAATTAATGTGAACTACTCTTGCACTTTACTTGTAATTTAGTTTTGTGCCGCCCTTTTCCGTTCTACACTTTTTTTTTTCTTTTTCTTTTTCGTAATGTCCCTATCTACGCTCTTTAATCATTCGTTTGGCTTCGTTTAGGATTTTCTCTTTTAATCAAACTTAACATTTTTTTTTTTGAGATAATAATAATATTAAATCTCCTTGATTGAAAACTAATTAGAATACAAAAGCATCCTTTTCGTACTTGGCATGTACCTACCTGTATATAAATACTCCGTATATAATTAGATTTACTTCCTCTATCTTCCTTTAAGCACCTTTCATTTCTTTATGGGAGATGTCTTTATTAGAGCACCTGTTTAGACCAACACTTACTATGGGGTGCCACTCTGTAAAACCAATGAGGTTCCGTCTTAGTACCAGTTTTTAATCAATAGAGTAATAACTCTATGGTTAATGTACTAAATATATCACGCTTTGTTTTTAGCGTGGGCTACACTGTTCTTCAGCCCACCGTGTGCTAAATTTCGGCCCTCGGATTCGAGGATGAATACTCTCGCCCTCTAAAGGCCCTCCATACATTAGATTTGCTTATGTAAAGACCTTAAAGCCCTCTAATTTGGGCCATGGGCAATATAATGTTCAATATAGAACCAGTAAGATGAATCTTTATAGATTGGGCCATCATTTGCTGTTGGCCTTGAATCGAGTCAGCGACGATGAATTCCAGTCCCACTGCGCTCGCAATTGGAGCATCTAGGATAGTAATTGAGTTTTGTTAGAGTCATTTGGAATTTTGGATGACCAACTTTTCCACAAGCTATGTTAAAGATTTTTTATTCACAATTCCCATGCTATATCAAAGAAAATTACTTTTGTACCCTAAAAAATCATGTCTACCATTTTCACCAACATAAAATCAAGGGTAAGATAATAGACATTTGAGTTATTAACATGGGGAAGTAGGATGGTGATCCAAACGACCCATGAAATTTAAATTCCTGCATGACATCCAAACACTTCTATCCAATTTTCCGCGAATTTGACATGAAATTAATTTTTAAGGAAATAAATCAAAACTTCCCGTATAGGAATTGAATTCCCGTATTATTCAAACGAGCACCAAGATACTACCTCCATAGATTAATGTAAGTCGTTCTCCCATATTGAGACACTCTGTTCAAACCTCAATATCTCTTAACATATACAGTACATGTGAAAGTTATGAAAGTATATTTTTCTGAAAGGATTTTTCTTTACGAATCTAATGGTATAAATTTTATAATTTTTTTATAATTACTTTTTCGTTGAATTGAAAGTCAAATTATCGTATCGATAAGGGAAGCGACTTATATTTATTTATGTACAAGGGAGTAATTAACTTGATTCGTAAAAAAAATGAGTAGACACCATTTCAATACGCTCCGATCCGACAACGAGATCAAATGGCCAAAGAAAAACGGGCAGAATGGACCAATCAGCAGCTAACTTAGTTGGCGGGTCCGAGCAATACGACATGCATAAAAAGGTAGGACCCACTTTCTAATTTGGTCATCAAAATGCAGATAAAATTCAGAAAAAAGATGCGGCCAACTAAGTAGTTGGGCCCCCACCCAGAGGAGCAGCCTCTCTGTCTAACTCAGGAATGTCGTCACTGTCAAGCCGACACTTGTGAAACTTAATGCTCTTCCTCCTACGTGTCCTCCTATTCACTTAATAAAAAACAATTACGAAATACTTAGTGATAAAAGTATGAAACTGATGCTTCATGATGAAGCTTGACACAAGCACAAAATAGAATATTTGATTGTATTAACT
>JBBYHQ010000003.1:47574-82506 GCA_038382645.1 Spergularia azorica
ATATCTATCTTAGCTTTGATCAATTCAATTGAAAAATTTATGTTCTATTGTGAATTTAGAGAACATATACATGAGAGAACTATACATATATGAATAAATTAAAGTTCCGAAAAGATATACGTAAATTTTCATGAGAGCAGTATTATGATACTACACATAATTGAAATAGATGAAAAGTCCTACTACTGACTTTGGATTTATTTTGACAAATTGAAGAATTCATGGGTTTATTAGAAACCCTACTGGAGTTTTGAATTGTTAATTAACTTTGATCAAGATGTATAGAAGAAAATTTTAATCCAATTTAAACATTAACCCTCCAAGGAAACATTATAAAAAGAATTGTAAATTATTTTTTTTTTTTTTTTTTTTTTTTTTTTTTTGTGAATAGCTATTCCATCCGTTGGCATTAAAATCTACATACAATGAATATTTATCTCATAGCGTAGCATTGTACATTTATTTGTACTCCAGTTTATGCAATATTCATCAACAAGCAGCGCTATTGAAAATAAATTTAGTAATTCACATTGTAACTTGTCTCCAAAGTAGTTCGATCACGTACAATCAATAATAGAAAATAAAAAGTATTTAATTTTCGTTGGGTCTAAAAAAATTGAAGCTTTAATTGAAAACGAATTTAAGAATCTTAACACCCTTACATTATCTCACCAAATTATACAATTTATGATAATAATCATCACCGATTTATTCAGTCGTAGTTATTATCCAATTTATTCATTTTTTTTTTATAAGTCGAATTATTATTATGGCCAACAAATTAAAGATGCGAAATGTATGGACGACTCATGATCAAATGAGCTCGACGGTCAATCGAATGATTTCCTTAGTCTCCATAGTACTCTTGAGCACCGCAGCACCGACCTCGATAATTTTGGAGGCGTACTGAGGAAGCACCTCCCCGAGGACGGGGGACTCAATGTCCTCAGTCACCTCGCCGTACTGAACTATGATCTTCTGGCCGGTACCCTGTGAGAACCTGAGGCGGCCAACGGGCGCGTCACATTGCCTTTCCTTGCAGTGAACAGGAGATGTGCTGACAACGGGGGCCCACGCGTACATAGAAGCGCCGCAGACGACGGCGTGGTCCATCATAATGGTGAAGGGCAGGGCCTTTAGAATGTCTCCGCAAAGTTCAGGGTTTTGGTTGGTGGCTAGGATAGCGACAACGCTGATGCCTAAGGGCTCCCAGCTCAAGCGAACCCTCTGGCCATCCGTGATGAGGACGCGGCGAGAATGATCGGTAGGGGCAGTACGGGCTTGTTTGTAGGTGAGGTGGCTGCCGATGTTCCAAGGGAAGTAGTGAAATGACCATGCCGTTAAAAAGTTGAGGTACTTGTTAAAAGCACGGACGGCTTCGATGGCCTCATCACGGTTAGCTGCGTTGGGGAGGTGCTTGCTCAAGTTGGCGGCGAATCCTCCCATCTCAGGGAATCCTGCGTATCGGAGGAAGTTACTGGTTGCGTAGTCGAATCTTTCTACTAAGGCGCAACATTGGTCCAGTGAGAATTTACGGTCCTCGAAAGTCTTGAAGAGTGAGAACCAAGTCATTGACAAGTCCCTTATCAAGCTGTTTGTGAAGTCCCATGTTGTGTAGTACTGATTCATAGTACCTATTTTCAGCTTCCCATTCCGTAGCTCATTTATTCCCTCCGGTTCATTCATTTGTATCCCCTCTGTCGCCGCCATGATTGCCTCGATCAGCTCCACTAGGTTGGCGTAACTCATTACTGTTGTCTCCGAAGATTCATCCGCTAGTGTTTTGCAGGCCATGTTTAATTTGTATGATTTTTTTTGTAATTGTGTTTGTGTTTTGTTGTTTGAGTCTTTAGGGTTGAGAGTGATGAGGAAATTGGAGTGCGTGGGTTGTGTTTTATATAGACGGTCGGGCGGGCACATCTATCTATCATATCCCTCAGGAAGCTGAGCATGCAGCAGCTGATCTGGCTTTGAATAATTAATGTCAATCTCATGCATCGCAGAAATGTAGGTCATTCTCTTACTATTCTTAGAGTACTAATTATGTATGTCTTTATCACATTCCGAGACACTAATTTTTTGACCTTATATTTCTCTCAAAATACGAGGGTAAATATTTGTCTCATAATTTCTCAAGACATTTCTTTAACCCTATGTATGAAATTGATCGTCAAAACTAGATTGTCTCATAATTAGCAAAAGTCATGTATATTGAGGAGGGAGTATTTTCCAATGTAATTAAATTCAGTTAATTTGACTTAGTTTTAATAACAATCACGTACATTGTTTTTCTCTAAATACTACGCAGTATATGGATCCGATCCATAAATTCGTACAATACTCCTCAAGTCAAATTAAGAGTTTCCGTTTAATTTGACTTTTTTTTTTATTTTCCTAACAAGTGGTTTAAATATCACGGAGTAAGACTGTAAGAGGATATAATAATGCGTGCCTTTGATTGTTATATGACAGCCATGTTTTCAATGCAACGACACAGAATCTTCAAATTCAAGTCTAATAAAATCGAATTAATAAAATTATCACAATCAAATGTCAATAATTCAATTATTCGCATATCATATCATATAGGAGTATGATGGCTGTGTATGTACTCTTCAAGTTTTCCTCTTCCCATAGTTTTACCGTCTGGTGCACTACTCGATCAGCGCTTTGCTGGTCGTCATTGTGGAACAGTTGAAGAACCCGGTTGGAGACTTTCTATCACGTATGTGCAGCGTCAATAATATACTACATCATCTTTGAATTCATATCCCCAGTCAGAAGTTAATTTTCTTTAGAGCTGATAGAGAGCTGGAACACAAGGAGTACATGCACATATTAGAGTTATATATTTTTCAATATTAGACGCCTGAAATCAACACCAAATCACGAAAAGAGACACCGTACCGTGCAAGCTACTCTAAGCAAGTGGAACACAATGATTATTTTTTCCTTTTTTGTCATAGTCAAATCGTGTATAACAGATACGGAGGAGTACTGATATGAACATCTAAATGACGACATCGAAGGAACATGATACACGTACAAATTAAGATATGTTGGCTTGTGGTTATCGTGATTTGTAACCCTTCATTTTCATTCTCCATTACATATTACGGAGAATTACCTTAAAAATGAAAATAATAAAGGCATGGAAGAAGCATACGTCTTGATGTGCAGGCCGAACTTATTACAGATTATTGGTGTTCTGTGTATTTGAAGTTTTGAGCATATTTCACTTCAAATTACTAGTCTACATGCATGAAATGGTTGAGAGCTCCCAGAAAGTCAAACGAGGCTTTCCATAAGTAAAAGCTTAGGGCTTATTTGGTATCGTTTTCTATTTTCAGTTTTCTGTTTTTTTTTTTAAACCAAAGTCCCGTTTTTGAAAATCAGAAAAAGTGGTTTTCAGTTTCCAGTTGTCAGTTTTCATTTTCTATATGACTATTATAGAACCAAATAATTTAAAATTAATTTTGTAACTTATTTAACTAAATTTTTACGTAAAAAAACAAAAACTGAAAACGGCAGTGATACCGAACGGGCCCTTAAAGTTTCCTTTCTATTGGTAAATAGTCACAACTGTCGCGTATTTAATTAGCCTTATTTTTCCAATGAAACCAGTGGATTTCATGACAAGAACTGCTCCATATTCAGTAGCTTAAATTCATAACGATTTTTTTAAATAATGCTTTAAATTAATTTAATTCATTTTTTGGTTGCGGAAATAAAATATTTACACGAAATGGATTCACGGAGGGATTACATTTTATCTTATAAAATATTGATGGATAAAGATGATGTCTCAAAATGTGAGAAAGTCATACTAGTATATAATTGTATGGAAGAAGTACTATTTATAGTGCATTCAAATATCTTAAAAATTTCCTTTATTATATATGTTTCCCGATTTTACCGTATTGTGAATATCTTTACTAGTTGTCATCGTTGTCATCATGGTTCGTTGTTACTAAATTAGGGGTTAGAGAGGAAGGAATTGAAGGGAAATCGAAGGAGGAGAGAGTAAGGTCGGGTCAACGCCGGAGACTAGTCAAAATTATTGGGCAGAAAGTACAGAAAGTGTAATTTTGCTAAGAAATAATAGTTAAAAGATGCGGTTTCACAAAATGTAATGTAAATTGTGCAGTTTCGCAAAACACTAGTTTTATAAGGTGAAGTCTTGCAAATTTTCTTAAATTTTCAATACATTAGTCGATATATTCAAATCTGGAAGCCCCTATAGTAGTTTTGACTTTTGAGCATACCCTCTATTTTACCAAGTTATTAATTAATACAAGTCCAAAATATTTTTTTAATTTAAACTCATGGTCTCCATACATATTTGGATTCACACTAAAATATTACTCCTCCTCATAAAGATGTACGGAGACCATGAATTTAAATTAGAAAAATATTTTTTAAATAGTCCCCACAATACTATTGTGACAGTGGATTGAGCATCCTATAGCTACTACCTGTGCAGTGGTAGTTGGACATGTATGATGTATCGTCAATTACTCTTATTTTTGACCGAATTGCATTTTTGGCCAATAGGTGTAATTGTGTAAGACTAGACATTTCTTGAGTGTGAATGCATGCAATCCAAGGGGGTTTGATTGACTTAGACTACAAACTCAATGTAGTATGATTTGTACTCCGCTTTGAACTTGCCTTGTAATATGCAGCTCGCCAAGTTAGAAGGAGATCATATTATATTAAGTTAACCCCTTTGTTTGATAAATTATGTCATGGTCTGGGAGCATAAGGCCGGATCATGGTGCTCACATTCACAATAAAGGGTGAGATCATAAAGTAAAAAATGAAAAATTATTTTTAAGTGTGATCTATACTCCTCTATTATGAGAAGGACTATTATGCTTCTTGTACTTTCGAAAGCATGGTATGTATAAGCATTGCCTTTATTCATTATCAAACTTCTTGTACTTTAAAGGGAATGAAAGGAAAAACGAGTGGGGCAAGAGAATGGATTTGAGGCAAACTTTTGCCCTTGAAGAAAAACTGGGGCAAAGCAAAGAAGATGAGAGAGAAATGGAAAAAAAATGTGTTTCTTCCACTTGTAACAATTATTTTTTTTATTATAAATTTTTTTAAAAATCTAAGAATTTACATCAATATTTATTATTTTTCATCATCTTTAGATAAAGACGACATTTGAAATATTTTATGATAAAAAATATATATTTTTTTTTTATAAATATACTGTATTGATGCCCTAAGGTAAAGAAGGCCAAAGGGCACCATTAATCCATTATGCATGTGCCTTAAGACAAAGTAATAAAAAAGGAAGTTTATGGTTTGTCCTAGGACAAAGGGGCACCACTATGGGTAATCTGTCCTAGCCACAACAGAAGGAAAAAAAAAAAAAAAAACAACGATTTAGATACAAGGCGACAATCATAGGCTAGCAACAACAGATGGAGCTAAACCAATTATGATACCATAAAGCGTGACTATGGATGCCCGATTTGAGCATCACGCAACATCAACTACGGAGTATATATATCTAAAGAAAATTGATTACCATTCAATAATGCAACTAAAACTAAATTAGTTCAAAGTTAAATCAAGCTGAAAAGATTTGCTCTATGTGATTGGGCGGCACAATATATAACAGGGCGGAGCCAAGATCGAAACCTTGATTGGGGCGAAACTTATTTATTCGAGTTGTGGTGAACCAAATACTAGGAATTACCTGATTTTCATTAGTTTCATACTACATTTACACAAAAACTTATAAACTTATGAAAACTTAGGACGGGCCGTAGGCGGGGTAGCCCCCCTTTTGTCTCCGCCCTGAATATATGGATAGTTAACTATAGTATGATTTTTGCGATTTTATACGGAGGGTGGACAAGATGGGGTTACTAGCATAGTATACAGAGTATAGAAAAATTAAGCAAAATTCATGTTGAACAACATACATTAGACGAGTTTAACGGCATAAATAAGAAGAAATTGAACGCCTTATATCAATGTAAATATGTAATTTTCGATCATGTAGCCTTCGGTGTTTATTTTTTAACAATATTTTCAAACCTTAACTGACGCTTAGAAAAGGTCTCATCTTTATTACTCATGCACTCTCATATGTATTTCGAAAATACTAAAGTCTGCCTTGATAAAAAAAAAAAAAAAAACACATTGGTCGCAAGGAAGAGTATTATTATGACTTTCAATTACTTATTATGTTGCTAAGTTTGACAAACTAATTTGTAAAAACATATATTCCCAATTGGTGATTAATTAAGGAAACCTCCTTTGAATTTTCATGTACTCGTATACAGCAACGACTAATTAATTAATACAGTAGTCAAATTTAACAGAAAAATCAATGTGTGGTACATATATACTCGTATATATATATATACGTGGTCACACCCCTGATAACTCTTCAATCCAAGTAGTATTATTCTGTAAATGGCAGAAAATGCAATAATAAAAAAAGAGGATGATGGAATCCCAACCATTGATATATCAAGGATAGCATTAGTTGATCACATACCAGAGAGGCATGACGAAAAGATAGAAGAATTGATAGCAAAGGTAGGAGATGCGTGTGAGAAATGGGGGATTTTTCGAGTGGTAAATCATGGAGTTGGACTCGATATTCTAGAATGTTCTCGAGACTTCTTCGGGCTATCGAAGGAGGAGAAGATGGAGTCTATGAGAGATGAGTCGTGTCCGATGGGTTACTCTGAAGAAACTTGGAAGCAAGTCTTAGAGTTTACACAGTTCTCTAATGATCATCATTTCCAACTTGTTAATAATCGTTGGCCACGCAATCCTCCTCAACTCCGGTATGTTTTTTTTAAATTATGTATGTTAATATCAAATGAAATGAAGAATAATAAATAATATTATTAAATTTGCAGGGAAGTATGCTTAGAATATGCAAGAGGAGTGGAGAAGCTGGTTCTTAAGCTGCTGGAACTGATTGCACTAAGCTTAGGCTTGGCTGCTAATCGGTTCACTGATTACCACAAAGATACTTCTAATTCTGTTCGACTACACCAATATGCGCCCTGCCCCAACCCCGAACTCATTCTGGGTCCCGGGACACACACCGATACGGGTTGTGTCACCGTCCTCGCCCAAGACGATATTGGTGGCTTGGAAGTTCAGAGGAGATCCGATTCTCAATGGGTCGCTCTCAACCCCATCCCGGGTTCTCTAACGGTTAACATCGGAGACATAGTCCAGGTCACTATACTATTCCCTAATTTCTTTACACTATTGGCCAATTTATTCATTACTCTTTTATTTTTATTAATTAATATTTACTTGTATAGGTGTGGAGCAATGAGAAGTATCACAGCGTGGTCCATAGAGTGAGGCCCAACACAATAAAGGAGAGGCTATCAATTGCATCCCTTTTTGGGCCAGCCTACCATGTCAATGTGAAGCCTTTGGATGAGCTGATCGATGACAAAAATCCAGCTAAATACACCCAGTACAATTGGGGTGACTTCCGTGCATCCCGTATGAAAAACTACAGCAACAAACAAAGCACTGAGCGTCAGTACATTTCTCACTTCAGAATTCCTCACCATTAATCAACACGCTACTCCATCCATCCGATCCCTTCCTTTGCTTGAATCTTACTCGCTTCCCGCTGTCATTGAAATAATGTCCACAATGTTTGCTCATTGTTTTAATTTCTAATAAAATCTTTCATTAATGTACCAATGTGCGTGCTCAACATGCCCTGATAAAATTTTGGCGCATATCGTCACTGCCAATACAAATTTGTCTTGTAGATTACATATGAGTTTTAAGTTTCTATGGTCATCGACGTGTATAAGCAACAACAAAGGCCATCTGAATCACGATTTCTCAAGATGTTCCGCCTTCTCTGCTGCGTTTCCAGCTTCCTCCGACCTGCCTGTCACCAAATACGCTTTTTCCTGAAGTACCATCAATGAAAAATGAGGATCAACTCATCTTCATCCATTTAAGACGTTTGATACATTAGTCAGGACTCAAAAATCATACCAGTATACGCCACAAAAAGGGCGTACCAGGGCTCTCCTTAAGTAGTCGTGTCTCTACGACCTCAATCGCTGCCAAGAGCATCAATGTCGAAGTTAAATCAAATGTAAAAAGTCAACATGATATAGCCAACTCAAATTTCTGTTGTGCATAGAGGTCGAACCTTTTGCAGCTTGTCCAGTGCTCACCAGTAAAGTATACCAAATTTCGTTGAACAATTCGAGTTGCTCAGCAGACGCCCCTATTGCCTACCACAACACAAGACCCATAGACATTTCTCAGTAAATTCGATTCTGGTCCTGTGCACATTCACAGGAGTTTTTCCGAGTCATGGACAACGCTGAATTCATTAAATTATGGAATACCTTGTAATTATTGACGTCAAAATCAGCCTCTAAAAGCCCTAGTGCAACTTTGTCATTTCCTCTACCATACTCGTACATAGCTTCAGCAAGCTGAAAAGGCAGTTAAATCCAAAGCTATTAAATCCAGCAAGCTAAGTTCCTGAAATGTGTATCACAACACCAACAGCGTATACATCAATCAAGACAAAGATCTCGGGACAAGAGGATAAAATCAACATACGGAGAGTACCCTCAACATCATCTTCCGTCTCTTCTCCTTCATATTGGCCACTCTAGAAAATGCGAAAATTAGTAAAACCAACTAATAATTTGTGTCAGAAAAACCTATAGCAGTTAGCAGACAAGTTGAATCATCAGAAGTAAATGTTCCCGATTCTAACCTGACCCTCAAACCTTCAAGCAACTGTTGGGCAGCAAAATGCTGTTCAGTACAAGCTAAGGCCCATAATATAAACAAATCAAGCTTCCACTCGAAAAACCATACAGCCTAAACACAACCAGGAAACCTATATATTAGTTTATTGTACGGATAGTGCAACAATCTCCGAGTTACATACATGACTGCCAAAACAAATATAATAAACTCCAATGAAAGCATTCTCTTGTTGAAAGATTGCCTATTAGGGGGGAAAGAATGCAAGCAAATTCTAAGCAAATCATTTTGGGAAAAAGGTCTTGTTGTCGTTTAAGCCAGGTAGTGGTGGTCTGCAACCCTACCCAAACCATACATTGCATGCTGCTGCTTTAGCTAGAAAATGCAAAATCCATCAGTATACAGTCTAAGTGTTAGACTTACTCACTTGATCTGTCAAAAGTTGTGCTAAAGTCTTCAGACGATCTTCAACGAAACTGATTTCACCTCGTACGTTTAATCTCAACAGCAATGCCAAAGCATTTATGTAGACCTGAACAGTTAAAGAAAGATAAGGAGACGGATAATCCATTGCATGCAATATGTTACAAAAGTGAAGATGATTAAACCTCTGGACGCCCTGCATCAGGTCTTTCGAGTTCCTTCATTATACAATTGTCATATATATCTATGACTCTTTCCATAGGGGAATGAGCCTCCAAGTAACATAAAGCAAGATGCCACCAATTGTGTGTGAACCTGAAAAATGGTCAAGACCAAGTTACACTAGAACAAGACGAATGACCAACATGGCAGAACAGATGGGCAGTGTAATACACACATGAATGGTGAACAAGAAACCCATGAAGGGGAGCATTCCTCCATGAACTTGACAGCTTCTGCGAAACGACATTCAAACTGCAGAGCATGGCAAAACTGCATTGAGTAAAGAAAAGACACAAGAACAACAAGATGGATCAGCTGATATGGCATCCGAGACATAGGAGTTATAGTTGAGTCAAAAAAAAAAAAAAAAAAAAAAACAATTACTGAGGAGATATTAATATAATTGAACTTACACAATGTTGTGCCCAAAAGTCTAGGGGGTTAATCTCAAGTGCTTTTCTTGCAGCTCTTTCACCATCCTTGATGAGGCCAAGTTCTATAGAAGGAAACGAAAGCATACCATATATGTAACTCTGACCTTCATTTTGGGGTAGAACCTACACACGTGATTATATGTTATGTTACAGACTCTATTATTTCAGCTTCTTATCATGTAATGATGTAATGACAAGAGTACCTTGTGAACTATTTCAAGGGAACGACCTAGCTGCCCCATATAGAAACATAGTGATTGAGCTCTCCTTAAAGAGACCAAATCTCTCGGAAACTCGGTTAGCAACTGGCAGCAAGAAAACACGAGATATAAAATTCAATCATTGATTGGTATATATGTATGTATCAGCATATCAAAGTGATTAGCAGCAATAAGCAGAAATTGAACCTTGGAGTGCAAACTAAGAGCAATATCATCATCCCTAGTGTCTGAGATCAAGCTAGAGACAGCATCAAACACTGCTTTCTCATAATCGGTTGCTTCATCCTAAAGTTAAACAAATCAAATAATGATAGGAATACAGGAAACAAGAAAGAGAGGGCATGAGGTTGGGTTAATTACATAATTGGATTTGGCAGCTTCAACAAAGGTTGCAACTTTAGATGATTTGGAAGCAAACAACAAGTGAGCAGCCAAAATATTGGCCAAAACACAATTTTCATCATCAACTGCAGCCTCCAATATGATGGACTTGTTCCTCCCATAACTCAGCACCTTGGTTAATTCATTCATTCAATTAAAATAATCATAAAAATTGAGTAAAATAAGAAAAGCAAACAAAGAAACAAAGAAACCTGGTGATAGTATTGATTAATGGCAGAAATGCAAACATCAGAGCAAGTTTTGACACCATAACCCCATCCGTCTAACTTGACTACTTGATCTTTCTTCCCCATTTCTTTCTTTCTTTCTTTGATGAACTCAACAGGACCCACTCGTAATAATTCTTCATTATTTCGTCAATGCAATTACTCGATTTAAAGCCGAATCATTTGGGTTTAATTTGGAAACTTGGCTTCAAATTCTGCAGTTTATCCATAAACTTGGGTAACAATATGAAATTTCATATCTTTTCGAGATTTTATTCCCTCTTCTCCATATCTCAGGCGCAATTCTGCTGCTCTTATCTTTAAACATGAAGATTTTTTGGTTAATAAACTTGGTAAACTTGGGATTTCGGATCATACATATCTCCATAAATTGGGTGCTAACCGTATCGTCTATAGATTTTATACGATTCTATCGCTGAGTATATTATATTCTATTCTATCCGGAGTCCCTCTTACTACTTTATCTTGGGGTGAGCATCAACGAGTACTCGATTCTTATAAATTGAAAGCAAAGATATAAGACGATAAGATATTGATTCCAAATCATTCGTACCAAAATCTCTAGCGTTTTGGAAAAAGTTACTCTTTCAGAATAATAAATTTCTTACTTGTCAATCTAATCAACCACGAATTCAAATGTACAGCTTGCAATCTAATGATAAAATTACACTATTGTACGCGCCCTCAACCTCATACGTGATGGTTTTAACCAAGTTTCAAATGCTCAAATCGACATGTTATGGATTTAACATTCGATCACATAATCACCTAATTAATTTTTTCATGAACCTTACCTTAAAAAAAATAAAAATAGACGACTGTATTGATTTGGTCAGAGTCGTGAAGCTGAATGCACATAAAAAAGTTACTAGAAACAGAAACACACACAGATGGTACTCCACAGCTACTCATCACATCAAATGCCTCTGCGATAAAATTCAATTCAATCATCCCTCCTCGAAATTCCCAATTTAAGAGGATTCTCAAGGTCAACTCCCCCAAATAATTTCTGGGTTTTGCAATTGGCCTGAAAATCACAAATGGGTCGTCGTCCGATTGACTCAGACGCAAGCCGCTGGGCTTCATTGACCCTCCTGTTTCTGGGTCTATTTGCTTGCAGTTTAGCCTACTCTGTCATCTCAATTGTGCTCAAACCCACCCATTCTGATAAATTCAATGGGGTTGTTGATTTGAAGAGAGAAAATGGCGGAGAATGTTGTAGAGGAATCCCACATTTGGAGCTGTGGGGGTCTGCTGTGAAATGGGGGACTGATCATAAGTTTAATTCTTCTGAAGAATGTTGCCAGTCTTGTAAGGCCATGTGTGGTGCCCCCAAAGATGGTCCTTGTTTGTGTGATACTTGGGTTTTCTGCGCCGATCGTCAGGCTTGTGGATCACATTTCGGTGAGGTCTGTCATCTTTTTTCTACCTTACTACATTATTAAAGAACAGATTGGTTTTCTAGAATATCATTTTGACTGTAAAGTTGTCATCTTTTGGTGATTGTATACTTTGTTGTTGGACATGCATATTGGTAAGTTTCAGCTGTGGATTGTGTTTCTTTAAACTGATTGTTATTCTGGTGTTTGAAATGACTCAACTTTATGATTAATTTAACATTGTAATCTCATCAAATTGGAACTTAGATTGCGGTGTCATGATGTAAATGGAACTGAGGATGATGTGATGTTTAAGAGGGAAATTGTCATTCATTTTGTTGTCATTCAATATCAGTGCTGGTTGAAGAAGCAGAAGGATAGTTTAGCACCTCAGCGACAAGACGCGGGTGGCAAAGTTATGTGGACTTCTGGCCTTATTTTTGGGAAAGGAGAGGTATCTTTATTATCTGTCATATTTGTGTTCTATAGACTGCTTCAATATTTGGTATCTCCCTCCTGGTTGCAGTTGTGCTGTTTGCATTTTTGCTTAATGTTTGTTACATGGTCATGTTTCTGCTGCAGGGTATTATAGCTTTGGAAACTGAGCATGGGACTATTCATATCAAAGTGAGTATTACTTACTGTGTCCGTTCACTATTCTCCATCGAAACTTGGAAATGGTGACTGTGTTTCCTAGCTGCAGTAATCAGTATTTTGGTGCTAATCTAATGCTAGATTCTACCGTAAACTGTCCAAGAGCCTAGTATCTTACTGTTCATATATTGTTTTTTTTACAAAACCTTCTCCATGTGATTGGTGCTGGATTATGTTGTGCATCTTTCTGCTGTGCTAGTTTGATTCCTGTTGTGCATCTTTCTGCTGTGCTAGTTTGATTTCTGTTCTCTCTAGTGTAAACAATTTTTGGTCATTCGCCTGATTGGGAATTTCTTGATGCACATAGTATCCTGATAATGCTCAGTTTGCTGCAGCTTCGCCCTGATTGTGCTCCTTTCTCAGTGGAATACATTCTCGAGGTAGTCCAGCTTCGCCATTGTGCAGGCTGCCAATTCTACCGAGCAGAAGGCAGAGGAGAATCTTGGGATTCGAAAGGCAATCACATAAAAGATGTGAGTAACTGTAAAAGATATGTGCTTTTGAGCAAAACAATTTTTCAAAGTTTTTTCCATTGTTAAAATTTTACAGTATGCTTCACACATGCATCTCAGAGAATAGGGTTGGTTGATTTACCCTGGTCCATTGCTTGAACAAAACATTATCTCACAGTTTCTGTAATTGCTCTCTGTGTATTTTCAGACTTCTTTCGGCCCTCCATATGCCTTGATCCAAGGAACACTTGGAGCAGCTGGCGTCTCTTTCAAAAACATCCCTGCAGAGGCCTGTCCAACTATCAGAAGAGGAGCGGTTGCATGGGTTGGCTCCGGACCAGAGTTTTTCATAAGCTTGGCCAACCATATAGAGTGGAAGAAGGCATATACAGTTTTCGGGTATGTGCTTCCTGAAGATATGGAGATTGCAGAGAAAATCGCTCAGCTCCCAACAAAACCAGATGTTTGGAGGACCATTAATGTATCCGTCCTAGAAACTGGTGTTCCAATATCGATCCAAAGAATTAAAACCAATCATGATACATGAAGATGTTACTCTTAAACACTAGCCTGTGCCCTGTAGGTTCTGGTAGAAAAATGTTGTGTTTGTTTGTAATGTAAATGACCATACATACTACATCCCCCCCCCCATCCCCCCATATTAGTTTGACACCCCATACTATTGTTGCCATAACCAAACAACACATTACATCAAATTTAGATTCCAATGTTTTGTCTGATTTCAGGGTTTCTAATCTAATGGCATAATTGTACAGAACTTGCAACCGCCAACCTTCCTCTTCCCGCCATAAAAACTAATTCAGAGGAGAGAGAGAGAGAGAGAGAAGCCCCATAATTTCTTCCAAAACCCTAAAATTTCCCCCAAACACATAATCAAACAGACAAGAAAGAAGATTGAAGTTGAAGAATTAATCAAGAAAAAGAATGGTCCAATTTCACGAGAAGATAATATCGGAGATAATAGAAGACCCAATTGGGGGATTAGTCGTAATTTCATCAGGATTGTCTGTCTCAAAGCTCATAACTGATCTTATATCTCCATTATTCGGAACAAGGTACTCTTTTAATCCTCTCTGCAAACCCTAATCAGAGAAAATCAATTTCAAATGCCGGAGTCGGAGTCCCAACTGATATCACCTCTGACCTCCCTGCCCACCAAAGGTACTCCCTTTATTCTTCTGGGGCTGTTTTTTTCATCACTTCTCGGATTTTGATTGTTGATTTGCTTAATTCCAAGATACCCACTTCCAAAGTTTGTGGAATTATAATCCTAAATGCGCATAATTTGTCCGAAACCTCGACGGAGGCGTTTATTGTGAGGATATTGAGGTCCTTTAATAGGAGTGTTTATGTGAGGGCGTTTTCCGATAAGCCTCAGTCCATGGTGGCTGGTTTCGCAAAGGCCGAGAGGATAATGAAGTGCCTCTTTGTTAGGAGGCTTCATTTGTGGCCTAGGTTTCAGGTTTACGTTTCCCATGAGCTGGAGACTGACCCTCCTAAGGTAGTTGATATTAGGGTGCCTATGACCTCCCCAATGCTGTTTATTCAGAATGCCATTGTCGAGGTTATGGATGCTTGTTTGAAGGAGATGAGGAAGACTAATAAGGTTGATGTCGAGGATTTGACCGTCGAGAATGGTTTGTTCAAGTCCTTTGATGAGATTATTAGGATGCAGTTGGACCCTATTTGGCATACTCTTGGTAAGAAGACTAAGCAACTCGTTTCCGATTTGAAGACCTTGAGGAAGCTGTTGGATTATCTTGTCAGGTATAACTCAACTTTTGTAAATTATATCTTCTTTTCTTTTTGCTGTTTTGATGACACGGGCACTATTGTTGTTTGGTAGATATGATGCTGTGAGTTACTTGAAGTATTTGGATTCACTGAGGGTTTCAGAGAGTTTTCGGTCTGTTTGGATCTTTGCGGAATCAAGTCATAAGATCTTTGAGTATGCAAAGAAGCGGGTTTACCTTTTTACAAGAGCAGAAGCAGGGAAGTCAGGTGGCGAACAGAATGTAAAGGTGGCTGGAAAAAAGAGAAAAGGAAAGGAGATCCACAATGAGAAAGAAGGTGATTGGCTACTGGACATGATAACTTATTATTTCATGCTTCTTGGTTATGCATAACCACTTTAAGTTTGTGCTGTTCATTCCAACAAAAGATAAAGATGTGATTTTTCGTTGTGCTCTTATGTTTATTTGGGAAGACCAAGTGTCTTTGTCGGAACAGGCTTGTATTTCTTTTTTTGAATTTGTACCTTTGTTTTGAAAGGACCTGCTGCTGCTTCAAGTGGAGGAGTATGTCTTCGTCAAATATTGGAAGAAGCTCCAAAGTGGAAGGTTTTACGTGTGAGTGAGTGAGTTTCATTGTTCTAAGTTATCTCAGACATTAGTCTTTAAGATACTCTGAAGTTTGATTCCTGTTAGCGTAATACACTTTGTCCAGGAATATGTCACCTGCAATAGGTGCACAAAAGGTTCATTGTAACTTAAGTCAACATATAAGAGAAATTTCTGTATATCTTACAAAATTTTAATCTCTGCCAGGATATTTTAGAGGAGATTGAAGAACAGCGGCAGAGACAAGCATCTTCCACTAGTGAATATGTGAATGCAATATCAGAAGAAGACAATGGAATTGTTTTAGTAACTTGCAAGGATGAACACTCGTGCATGCAGCTTGAGGATTGCATTGTGAATGGCCCGAAGAAGGTATTATCAAGCTTTCTCTTTGACAATGATTTGTTTCCTAGATTGTTTCCCACATTCGTACTAGATGTCTTACTAGGTGGTAGAGAACCTAGCCTCTTTGCAAATTCGAGGTACAGAAGATCATACTTTGTGAAGGTCATCTTTGTGTTAAAAATGTTGAATGAAGCATTATATTCTCCACTCTCATCCTTGCGTTGTTTTTTTTCTTTTCTTTTTGAGCATCACATTTTCCCTTGTTCCATCTGACCTTTTAATTTCGCCCCTTCCCCTCCCCCTCCTCTCTTTGATCACCTTCTTCAATGACGTGAAGTGAGATGGAATGGTGGTCTTGGATCTTAATCTTGGAAAAATAATGACACTTGTTCAATTATTGGTTGCTGATGTTGCCTTTTTAGAAGATATGGTTGCATGTTGAGATTTCAACTGGGGGCTTGTTCGTCAATGGCTGAACTCGGCTGCTAGTTTGATACATTGGATAATTGTATGCAGGTCATGCAGGATGAATGGGAAAAGTACTTGCTGAGCAAAGTTGAGTTGAAGCGTTATGAAGGAAAAACTAAGGGCGCTAAAAAGAAAGCAAAAGAGCCCAAAGGGTTTGGGATACTCGACGGTGCTGTTCCTCAGACTCCTAAAGAAAATGGTGAAGCTAGCAGCATAAACAAGCTGGAAAATGATGCACTTTTAGCTGCTGCATCAGCAGTTAGAAAGTCATCCAAAAAAGAAGCGGTTGATGAGGTTCCTGTGAAACATAATGCTGTTAATGAAGTAAAAGCCCAAGGAAAAGGAAAGAGGAAAAGCAGGAGGCTTTTACAGGAGAAACAGAACACAGAGAATAACATTGATACTGATTGCAACACTGAAAGCAGTGATAAGGCTTGTGTGAATTGTCCACCAATGAAGGTGGAAAAGCTGATGGTAGTGTAACAGGGGCGGATGGACATGCGGTTCTGAGGAAACACACTGGGCATGTTAATCCTGATGTTAACAGTAACCAGAAGCCACTACCACCCGTACATTTTCATGCCCTAGAAAGTGAGCAGTGCATATTGGACATTTTGAAGCCATCTGTGGTCATTGTTTACCATCCTGATATCACCTTTGTCCGGGAAATAGAAGTCTATAATGCTGAGAATCCCTCTAGAAAGGTGAAAGTTTACTTCCTTTTCTATGAAGAATCGACTGAGGTACAGAAGTTTGAGGCAAGTATACGCCGTGAAAATGGAGCGTTCGAATCTTTGATTAGACAGAAATCAATGATGGTGATTCCAGTTAATATGGTATGATGGCTGTCTGGGATTTTGAAATCTTATTGATGTTTGACAATCCACTATGTAGGCATCTTGCTAACTGTGCTGTGAACTCAACTTATGTTTCCTTCATCTGTTCTTTTTATGTGTATCTGTGAGAAACATCTCTGCCAAGCATTTTTTTTTTTTTATTCTTTTTTTTTTTTTCTAGTTTGGTCATTGACAGTGTATATTTGAGGCCACTGAAAACTATAGGATGGAACTTAATCTTACATTTGGGTTTGAACTTGACTTTGTACCGAACTGGGATTGGTTTTATAATGTTGTGGTTTTGTTTTTGTTTTTTCAGGATGAACATCTTATAGGTCTCAATTCTTCCATTTTGCCACAAGCATCCGTGGCTCAGAACTCATTGACCAGAAAAGCTGGTGGAAGGAAAGAGGCGGAGAAAGAAATGCAAGTATGTAAAATGATTCTACCTTATGGAGCTCCAAATTATGAAAAAATTTCCCTTTTTCTTTTTGGACATAGTCCATAGCTAAGTTTTTGTTTCGATATCTGTGCAGGTTATAGTGGACATGAGAGAGTTCATGAGCAGCCTTCCTAATGTTCTCCACCAGAAAGGTATGCGCATCATACCAGTGACCTTGGAAGTTGGTGACTATATCCTCTCCCCTTTGATATGTGTAGAGAGGAAAAGCATACAGGATCTTTTTGGAAGTTTCCAATCAGGAAGACTCTATAACCAAGTTGAGACCATGGTTCGGTATTATAGAATACCTGTTCTCTTGATTGAGTTTTCACAGGACAAGAGCTTTTCTTTTCAGGTAAACACATCTCTTTGTGGTTCTGCCTGCAAAACTTTTTATTCGTGATAATCTTATTTTAGAGCTCAAGAGTTAAAACACTTTATTCTCTATGCATGATGTAATTTAGAAGTAGGAAACACGCTGAGACTACTATTTCAGAAGTCCATATGAGGCCAATGCTCTTAGATTTCCTAGCTTGAGTTTGATGGTGATATGATTGTGTTGGAATCTGCAGTCAGCGAGTGATATCGGCGAGGATGTCACACCAAATAATATCATATCGAAGCTTTCGTTGCTAGTATTGCATTTTCCCCGTTTGCGTATTGTCTGGTCTCGCAGTTTGCATGCCACTGCTGAGATATTCACATCTCTCAAGGCAAATCAAGACGAACCCGATGAGGCCAAGGCAATGAGAGTGGGTGTACCATCAGAAGAGGGAATTGTGGAAAATGATGTAAGGTGAGAATATCTTTTTTTTTTATTTTTTTTCTGAAATCTTGCCTCGGAGATAAAATGTATTTAGCATGTGAAGAAAAAGGTTTGGTTGAAGTCAGGTGTGAACTTGATCCTTGGGACATTTGTTGAAATAGTTGTTTTATACCTTTTGTGTTTGTGTAACAGAGCTGAAAACTACGACACATCTGCTGTGGAGTTTCTGAGGCGCTGCCTGGTGTGACGGATTCCAACTACAGATGTATAATGGACGGATGCAACAGTTTGGCTGACTTAGCACTTGTTCCAGTGGAGAAGCTAGCTGAGTTGATGGGTGGTCTGAAAAATGGTCGCACACTGAGGGAATTTCTTGACGCCAAGTACCCAACAATGCTATGAAGATGATCGATAATTAGCTGTAGATGAAGACCCTGTTTGTTTTAGGAAGTCTGTGCAAAGCCCAGTCTCCTCATTTTTTTCTTTTATGGATGTTTTTTTTTTGTATTGAATCCTAAATGAAAGATCAGAAGTATTCAACGCCGGATCCGTGGCGCAATGGTAGCGCGTCTGACTCCAGATCAGAAGGTTGCGTCTTCTTTTCACACTGTTGTTACAGGCGTGCCATTTAAGCACCACCGATTGGATTGTTTATCGTCGCATAAAATATTTTGAAGAGCAGAGAGAGAGAGAGGTTAAAAGCATAGGTCTCAAGTGGAGTCGAGTAGTTTATATTGTTATCAGAGCAGTGAGTGGTTTAAAGATTACTCAACACAAGCAGTGCATTACATAAGCTTTGGGTCTACACAAACTAATAAACTATACATTCCATCTACATACAGGAGTACTCCATATTAATACTTATTATAAAGTCTTATTCACTAATGTCTTAAGCACAAAAACAACAACAACAACAACAACAACAACAAACTTACTAGATGACTCTGATGATGATGATGATGAAAACTAAACTCTAGCAAATCAAATCTAAAAAACATACAGAAGTAGTAGGACAGACAGACAGTTTGATTGATTTTGTTGAATTGAATTGAAGGAGTGATTCAGTCGATTTCCATGAGTTTAACCTTGTTGTTGCTCTTGTTCAATCCCTCAACGAAGGCGTTAACAATAAGATGCTGAGACTCGAGAATCATCTCGCTCCTCTTCATCTCCATTTCCATTCTCATCTTTTCAATATCTCTCATCATATCCATCTTCATCTTCTCCATCTTCACTAGTCCTTCTCCCAACATCTTTATTGATGCCACCATCTCCCCCACCACCACTGACGACGATGAAGACCAAGACTCTCTTCCCCTTTCCTTCCTTCTTGACCCAGAAGAACCATTCATCATCATCATCATCATCATCTTATCACTCCCACCACCCTGCTCCATATATCTCCTCTTATTATTATTATTATTATATCCAGATGGTGGCGGCATCAGACCTCTCCTACCAACACCACCACTGTAATCATCAACATCCTCCTCCTCTTCGTAATCATCATTATTAGCAGCAGGATGATGATGATTCTTAACCTTGAGTTTGATGTGTGGAGGAGCACTCCTTACATCATACTCATTGTTATTATTAATAATATGACTACTACTTTTACCCTTATTATTATTATTATTAGCAGCACCACCCATACTCAACAAGATCTCATCAAAATACTTACCCAAATCACCACCACCTTTTTTACCACTGTTACTGTTATTCATATTCATATTCATATTCATATTCATACTAAAGGGTTTGACCTCCAGATCTGATGATGATATCCCATTATTAGGAGTAACAGAAGCAGGAGCAGAAGTAGATCCGAGTTCCATGGCATCCATGAGATCGAAGAAAACCCAAGAAGAACCAAAGAAGCGAGTATTACCATTGTGAGGCTTAACACTCATACGCTGCTTCTCAGTGCGATACCTTTTCCTAAGCTTCTCCATCTTGTGACGACACTGAGCCGATGTCTTGGCCGGAGTCTGATTTGGGCAACGTCGTGTGACTTCAAGAGCGACGGCCTCCCAGTCGGCTGTGCGGAGATTCCTTCTACGGAGAGAGTACCACTTGTCCTGATAAGAGCTGATCAGCGCCAACGTCTCATCCTGAGTCCAACAAGGCGCAGGAAACTTCCTTGGGGCACCCTCCTGTACAGTAACAGGACCCTGATGTGCTAGGCCCACCACAGCACTCGTCTCCTGTTCCTGTTCCTGTTGCTGTTGCGGTGGTGGTGGGGATGAGGAGGACATGTTATTATCTTTGTTTGTTTGTTTGTTTGTTGGTTTGTTGGTTGAGGAGGAGGAGGAGGAGGAGAGAAAGAGAGAAAGAGAGAGAGAGAGAGAGAGAAAAAAAGAAAAAAGAAAAAAGAAAATAGAAAATAGAAAAGAGAAAGGGGTGTCTGTTTGAGAAACAAGGGAGGGGGGGTGTGGTGGTTGAAGAGAGTCATGATGGTTGATGGAGATGATTATAATTATAAATTGGCCACCGGCTGAGTGGGTGGTGGGTGGGGGATGATTGCTAACGTGCGCAGGTAGGGCGTAGGACAACAACCACCTACAGTTGTTAGTTGTAGCCAGTGATATTAAAAACACACAAACTTGACCTGCCACCCTCACGCTTGGGTTTGCTCACTCAGCCCTACCACGCTACAACCACCTCATCTCATACACAAACATACGGAGTATATACTCGTATATGATATGATGGAATCACACTCTCACCTTACAAAGTCTTCCCAACCACCTTTTTCTTCTTTGCTCTCTCTCTCTCTCTCTCTCTCTCTCTCTCGGTTTGGTTGGGTGGAGGATTTATTAAGATGGATTGGATTGGGCCTTTAAACATTGATCTGTAATTAGGGCAACTATAGATGGGGGCCTCAACATAGAGACTAGTATCATGTTGGACCTTTGCTGATGATTTGAGGACGGAATATGACCGATGCTACTTACAAATTACCCTATTATTCGACAAAGTTTCATAACCTTACGATTTTAATAAATACTTAATTTGGATTATTCTATAATCTAATTTATCAATAAGAAAACAAAAATGGGAGTTCCTAATTGATATTCGGAAATTAAACGCTTTAATTTGGAGAAAATGTGATGCAGCTTGACATAGATAGATGGAATGGAATCAATCAATTAAAAAGAACACTCCACTAATTGTGGCTTGCACTTAACTACCAAAAGATAATGACTTGTTTGTATGGAATGTCTTCAGATTCATCGAGTCATTTCTCAACACTATCCACAAAACAATTCCACATTCCCATTTCACATCACTTCTTATGGATTGTCATCAATCTCTTTCCATCAACTTTTACACACCACGCACATTCCCTCTCCAAAAGACCCAAAAAAAAAAAAAAAGGAAATATTCACACGCTGCATCACTCGGCGAATTCACTTGAGCATCAAACTAGATATATATCGACCAATACATTGCCAGTTTGCCACAACCTCTACTATTAAGTTCATCGGAATTATTTTGACGTCTCAAGTCAGTCTTACACAAAATGTCGAAATAAGGAGGCGTGGGACTGTTATTGTAACAGCCCGAACCACCGTCCGTCGCAACACAACCCAATAAGATGGGTAGTCACCTACTAGGCCCATATATCCTCTCTGGGCTCTAAAAGGTGAAGGCCTTGTTTGTGGGACAAACCAACTCCATAATCCACTTTCCAAATTTCGTAGTGTTACAGTTATAAGATAAAAAAGGGGCAAAGCTTTTCAAAAGATGACTTATATAGAAGCATGGAAACGACAATGTGATGGAAACAATATCGGAGTGAAGTTCACATTCGTATAAATTTGGAGACATTGTCAAGTGGAAGGTGAGATTTGTGACTCATCCAAAGGAATTCCATTTTCCACAAGATCATCACCAAATAACTAGACACCAAAAAAAAGCCACAAAGAAAGGAAAAAAAGACGTCGAAAAGCCATCAACTTGGTTGTTTTCAAACTCATTGAATATCGACTTTACTTTCCTGTGACATTCCCAAGTTTGTGCTCTCTCCATTCTCACCACGCAAAGTTTCCATCTCAACACGATAGGTCGAGTGAACACCATATAGTACATAAAACAACAATATCAAGCCTGTCCAGATACCAAACCTTTCGTATGACAGGACCTTCAAGGTCGTCATCAGAAAAACGTTCAAGGACACAGACATTGCAGCAGGCCACGGCATTAGTGGCACTGACCATTCTACCACGCCTTGCTGCTGGCTTGACGGCACCATGTTCTGAAAAACCGCAGTGATGATGATCAACAATGCACCAAACAAGGGTACACCCCACCACCTCTGCTCTAGCTTCCACGACAAAGAGAAGCCAAGGGAAGTTGCTGTTAGGAGGAAGAGGTACAAGAGGGTGTACAACGGGGGATTATTGTTGCAGTTCGTGATCACATAGCGTCTGTATATAAGAGCATTCGCCACCAAGTAGAATACAAGGAGTGTGCCGATGGATATTATCTCCAGGACTATGTCTAGCTCTGTAAAGAGGGCAATCGATGCAGTGCATAGCCCTACATTTGAGAAAAGAAAATTGAATCACAAGTGTTCAAATTCTGCTTAATATTTAGCTCCCAAGACATTACAAAGTATAGATACAGAAATGCTCAATGGTGAAATCCTCAGATTCTCAACCCTTCCCACCATAGAATCATCATACCTAAGTTTTTGCCATAATAATCTGATCTAATTGATTAATGAACCGACAATCAACAATCTCTCCAAATATGGTTCGGATATATTTGCACTCGACTTTGAATCGTGAAAGACAGAAAAAGAAGTGCAACATGAATATTTGCCTAATGGAAATTACTCTCAATCAACATCACAGATATCAGATGATAGATCTTGCACCAGACCATCCTCACTGTACATACTTTTATTTTAATGACTTGAAATATTCCTGCCATATAATGCCTTATCTTTCTTTTCAATCAAAAGAAAACCAAAATACTGAAAAGCATACTAGAACCAATAGAAGGAATAAAAAAGGGAACATATGAAAGGTGCACCTGATGATTCACTTCCAAGACTAAAAAAGGTGACAAGAAATGCTAGACATTAATCTAAAACTTCCCGGGACAAAACAAAAATCACTAGTAAATACTGTATGAGTTTCTCAATTTGTAGAACATGTATCTTCTATTTGCATTGAACTATGATCAATCTAATGCCATGTTAAATTAGTTTGAGACAATGTGTAACGTTAATCCACTTACCCAAGAATAGAGTAGCATTCAAGGGTGTTCCTGTTGAAGGATGAACCTTGGCTAACCAAGCAGGGACGAGTCTGGCTCTTGCGATCACACACAAGTACCTAGCCTGGCCAAGCATAGCAACCAAAAGGGAAGCAACAATTCCCAAACTCGCACCTGCTCCAACAAGATGGCTAGCCCATTTCCATCCCATCCTCTGGAAAGCCACTGCATATGAAGCTTTGTCCGATATCTGCATAATATATTCAGTTTATGTAATTGGCCCTCTAGCTTAACCGGGTCTGAGGGAAACTCAAGGTATTCAAAAGTTACCTCATTATAAGGAACCATAAAACACAAGGCCACGGCCATAAGACAATAAAGAGATGAAACAACAAGAACAGATCCCACAATGCCAACAGGGAGATTCTTTGCAGGGTTTTTTATTTCTTCTGCAAGGGTCGAAACAGAATCATATCCGATGTAGCTGAAGTAAACTATGGCTGCTCCATTAACCACGCCATTGACACCAAATGGAGCAAATCCTCCTGGTGAGCTTACCAAGTTCTTCACACTTCCATTCGAAAACCCGGCAATTATTATGAATCCAAAGAAGATGATATGGAAGATCGTCATAACAAGGTTTAAAACCGAGCTCTCCTTGGTACTGCAATAATGTCACCAACTCATGAATGCTTGTGAATATCAACCATAGAAAATTGAGTAAATCTTCACACTACTGTATAACAGAAAGCAAACAATAAATGTGTTACGCTATTTGTGAAAACTAGTTTGGGGGGGGGGGCAGGTCAAAAAAAAAAAAAAAAAAAGAGTTCTGGGCAAGTTGAAGAGAACATACCTATGACACAGACATAGAGTCAGCAGAAGAATCAGAGCAACCGCTGGGAAGTCCAACATATTATAACCCTTAACCAACCCATGAACTTCAACCCTCCATGAATTTGGGTTTTCAACACCAAATGCACCACTTAGATATTCTGTAAAACTTCTTGCAACCGCAGCATTCGACAGTACGTACTCCATCAGTATGTTTGCACCAGCAAAGTACCCCATAAATTCCCCTACACACCATCGGAACAAAAGATTGGAACAAAGAACAAGAAAGCACTTTTGAGGGGCGTTATTATCAAGTAGAACTAAGAATAAAAGTAGATAAATCGAAGTAATCCATACCAAAAGTTACTCTCAGATAACTGAAAGCACCTCCAGCGACAGGGACCGCGATGGAGAATTCTGTATAACACATGGATGAAAGAAGAGCTGATATGCCAGCAATAATGTACGAGATAATGACAGCAGGACCAGATATAGAGTGAGCAACAGGACCAGTTGTGACAAATACTCCTACCCCAAGCATTCCACCCACACCAAGAGCGACTAAATCGAACCCACCGAGCTTCCTTTTCATGTCTGCACCAGACCTCAGCCTCACTTGATTAAGCTCCTGGTCTGGTGTCCATGTGGCCAACATTCTCTTCCTAAGTTTATAAGGTGTCTGGGAGAGGGAGCGAAGATAATCGCCAAAGAAATGTCTGCTTCCTAAGTTGTGTGTGTTATCCATTGATATGATCAACCGCGAAATCCTAGTACACAGGTAAACTCATGTAAGTGTACAAGTGTGCTGTGTGCATGTATTTATATAAAAAAAAGGGAGTGAAATAAGCACTTTTTTAAAGGTTAAGGAAACAGCTTTAGAAACAGCGCAACAAGCGACTGTTGGTTTGATGAAAACTACATACGGAGTATATAGGGGTCTTTTCGTGGAATCATTCAAAGAGTTTCTTTCACCAACAGAAAATGCAGTAAAGGTCATAAAAATGGTCCAACTGTATGTTCTTACTGAATAAGATTTTGCAAGGAGAATCACAGTTCAGAGAACTCCAACTTTTGACCCAATCTTCACGATTTTTTGCCGTCACAAAAGCATCAAACCCTTTTCTCTAAAGCAAAACAAAGATTTCTGCAAACAAAAAAAAAAATAACACAAATAGTATGACACCACTGAAATTGGAAGATTATAGTATTATATATGCCAGAGACTTTTGTATCCTTGGATAAGTTTTTATGATGAGCCTTAAACATAATTTGATAAGAAATGACAAGGACTAACATTCTTGTCAATGCATTTGTTTGTCGCCAAAAATCAAAATTATTAGCTAATACTAGTACACATCATAATTAATATTGATAATTTCTCATCAAAATTCATACTCCGGCTTCAACTTAAGATTGACTTAAATTGAACCTTGTTTTACCTTCATACCCTCGTCTAAACACATTTGCCTTTATCCTCACCCTCTCACCCTTACAAGTTACAACTGCCTCCACCAAAGCCAGCACCCACCACTGGCGTTGACCACCGGTTTACCGCTGCCGGTGGTCTTCCCTTCAAATTTTGAGTACATTCTCAACCCAACGAACACTTTCTAACAACACTGTTGTTCAAATACATCTGTCTCTCGCATTCTAATAACATGTAATTTAAAAATAAAAAATAAAAAAACTTTCAAAACTAGCCTACCATTCTTCAAAATAACTTAACACATAAGTTACTTCAAATCTTTCAAAAGTGATTTGTTTATAGTAATGGATACTGCAGTACTTTAACTAGTAAGATCCTCAACTAATATGGCACGAGATATATGATTTAAAAATTCAACTAAATATATCTACATACCTGAAAACTCGAGCAGTATTCACTTATAACAAATGAATACCACCAACATTACCATTGATACAAGCACAAGATAATCACCAAAAATGATTACTTACTGGAAAGAGAGAGAAACTGAGACGACAAAAGCGGGGGACGTGTCGGAAACGACTAGATTGGGTGGTGGTCACTGGTGGTCGGAGTGATGGAAGAGAAGGGGAATGAGAAGTTAGGCGATTGGTTGAAATCTTAGTTGTAACAGACAACAGTGTATGATATAGGAAATTATTAGGAACCATTTGTTTGTGGTAAACCTTTTGATGACGTTTTGTACTATGAGTCAGTCTCATTATAGAGTCTCACTTGGCCGTAACTTCTAAATTTAGGCAAAACATAATAAGCGTGAAGTAGTGTGAACTCATGCATTCATACAATCACATACTTATCTTGTTTCTGGTCCAACAATTCAAAACTCTAAATTAGTTATTTTAGTGACAACTAACAATTAAGTTCAGAGCTTAGCTAATAAAATTAAGATCAAAATCTTACAGATTGGCTGCGCATTCCCAGGCTTCAGCCTTTCAATACATAAAATACAGTTAGTACTAGGAAGGTAATATAACGAAAGAAATGGAGATTATAATATGGACATCAGCGGGTGGAACTCAATTTCGATACAAGTCAAGTGAAAGTGTCCAAAATAAACAAGTATACCACCCTTTAAATTGGGTAGAGAAGCTCAATGTACAGAAGACACAACTTGGAGAAAACTAGCTAATTATGCATAACCATTAACACAACTTGGACAAGCTTATCTTGCATTATTCTTGCTATAGTATAATAACAGTATATCTACAAGAAGTCAAAGGTAAAATGTTTGGAGCATCATATATATCCGAATAATTCTGACAGGCATAGAAAAATGGCCAGAACCTAAGGAACTCGAGGGAATTATTGTTTACGCTTTGTGCCACCATTTTAGGCTTTGGAGTTGTCCTTAATCATATTCCACTACTTAAAACGAACAACCGCCAACAGCACTGGCTAAATACCATTCTTAGACCCCTCCACATGAAAAGCAAAATGTGGGATGATCCAAATACACAAATAAACAACAGGTGCATCACAGTTTACAGCTTTCAGAATCATGGTTGCGCCAACGCAATCACGATCACTCATGTGCATTCAGCATTCCATATGCATAGATGGGGGTGAAAAGTAACAAAAAAATAATGACCAAACAGAAACCTGGTAAGTGCAGTTTGTGTAACTTTCTGCACAATGTAATGATCCAAATAACATGCACTAAACACCTTAGTCTTTGTAGATAATGAGAAGGGCTATTAGCATTTAGCGGAGCAGGACTTGCTTACCTAATTATGCCTAATAGATCCCAGACCTATCAAACCAACAAGCATAAGACGCAAACAGTCTTCGGCAAGTTGTTTGCTATTAATATATTAATAACTTGCTTATAATAATTTATGGGACCATACTTCGTCAGTTGCACGCACTATTTTGTAGAAAGATCAAATTTTCTAGGGAGTTGTATCAAACCAGAGGATGCACTAGTAACTAGTAACACTACTCAGTCTAATCATCTTACCTTGGGTAATTATGAACACCCAATTTCAAACTCGAAACCTCTACAATCTACATTCTCCATGCTCGTCATTCTATGGAAGAACTACTCCCTCAAATTGTCAAATCAAAGATATAAATAAACTACTAATAGTTGTTATGTAGCCGTGTGGCCAATGATTGAAGACTAATAATTAGAATACTAAACTGGTTCCGACATACAAAGTAAACTTATGTCATCAACTCTTTGGTGAGTAGTATATATATATATATATATATATAAGCTCGTCACTCAACCTGTCAATCAGCAGACAAAAACTTGAAACTTTCTTAGAAAATGGTGGACAACCCTTTAGATACATCTAATCAGATCAGGCTCCATGCAACATTATTAGCGTAAATTAAAAATGATGGTGACCAGATTTGAGATGCATTTGTCCGTTACTCCATCAGATATTGCTACTGTATTATAGTATAGTAGTTTTTTATATTCGATTTAAATATATAAGAGGAATTTCAACCAAAAAAGTTAAAATAAATAAGAGTATTAGTTGCACACAGCTTGCACTTAAGTAGAGATCAAGCATTTCTCGTTAAGAGTTAAAACCATATAAGAAACACAAAGCAAAGTGAATTTTTAACTTTTTTTTTAGGTCAGATGGCCTACAAACTGCACCAAGAGTCAGAAGACAATGTGACCCTTTGTCTTGTTTTGCGAGCTATAGGCCATACAAGTTTCAAAAGAATCTCTACTTAAGGTTCACCAGATCTGATTTTCCTTTCTAATTGACGAACTAAAAAAAAAAAAACTTGTGACGATTAAAATTGGGATCAAGTCTACACCGGATGTAAGATCGAGATTACGCGAGTTAGGGATCGGCTGACAAGGTAACCGACATATCGGTCCCTTGATCAGCTGTAGCATAACAGTCACCCACCCTCTATGGTTCCCTGTTACGTTCTTGGTTCATGGTCACTTGGAAATAACCCCTCGAGAAATAGGTTTGGTACGTAGTATTGACCCACCTAACCTCCTTAAAACATGAATTCTTTTTATAGAAACTTTGGCTAACAAAGACCATACAAGCATGTGAAAATTGAGGGAGACGCTGTGGAGGACAAAGTGTCCCATTCTACTTGACAATTATCTTAAGAACCCCGTCCTTATCTCCATGGTGGAATATGAAATCACATGATTCGTAATTTCGTATATAATAATACGGAGTATCAGCACTTGGTGACTCCATATACAAAATCCCACTTTGTAAGAGCATGACATGATGAGCGCATTACAACGATCTATATACACTAATATAACTGTATAAGTATACCCCCCACCACTTCAGCTTTCAGCAAAGAGATTTCACTGAAGCCATTTACGCGTAGCCGCAGACCCAATTTACATAGCAATCTAAGGCAAACTTACTTTAAGAAGGTTATCATCACTTCAACAAGCCTACGACAATACTATCTCAAAGTTTTAAAGGTTCTCGCTAATGACAAGGTAAGGGAGGGGTCGGGTGTAAGTTATCGTGCCTTGAATGCATAATGAGTTTTTAGTTGACCCATTATGAAAATTGCGTCAAGTACTTCACAACAAAAGAAATGCATACAATTTTGTGAATCATTTCACGTTATTTCATTACAATCATATAATAGAGACTTTGACTCCAAAAATGGACGCAAAAAGATTAGATTAAAGGAAAAAGAGCACATAAACTCATGACCGCTAGTCTTATATATCTAAGATATGATTACAATGTCATTAGCATAACTACAAAGCAAAGCAAAGCAAACCTAGGTCTAATAGGAGACGATGGGTGATGATTAAGCTGTAGATCTTGTGCAATCATCATTTGTACAAAACCACAATTCTTTCCTTTTCCTACTAAAGTTAAGAGCAATGATTCCAATCAGAGATATAATCATTGCTCGCCTTGGGAGTGTGATATATTGTGTTGAAAAGATAAAGGTAGTTTACTCCGTTTTCCTAAGCATATCTTTCTACAAAGGGACCTCTTTCATTTTTTTTACTCCTATTTCCTTCATGAACTCTCTTCTCCAACCCAGACTTTATATCAAATTCCATACAATTTCATAACTGTTCTAAGGAGTATATGATTAGTACTAGGTCTTAGTAAAAGTGATCAGACCTCGAAAGCAATGTCATTTATAAACAGCCTTTTCGTATGAAACTTCTCATCCAATGAGACAATCCAAAACTCAACTATATAAAAAGTTTTAGATTGTGACAACAATATCCTAGTACAAATGGGAGGTAACACAAACACTTAGGTTCATGGTGCCATCAATGACACACACCGTAGCTTAAAACTAGTTTCCTAGCTACCTAGAGACTCCATATATACTACAATCTGCAACTTTATGCAGTGATGTACATCGAGTACATGACGATGTCATATTTGTAGAGTAGAACCCAGTAGATAATATGTTTTACAAGGATTTAAGGTCTTTGCAACTGCGGCTTCATCTTGATACCGATCTAACACCCCTTACCAGCACTAGAAAACACAGATTGTACCTTTGGTTAATTTATGGAAATAACTAGAACCACCAAATTGGAAGATCAAATTAAAAAATTATCAACCAACCTTCAGACACAAAACCATCTTCATACTATTACCTACGGAAGCACCAAAAAAGGGTGCTTGATTAAACATATAATGACATAAAATACCGTCACAAAAAAAAGATAGGAGAGAAAATAGAATGCACACACAATAAAAAAAAAAAAAAAAAAAAAAAAATCAATTTTCCTTCAAAAGGGAAACACTTATTTTATCCATCGGGTGTATGAGCCACAAAAGAAGGCGGTCACAGGTTTGAATTAAGTGTCAAAAGATCAATCAAAGTTTACTGCACTGAGCTACTGGGAGCATGCAGCAAATGGTGAGCCTCGGTAATGTTTATAGCTGATTAATCCACTAAGTACTACTTTGCAAAAAAGTAGGTCATACTTAAACAAAATGGAATATAGACATCTACAAGGAAATCAATTAAAGATGATAAAGGTGTGGCAAAGAAATGTAAAACAATAAAAAGAGCACCACAGCAAAAGGAGAAAAGACTCCATTTTGGGCAAAAAGAAGGCTAAGTTTATCACAACCTTCTAAATAAGGAAAGGCTTGAGGAAGGCATCTAAAAAAGGTATGGAAAAAAGAAAGCAGAGGTCGGCGCCTAATGGTGGTTGGTCTTAGCATAACTTACTCATGCGAATGGTGTCAGTGTCATCCCCATTTTACTCTCAGCTGACGCATTATAAGTTAGTGGACAAGAAAACTCTTCCTAATTTTCCAAATATTCAATACCAACTTGAAGTTCGTTCACCAGTTTTTTTTTTTTTTTTTTTTTTAATGATAATGATGCTGAGTGCTGGGTGAGTTAGTGGCTTTTAGAATAGAGATACTGGATAGAGGATTCCAATATGATTCTTCATATTCTTCAAACTTCACCAATAAGACATTAATTTAAGCATGAACTGCAGTTTCCAGTGACCGCTGAATTGAGAAGAGGATCTGCAGTTTCTAGTGACCACTGAATTGATACGAGGATCATTGAGTTTATCTACCATCTATAAAAGTATCCCTCCAAAAAAAAAAAAAAAAAAAAAAACAACTAGAAAAGTAACGATAATGCGATAAAGATCAAACTCCGACTTACTTCAATTGCTTTGTTATTCCCGTTAGATTAAAGTTCCCTTGCTTCATCAGTATGTAAAATATGTGATGCGCTTATAGCCTTATACTGAACTCTCTCAAAAAATAAATCAATGCATAAATCTTGGTACCTGGTTGGTCCAACTACGGTGTTAGAGCAGATGAGGTCAAGCAATACAATGTCAGATTCTTTATCCATCTCTCCTTTCTCCAGGCCTACCTTTCAACCTGTGAAATATGAGAGACATTAGGCTGAAACAGAAAAATGCAGTGACAACCCTGGATAATGGATATTGGTTGGCTCTTTTTGAAACTGCACCATACTTACCTCTGGACGATATCAGCTTGTCAAGGGGTTAGCAAGAACACACCTAACACCCTGCAGTCAGCGACAGTGTTTACGAATACATTATTCGAACTATAGGAATTGAAAAATAAAACCATATAATATGTTCAAACAATTGAAAAATACCATCGCACATATGCCACAGACACATCCAAAACAAGAAAACTGCTGAAATACCCATATGGGCTATGGCCTGTCTTGTTACCTCATTAAAAAAAAAAAAAAAAAAAAATAGAGGACCACAGTCTGAAGGGGGCAGGGGGATGGCCACAGTCTGGACAAGCTGAAACTATATGTGCTAGCACTTCGATCTAAACGCGTGCGCTTCTCGAAAGAGAGGAATCAAATTTCTGCAAAATCGCACCAGCACTTATGGCCACTGTCTATCTTCACTTTGTAGTACAGATAAAACAGAGCCCTTTCATCCAGTAAACCACATAATTTCTTAGATTATTGTCATTACAATGTAACTATCCTAAATTGACAGAAGAAAGGTCTACAGCAGCTAATAAATGAAACATAATTTCTCACTAATCACTAGAAGGAATCACAAAGACAGATCTTATTTTACTCAGTTGAGAAATGTACATTGACTCGAGCATGGCACAAAATAAACTTTTTGGCCACATCAATACAGAAAGCCCCTTTTTGCTTCTCATGCCAACGAAATTTCATTACAGAGGATTCCTATTTACATCCTTGTACAGCAAATAGCGTGTTCTGGTTTTCCCAAGGGCAGCATACCTGAAAGAGATGCAGAAAAGATCAGCTTTTGCTGCATAAGAAATAACACCATTACTGAAAGAAGCGGAAGAATTGTAGCCTACCATTGTGGCACAAAAGGTGCCATCCAAATAGCATCACCTGCTTGAACAGGGTACCTGTTACATAATAAACAACAGATTGTCACACACTTGTTTCTAGAAAAGAAGAGGATTGAGGGAAATAAAAATTGTTTATTTGATCAAAGGATATGTTTCAGAGCTCATAACATAAATATAAGCTGTAGTCTTTGTTGTGGAAAAAGAATATAGTCAAAAGATCTGGCAACAGATGGAATTAATCATTGAAGATTTCAGGACAGACAGTAACATAAAGCAATAGTTGCCAACAATTGACTCAGTGCCTCAAAAGGCTCTTGTCTAGGGGACTTAATAAGGGGTCATCTGAGACCACGCTAGAGAAACTATTGTTCACCAGTTGAATGTTTTAACTTCCTATGGATCAATCCTGCTGTGATATTTCCAAGAACTCCCAACACGAAATCTTCAAGTCACTATGACACCCTATCTGTAAGGCTAATTATCTACAGGGTCTTCTTGTCCGTAATACTGATTTTCTTATTTGAAAGAATAATCTCTGAGTTGTACCAAATTGAAGGAAACTTTTAACTTAGCCCCAAGTATTTCGGGGTCAGCTAAAATTTTAAGTGGAATAAAAAAAAACTCTCGACTTTCAAAGAGATTTCCACTAGTTAGATACTATCTTGCAAAGGATGCTTTCTTTTCTCCAATATTTAATCAGAAAAAATGGAAAATGTGAAAATGCATTCAGAAAGCTGTAATGCAAAGGAACAAGTTCAACAAACACAAAGAATCTTGTCTGAATACACTTTTACTGATGAGTTTAAAAGCATACCAGCTATTGCCCAATCTGTAAATACCCTGACCTTCAAGAAGCAATAAGCCATGCTGGTTGTAATGAACCTCCTGGATCATAACAGAAAGTACTTGAAAACTATGTCACCATGAAGTAGCCTGAAGAAGCCAGGGGGACAAAGTTAAAAGTACGTAAACCAACAGTAGCTACCTTTACGTTAAGATATTCACCAGGTTGAAAATCCATGATCTGCAAACAGACAAGGGAAGGAATAAAAGATGTTAAGCAAGAAATAACAGCCTTCTTAGAAAAAACAAATTGCTTTCCTCGAAATATAAAACTACTAGTGAAGATTAAGTGTAACAGCTAAAACTCAAAAGATATGCTTCTGGTATGATAGTATCTCACATGAATATTAAAATCATACGCCATCGATGTAGGGAGAAGCTTCCTGAGCTGGAAAATCTGACCAAAACACAAACATGTGTACTTTTAGTAGAAGAAAAGGGTGACTATGAATCGAATCAGTCAAGCATCAAAAGCAAGTACTATTAAGACCAAAGGAAATTAATTAGCCTTTTCGAAACAGGAGCGTTGCATTTGAACACCACAATCAAAGTGAGAACAAGATGAGATAAGTATACCTCGCCAGGAGTTTCAAGAAGCATCTGCTTGTCTGTCGAACCAATTATCACCTCAGGACTGTATTCACCCTCTAGCGCATACCTATAAAGGAAGCACAAAATCAGGAAGAGCATTATAGCTTAGGAGGTATAGAAATGCGAAAGCAGAACAAACCTTTGCTCAAAAACGACCAGAGTAGCAGGCACATCACTTTGTACTGAATGGTGGGAATTGGGAGGCAGGTAAGCATATGAGTCCACCTATTATGGAAACATAAGCCGATAAGCGTTTTTCAAATAGCCAGATGCAGCAGATGTGTACTGGAATACTAACAAATAGAAATGTTACCATTAAGTTATGAGTGTTGGCAGACCCATTTGTCAAAGTGACAGCTCCATTAACCACAAAAAAGAACCTAAATCAAAAATAAAAAATAAAAATAAAATACAGCTAGAGTGAGTTGAAAGATGACAGAACCATAAAATTATATAGGGGGGGGGTTAGAATAAACATGTTTACAAATAACATCTCTGTGTTAAATTATACTTTAGATCCAGAATAAAATCGAGAACCGTATTCATGTCATATTACCAAGATGAGACAGTAGCGGAAGCGTACCTTGATCCATTGTGAAACGTTATGGTGTGTATGGATCTTCTAACTCTTTAACTTTCTCCTTAGGGCACCAACCGATGATGGGATGTCAGAGAGTGAGAGAAAGATATGAGTTAGGGATCATGACCTTGAACCCTATATATATATAGGGTGTCTTATTCCTTAATCGACCCATCATTGAATAAGGAATAACTAACTGGTCTCTACACATATT
>JBBYHQ010000003.1:82606-97214 GCA_038382645.1 Spergularia azorica
TTAGTCCATATTCTTATTAGATGTCATAAGCCCAAATACTTATGGTAAACTTGATCACTTCTGTAGGCTAACCTTAAAACGGCCAAATACACACACATATATGGAAAATATGTAGGCCCACACGATTGTAATTCTAACACTCTGACCTCTCAACACCGGTAGGAGGGAGTGCGGATCTAGCATTGGCTGCACAAAATGAAGAATTGATGAGGAAAGAGATAGGAAAAGATAAAGATAAAAGAGAGAATTTAGGATAATTACCTAGCATCTTGGCAATGTACATTACAAAGTGCGAGCCCATTGCTGGTGTGATTATGTATGCTCCCAGGCTATTTTTCCTTTATTATTATTATTATTAATAGCAAGACATGCACAAAAAGAGAGTCTGAGTAACCAGAATGTGAAGGTGATGGAGAAGCGTACCAGTGAGGTAAAGGGCCCAAAACGTGAGTTTCAGGGGTAATGACAGCATGATCCCTTTGGTATACACTTCGAGTAAACCCTGGCAAATCTACACACACACACAAAAAAAAAAAAAAAAAAAAAAAATCATAAATTCCTCTTTTTATTGTACAGGAATACATACATACAAAATACAATCCAACATGTACGGTGTAATTAATAAACCTTGAAGATGAGAAGGTGCGAGGGTGGGGTTAGTCACTTTCCAATAAAGAGGTTTGGAGTTTGAATCATCGCCCACCACTGATGACGGAGCAGAGCAGAATCCGTCGTCTGCAACCGCTGCTTCTAAACAACCTGTACAAACCACAACCAAATTTTACATACTTTAATTAAATTCATTTTAAATTCAATCAATTGTTAGATGGATGTAGTTTATACGAGTACTAACTTAGAACAAATACGTAGACGAGGATAACTAGTTTTCCCACTGAAGATGAAGCTTCCATGTTTTCTCCCAAAATGCTCTTTCTTTTTTTTTCTTTTTTCTTTTCTTTTTTTTTTTTTTGTGAGTCAAGCGAGTGAATGATACTCCACAGTAGTAGTAGTACTATAAGTATATTCCGTAGGAGGATTTCGTCCGGTAGCGGGCTGGCTCGGCTGCATTATGAATTTTTGTAACCCAGCCTCTTTTTATATGCAAACCTCAAATTATTGGTCAATTCATAGGTGGGCGGGGCCATAACTATGATGATCATGTCACGTTGAATCATAAGTTTGTAAAACCACTTTATCCCAAGATTTATAATTCTGGGTTACTACAATTTTATGGTTCGATTGTTAAAAAATGACGCGTTCGAAATTTGTGAGGTCGTCTGTCTACCATTAGAGGAAGCATATTAGTCCTAAATCCTAATTAACTTGACACTGCTGTTGTGTTGAGCAATGTGTTTCAAATAAGTAACATTTGCTTATTTCTTGTGTTTTGTTGCAAGTCAACGTGTGACTATAAGGAGGGCGTAATATTGTTATATTATGGATAAGTTATGCTACTAATGAAATTAAAAAAGACTTTTTGGGCGCGGTTGAATTTTTCTACTTTAAGAAGTGTGTCGGTTATTTATATCAATCCTAGTACCCTCATACAAGTCATGAAACGCCGTCTTATCATTTACCTACACAAATATGTAAATAACCTATTTAGGCCCTGTTTGATAGGACTGCATTTTTCTTATCCGATCTGATCTGATCTAAATGATTCCGATTTGATTTGATCTAATTTCAATGACTCTAAACTGATATGATCTGAATTTGTTGAAATTTTGATTGAATTTCAACAAAGTAGTATCAATTATAGGAAGCATGAAGGAAATGTTAAAAGACGCATGTGGTTTTAATTAGAATACCATAGCCTTTAAACCTACAATTGTGATTGTTTGGTTTCACGAGGCATAATAATTAGATTTTTTTTTTTTTCATTTCATGTGTTTATATGATGACGAACGTTCCAAAAAATAGAATATTGATCATTAATACATTATATCAGGTGCAAATTAAACTCACCTATTGTATGCGACGACACGAGTCCCCCAATTTGACTCCATTCATATATTAATTAATAAGCAATTAACTTAGTATACAATCCAATGTATATACTATAAGTATATATCGAAATATGAAATTAAAAACAAAAAACATACGGTATTATGCACTACAAAAATGTGTAAAACACAAGTATTTTCATTTTCATTTTAAATTATTCCACACATAAATTAACAATCTAGACAGCGGAGAAATTGAGAATCCGAGTTGACATGGTTATTTCCTAGCCTTTTCGTAGGTACAAGAAATAGAAATGACCGTGAAGGAAAAAAGGAAAAGAAAAAAAGAGAAAAAAACTTGTAGAGTAAACCAAGAAACGGGGGTTCAACTCGAAGACACACAAAACCCTAAAACAAGTAAACACTCGACAAGATTCCCTAAAAATGGCGGCTAGAGTTTACGGAAAGTTCCTCCGGCGGCCGTGTCGGCGTTGCTGGACTGCATTTTGTGTTCCACCGGCGAATCTCCGGCATCGTTATTTGATAATCTAATTTCTGATATGTCCAATCTCACCAAGGTATATTATTATTGTTATTAATCTTAATATTTATGTATGAATGTTGGTGGCAATTATTGTATAAAAATTGGATAATGTTGATAGGAATGAATAGACGCAAACAAGAAATTGAGTTGAGAGGAATGCGGGTATATATTAACTTATACGAGAGGCCTCTGTCACCTTGTCAAGAAAATGGGTATGTTATTAAATCAAATTGACTTTTGAGGAAACTTAGTATTGTTGCTTCAATTAGTTTATTACATAAATAAAACCAAGATTTATGTTCCTTTGATTTACTAAGAATGGATGTTTAGGGGATCAATGCCTTCTCTTTGTTGCTGCAGACTTTAGTGCTCCTGCTTTAGAGAGCTTTATGTGGGAAGCTTTTATTCCATCCATGAAGATGAAGATGATTCTTCTGTATGAGAATGAATTACTCCACGAGGTTAAGCTTCTGAATATAAGGGGATCAATCGTTATTCTTTTTTTTTTTTTTTATGTTGATTTACTTCTGCTAATTGCGCTCGCCTTCTATTCCTACTCCTCTCTCAGATTGTACAGTCTCTGCTTCAAGTTATTAGTGACACCAATGGCTGGGATCTCACTGAGCAGACCCTGCTTCCTTTTCTTTTGTGCTCGCTTGCTCTTTCTTTGGATGCAAATCAATGTGAAGACACACTCATCATTACATGGAGGGGCCGATTTGTGTATCTTGGCGTAAGAGAATTACAAAAGTTGGATATAGTCTTGGTTGATATTCCACGTTTACCGTTGACTCTGTTATGCTACATTTTGAGCAGACTACTAGAAGCTGCTACTGAGAATTGTCAATCTGCGAAAGGTTACTCCACCTCGACCGATGTCTTCTGTCCTGAAAATTTTGGTGGACATTTGATTTGGAATCTATGTAATTTGACTATCAAAATGCTTTCACAGAGTTTTGAACATAGATCCTGCACTGCTACTCTTCTTCTTCCATCTCTTTTCAAAGCATTTGCATATAAGGCCTCTTTTGAAGTTTGTGCTCAGGGTGAAAGATGTAACATTTCCAGGTGCAGTAAACGTAACAGTCCTAGTGTATTCCCGCCGGTGTTATCAAACATATATCAAAATTTAAAAAATATAAATTAAGACTGTCTCTGCTGATTTTCCAGGCAAAAGTTCTTCATGAAATTGTGGAAGTCTGCTACGATTTTGTTTTCCCAGGGATCTACAGAGAGGAGAGATGCGTATAGTATTATCTCACTGTATTTGTCATATTTTTCTTGTGTTGACGGCCTCCAAGTGGAGATGGGTGATGAAGCAAAAGTATTCGATATAAGAGCCGAAAAAGATTTCTGGGATATAGTAAAATGCGGCTTGGTATTTATCTCCTTTCTTACTTAATTCTAAGCTTTAAGAATATTTTATTGACTAATTGTTTGGACTTGGTACATTTGTGCAAATCTTGGCTGATTTTTTTTTTTTTTTTTTTTTTGATAAGTAAGATAGGATATCAATATATTCAAAAGGACACCAAGGGGGTGACTCCCATATACAAAAAGACACCTAAAGGGGCATATTGTATTATCGTAGTAGTAGTAGTAGTAGTAGTATCATCATCTTCTTATCTTCTTTGTGTTGTGGGGCTTTCAGGTTGAGAAAGAAGGGTTCATAAGGAAACAATCATTGCACATTGTGAAGAAAGTTCTATTCTTAAATGAAGGAGAACTAAACTCAAATGTTTCAGAAATAAAACCCCGCCACAGAGGTTCCACTCCTAATGGTATGACAAAAAGAGACTTGTGGGCTGAAGAGGAGGCTCAGTCACTAGGTGTTCAGAAAATTTGCTTCTCAAATGACGATTATTTAAATCACAAACAGAAGTGGGAGGCATTTATATTTCTTTATGAAATGCTCGAGGAGTATGGAACTCACTTGGTTGAAGCAGCATGGAATCACCAGGTTTGTATATATATGGTTTCTTCGTTATTCTGGGTTGAGTGACTAAGTAGGCAGGCCTCTGATGGGTTAATAAGTAGCTGCTATACTGTGCGTACATGTTCTTACACTTGTTAAAAGAAGAAAAAAAGAAAAAAAGACAAAAGATTACTTGAAAGATTAAATATTCTCAGTTATAATATTTAGATTGATGTTACCCAATTATCTGCCTTTGCCATGTAATTGGACCATTTATTTGCATGGTTGCAGATAATGTTGCTACTCCACTCTTCTGGTTATCATGAAAGTTCTGTGGATTGTGGAGCATCCAGTCAACAAGTTGATGTCCTTAGTGGAAAATTTCCTTGGTTGGCTATCTTGTGGGAACGGGGGCTATTTCACGATAATCCTCTTGGTATTATACAACAGCTTTACTTTAATGTGCAGCTGAATATTACATATGTCATGTGCAGTTTCTTGTCTTTTCATTAGAATTTGAACTGTCGTCATTCGATTACTGCAGTTAGATGTCTTATAATGAAGTCATTTTTGGACATTGAATGGAAGAGTCAGGGCAACTGCAGAGATCTGTTTCCGGAAGATTTTGTACTAGGTGCATTGATGCAAGGGCTGAATGATCCAGTTCACCACAAAGATTTTGGTCAGTTTCTTTACATCTTATGTTAATTGTTTTGCCTTGTTAGTGATATGGAGTAGAAATAAAGAAAAAATGGCTCATATTGTTTCAAATTGCGATGTGGTGAAAATAATGCGACTCTATTTCCAGAATGTTATTTTTTGTTTGTTCTGTTCGGTGTTGTGTCTCAACTTCTTAAAGGTTGATTTTACTCTTGTTATATGATGTACTTGGCAGTTAGAAGCAAACAGTCATAGCTCAAGTTACCCCTATTTTCCTGTTTTTCCCTAAAAGCAACTCATGAGAATAATTTCAGGTCATTGCTCTCCCCATAGATTGATCTCTGTCCCCTTAAATTATACTTCATTATATCTAAAAATAATTCTCTTGTTTCTATTCTTATAGATTAACAATCTCTTTTGGCTTATGGTTGGATGGTTCGTATAAATATCATATGCTTCAATACTACATTATCTGTCTAATTTTCCTTGTATTTCATACAATTGTATATGATGGTTTTCATCATAAGTTGATCACTCATGATGGTCCATTGTTAGTTCTAGCCTGGGGTAGCCGTTCTAAATGCGTCAGGATTGCTTACTTTCTTTTTGTAGATCACTCATATGATGGTCCACAATACTAATTTCAGGTCTCAAAGGGATTCACTGTTCAATAACAATCAACGCGGCCTCTAAATTCTTTGACCAATATTGTAGATTCTCTTGTAGAAGGTAAGCACCGATGTTTTCTTTCTAGTTGGGCCATTTTTTCCCCTTGCATCCTTCATATGTACAACATGCATAGCTGGTAATGTTAAAACTTGTGAACCGTCACAACAATACAGCCTTAAGTTCCATAATGCTTTAGAGTCGGCTAATCGTAAGCTTGGTGGGCGAGCTTGAACAGAACAATTAAGGCAGCATGTGACATCTGAATATGCAGAAGCTGCGAGGGCTCATAAGCTTGGTGGGCGAGCTTTATGAATATATCTCGCCTGGGTGCATACACAATAGGTGTCTGCTAAAGAGTCATGTTATTACAATGTGGTGGGGACTGGGGTTACTAAATTGATCGGACGACTTGACCTTTTTATGCATTTTAAGCTTCAGCTTAGATCTTGTGAATAGACATTCTTTAAATTTGTGGCAAAGTGCATATTGCAAAGTGGAAAGTGAAAACTGGTGGATGATATATGTAGCTTGCTTTGTTGGCTTAGTGTAGGGTAAGAGTTGTGCTAAGGATCTACTTGTCATTGAGGTTTAGTTTATGGCTAAATTACCTTTAGGATATGTAGTATCCTAGTCTCCATGTATATCTTTTTCTTGGCTTTTTTTTAGCTAAATTCCTCTAGCCTATGGTTAAAATGATAGTTCTAAGACCTTGCTAGTCCTAAACTTCATGTGATTTAGTATTATACTGAGGTTTTGCCACTTCCTTTCGGATGCTATGCAGGGAGCAGATTTCATTTATGAACAAGCTAGCATCTGTAGCTAAAGAGCAGTCTCTTAGTCGACCTGGTTTAATGTGCCTTTCGCAATGTATCGTTTCTTCCAGTAAATCTACAGGTGTGTCTTTATCTTCAGGACATATTGAAGGTATATCCGGTTTAATGAGCCTTTCGCAATATATCATTTCTGCCAGTAAGTCTAAAGGTGTATCTTCATCTCCAGGACATATTGAAGGTATATATGGAGTTAGAAAACACAGTGATGTGTCAGATGGTGTCAACAAATTTCCTTGTACTGATAAAGCAGGCTTAATAGACAGCTTGAGATTTCTTGTTGAGAATAGCAAACAACACTTCAATCCTAGTTTCCGTTTTAGAGGTTTGTACTTAAATGTGTTATTGAGCTGCAGATTTGTTGTCTTGGTGAGAAATGTTAATTTCTGTTGTCAGTGCGTGTAATTATTCTTTTGGATATCTACCAGTCTGTGAGGACGTTGTAGAAGCTGCTGGGTCAGTAGTTCATGCTCATGAGCTTCCCCTTGAATCACTTTTGCACTTCTTAGGTGCCATGCCGCGTGAATTCACCAATAGAAGTGGTATGTAAGCTTTTTATGTATTAAAGTTTATCTACTTTGCCTTTTTTCCCACCTTTTCTTCTTTGCCAATAAACTTGATGTCTCTGATTTGTTGTTGTATCACTTATTCTTCCTCTTAGCTAAGCTCTGTACTTCCTCCATCGTTTGAATATCTATGACATATGCATTCAAAATCCTGTTAAATATTCCACGTGTACCTATACCCATGCTTTTTTAGCCGTTATTTTTCCTGAAAAGATTATAGTCTAATGGGACTTTAGCTGCTTGCTCTTTCTTTATGACGACGATAGGGACTCATCTCAAAGATATAGTGGCAGTTGAGCCCATGCCATGCATAGGATTGTGGAATATGCAGGAACGCATTACAGCTTTGTGAAAGTGAATGATACGTTGAATTATGTATGATAAAACTTTGAAAGTGATGATGTCACAATTTGTTGGCTCCCCTCCATTTTCTGTTGTTATTTTTTCACAGACTGGTTAGAAGAGTAGAAGAGTAGGGAAGTGATTCATCGTTAGGGGTATGGGAAGACCCATGATGACTTGGATGATGGTGATTAGAAGTGATATGAGCATCTTAGGGCTTGAAGAGATTATAGTGTTGGATAGGGCGGTGTGTAGAGACTCTAGCCACGTGGAGGACTCAATGTGACTCTTTTTGGTTTCTTTGTTTTGTTTTCTAAATTTCAAAATACAGTTCATATCTTATTCACTTGTTTTACAACTATATTTTTTCTAATCTTTTGTTTTCCTGTCTTTTGGTGGCTTTTTAAAACTCCTTTTAAACGTGTTTCAATATGTTTCTAATTTGTTAACAATGATCTTTAACTGATATGACATACATGAGACGATTACCAATGACGGTTCATGTTAGCTGACCTCAAATCAGTTTGGGAATAAGGCTTGGTTAGTTTTGTTGTTATTTAATTTTTATTTTTTTCCTTTTCTCTATTGGTAAGTGAGGGATCATATCAATAATACTTATTGGACACCAAGGGATTGGCTCCCAATTGCAGAATTGAAAACCATGGGGGTGACACCATTTGCAGGGATGATAGCTAATTACTTTCTTAAACTAGAGTGAGTGATTTTATCACTAAAAGAAGGAACGCCAAGTGTTGTTGAGAATGTACCATTCGTGTGCAACGATACAACAATCTCAAAAAACTCGAAATATGAACTCTTGGTGCACTCAAATTAATAAGAAAATTTCTCTCGTTCCATGTGCACTGCCAAACAGTGTGGAACTATCCCCTGAATCCGACAACGCTGTATATGTGACATGATTGATCAAAGCATGTGATTTATGTGAATACTAGTAGATCCTAACAGAGTTGCTTTGGTATGTGGAGGATGAGAATGAGGCCGCACTCTTGCGTTCTGGCAGTGAATTGAACCACTATTTCAGGTTGCCAGAGACAGAAAGGGAATTTGAAGATGGCAAATATGGGGATATGTGGTCTATAACATATATTATGAGGCTGGAGTGAGAAAACCTGGGAAAACATGCGACTTAAGACCATAATAGCTCTTGGTAGAAGCATTATAAATCTATGTATGAATTAAATTAGAGATATAAATTAATATCTCAAGTGTACCTGAAAACTATCAAAACAAACAGAAATGCCAGAGAAAAACGTTCAGCTACTTACTACACTGACTTAACTTTCTCTAAGAATGGTAATTGTTCTGTTTACATGAATTTTGTATACATGAAATTGTTCAGCTCCATGGTGATATCTGCTCATTTTCTTTGGATCACTCTGGTTAGATTGAAAATCAAGGGACCAGATCTTATCAACGCACTTCATTACTTGTCAAAATAAGCTGGAAAAAAAGAAAGGCCAGATCTGTCCACTGTCTTGTCTGTATGCAATATTGAGTTTATTACTCACAATTTTGCTTCTTTAGGCACTACAAGAATCAAATTGCAAAATTGGCTGGTTGGGAACCACAAGCAGTATATTGCAGATGACAGCTCTGCTAAAATGCCTATTTTCCATAGTCTGTGTGACTTTCCTAAGAGTTTTACTGCATACAGCTATATTTCTGGTGGTGAGGTTTCATTTGACGATGATGACGTGCTCGCTTGGTTTGCTGAGGCGGAAAGATGGGCAAGAGTTCTGTTTCTTCTGGTGGAGGAAGAGAACCATTTGGATCCTCTCTTCGAGGTGTTGTTATTTCTGATATTTTACTGTTTTATCTCATATCACTTTTTTTGTTTTCTTTTTCTCTGATTTTTTTTCTTTTGGCGTGCAATATTCATTTGGTTAATCTGTTATAGAAATTAACTGAAATGACTTTTGGATTTGGACGTGCATTATATAGGCGTGATTGCCCTCTTGATGTAATGTAAGCCATCGTCCTATCAAATGGTCTGTTGTGTTATTGTTTTCACCGAAAAAATCCAGCTATTTTGAACTCACCACCCTCCTATCTGTATGCTAAGAATGCATGTTTAGCGGGCACTCAACTTTCAAGGAAAGTCATCCTCCATCACAAGCTTTTCAGTTTTCTAATGGCCTCCCTTTAATAAAATTTAGTACATTCTGTGCTGTGCATTTCCAAAGGGCAGCGAGCTCTGGTGGTCACAGATGCTAGGAAAATTTGCCATTATTGTGTTTAAATATTGCTGGTAAATACTCTTGTTTGTTTCTCTCGTTCCTCCCATTTCCGGTATCAAGGCCGCCTAATATCATGGCGAAGATTGAGCTTTGGGGGTCGCCTGATGAATTTCCTGTCTGCCAAAGTTTTATTGATTTTTTTGCAATACCCCAAGTTGAAGTTAAATATACTACTGAGAGTTGAGGAACATTGTTTAGTGCTTAATGAGGTTGATATTACTACTGATCAGTTTTATTGAGTCTTGGTAGAATACAACAAAAAAATATATTTTTCTTTCTGAAATACATACGGAAAACTCCGTAGTTAAGTGTTTTTGGTGAGGAATAATCTTTAAATTGTCTACCTTCTGGATATTTTTCCACAACACACAAGCGATGCCGGAGTGCGTCGGAAGAATTTGTGATGGTTTGTGGCTGCGTAGTTAACTATTTCAGTCTCAGCGGGGCTGGATGTTACAGTTTTGCTGTGACCTTTCTTCTTTGAATGTACCTGTTCTTGATCCAGTAACGGCTGTTTGAGTTGGCTGTTTACGGATATCAATTATAATTTATTGTTCTGATTGCATGAATTAAGGCTAAGTAATGGTTAATCTGGTCTAATTCTCTGTATTTTTCTTCAATTCATTTGTGTATTTTTTTCTCCTGATCCAAAAAATCTATCTATGCTAATATTTGCTTGGATTTATTCTTTTATTTATCCAGTTCATCGTGGGAATGGGTATTAAAATCTGCCAGCTATGTAGCCGGGAGGAGTTTATGCCTTTGAAGTTTCTTATCCTTTTCTGTAGTTTAGTTCATGAGCTCGAATTGATGCAGCCAAGGGTTGGCGGCCCTTCTGAATCAAAGCCAAAAGTAGGCTCAAAGTTCGAGTTATGTGAACTGGGAGATAATAACGGTCTTCTTCCTGGGAAGTTTGCTGATACTTTCCTGATCATATTGGTAATAAGCCCCTAACTTAGGCAAATTCTTATCTGAAGGGCTCTTCATTAATTAGGCTGTGATGTATATCCTGTGGACAATGAAATCATTGACATAGTATACTACATTTATCTGGTGATGTGTTCCTTAGTAAATATCTGTGTCTTGTATGCAGGGGAACCTAATCTCATTTGCTGAAGCTTCTTGTTCCATATTCTGGGCGGATGTTGCATTAGATAGTGAACTGCCTGGTTCTGTAACTGGGAAGTTAGGGGGTCCTAGTCAACGGCGGCTGTCTTCTCCTATGACAACATATGTCTTGCAAGCTGTATGTTTCTTTGCTATTATATCAATTTGCCGACTAACTTGTTTCCTTGTCTTCAGGCCTCCCCCATGTTATTTCCCCTTTTTGTATTGATACTCATTCTTTTCTTAGTTTCTTTGTTTGATTTTCTAATGATTTTCCCTTTTCTTCATCTCTCAAACTTTTTCTTCCTTTCTCGTACCTTTTCTTATCATTTGTAAAAAATTCATACCTTTTTCACTTGCTTTATAACTATTTTTATTTATTTGTTGCTTTCCTTTTCTTTTTCTGGCAAATTTGTTCCATTGTGGTATGTGGTCATTCTTTTTTCAGCTGTTGTAGTTACAACTTGTACTGTTTCACTTGTTCAAAATTTAGAATGCATGATCTGATGTAAGTTTCGGTTCTTATCAGTTTTTCCTGACATGTTTGCAGATTGTTTCTTTAAGAACTATAGCAGCGATTTCGTCTTGGTGTGCTCTTCAAAGAGTAGCTGGAAGCCTTAGTCTTGCTTTCGTATACCTTTGGAAATTCTTCTACAAAGTTGTTAATTCACCTATTGGTGACACTGAGGTATGCCATAATCTTCAGTTAAGATCTCTTAATCGCTGTCGTGAGTTTGGAATTAATTATCGCATAGTCCAAATGTTCCCATAGTAATAAAGATGTATGCTCACAATTTTGGCTGGCGAGTGCCCCATGCCCTTTCTTCTATGGATTTCACTTATAGTGTACTTATGAAACCTGATTCCTATCCCCTTTAGGATGGCCTATCTACCTTTGCTCCTTCCCTCAACGTTGTGCTCCCTTCTCTTTTGGTCTGTCTTTTTTTTTTTTACTAATCAATGTTGTTCCCTCTTGCTGCCTTTTGGTTCTGTTGGTGGCAATCAATGAGTGGAAGAGTAGATTATGGCCCCAGTAAAACCACAGGTGTCAGCAGTGCCAATGTGATCAGTCCACTATGCCATGACACTCTTCACTTTGATGAGCTTATGTTTTTGGAAAATTCCACACCTTGTTAAGAGTATAATCGTTGGTGCATGTTTACCCAATCTTATAACAGTCTATACCTCTTATTCTTTTAGATAGGGTAGAGTATTTGAGGTGAGGTGGATCATTCATATGAGTCAACAACAACAACATTACCCCAGTGCCTCAAAGGCATCTGCTACAAGGCGGGCTAAGGGGGGGTCGGATGTACGCAACCCCTGTCCCTACGTTGAAAACATAGATCGTCTGTTTACTGATGACCCATTTATATGAGTCAGCAACTACATATTTTTGATTGAGAGTTTCATCATCAAACGTAAAGAAATTTATGAAATGGACGGGGCAAAGCTACCATGTTTCCTGTTCTAACTGACCCACTTTAATGCTTTCAAGCAGACTAGTGCAGAGATTCGGTTGGCAGCTTATGAAGCTTCGGCTTTTGTTCTTAAAGCATCTGTTCGTGTGATTTCTTCGTCAGCTATCACATTAATTCGAGAAATGAATAAATCCTCAAAGTCAATAGCGAAACTTGAGCTGATACTAGATCCCTTGGTTCTTACATTTCTCAATCAAGTAAATTGTTTCCTTGCTGTTCAACATTTGACGCGATCGAGGAAGGCTGTTCTAATGAACTGGGAGGTTATTCCTTTCTATATTTATACTCCTTCACTTTGCTTTCTCTTGTTCCTTTGTTATATCTTCTGATAATGTGAAAATTGTTTCGTCAGTAATTTAAACTGCAAGTGGCCAGAGTTGCTGTTTGCATAAGCAATAGGCCAAAATGAAGTCAAAGTATTTGGAGTCAGACTAAGTAAAGAAAGGCACAGCATGCTGGATAGAAAAGTCGTGGCTAAAAACCAATATAAAGAAGAGAAAATTGTCATATTTTTTCCCCGTTTTCACCTAAGTTGAACCTTTGAAATCGTTTGTATTTTCTGGGTACATTCATGTGTTCTCATCACTTACACGTGCTACTTTGCGGAGCTGCCTTGTATTTTAGTGACCTTGCAAATAAGGATTGATCCAGTCTCTTTTCCCCGTTTGCTTTGCATGTTCTCCGACTAAGACGTTATTTGAGATCACCTTTTGAAAGGGAAGTCAAGGCGATCAATATAGAAATTAGTCAATAAAAGGGATCTCATATCTTTTTGGCTAATTTTCCATGGAATTATATTAGATATTCATATCTTGTACATGTTACATTCCCTCTGTTTTCAGTGGCTGTGCCTGGAAGCTATATTGTCAATCCCACACCATGCTCTTCAAAATGGAGTCCAACTTGGGCATGGTGACGTATTCCTCTCAGATGATGCTGTCAGATATATCTTTGGCGACCTTCTTGAGAGGTAATAAGTTAACTATGTGCAGTAAATCTCTAAGATATGAGAAATGAAGCCAGAGATTATGAATATGTGCTGGTTGTTAGAGTGTAGCTTTAGTTTTACAAATTCAAATTAACTTATTTGATACATGCACTAGGATTTGCCTCATGATTATCAATTCTAAACGAATTGCAGCCTTGAAAATGCTGGAGAAGGTTCTGTTTTGCCCATGCTGAAATCAGTGAGAATGGTTTTGGATCTATTAACTTCAGGCAGTTCTTGTATTTCTTCGTGTCATGGGGTTGATGTAGAGGTATGAAATTGATTCCATTTGATTTCTTTATGTTTTTAAGTGTCATGCAGATTTTGGTTTCTTAACTTCTTTACTCTCCTTATGTATGTTCTAAAGGGTTTGGTTTTATTGTGTGCTTTGATAGCAATATAGCATAAACATTAAGGGAATTTTGTGGTACTTGAGTCTAAAGCTCTATTGTTTCTATTTCTAAACAATAGCTGTCTGGCTTCCCCCTTTGTGTTATTCCTTTTTCGGTAAGTGTCAACCTACATACCCTTTGGAAATATATGTCTACTACTCCTGTGGCTGGCACTCTCTTCTTGCATGCTCTTCTATCTTGTTTGTCAGACACACATCTCTCATGTTTATTCTCTCTCGTAACGTGCATGGAAGGTTTCTTCTCTTCTGATAAATCTTTATTTGTCTACATGGGCTCTCCACCCCAATCTCCCGGCGTTTTCCCCATCTTTTATTTTTTTTTTCATTTCAGATCATTGTCTTTATTCCAGCTTCCGCACCAAGCAGGGTAGCATAATTCCTTCATCCGAAAATTCTAGGGGCATTACCGCTTGTGGTAATCACCATACAACAGCATCTTTAACAACATCTTTAACCCCGGTGCCTTAAAAGCTCCCGCCATAAGGCGGGGTAAGGGGTGGGTCGGATGCACGCAAGCCTTACCCCTATTGAAACATAGAGAGGCTGCGCACGGATGACCCAAAATAAAAATTGCGTTGAGAATCGCACCGACTGACTGCTACTTCACAAAATAAGATGCACAAACAGTTTTATGAGCCATTTTGCTTTATTCCATTATATCCCAAAAACCAAAGCACAAACAGTCTTTGGCTCCATTGTAAATGGAAATGTTAATCACCATAAAAAATAGTAATTTAATATAATTGTATATTACTTTAATATTGTGATGAATTTTTCAAGAGAGGTGTTTTTCGTCGTTTTTCAAGAGAGGTGTTATTCGTTACCCACCCTTTTACTTGTATCGCCCAACATTCCCAAAATACCCTTTATTGATTCCCATGGTCATGTAAACA
>JBBYHQ010000003.1:108994-121465 GCA_038382645.1 Spergularia azorica
TGGCTACAACTATGGGTATGCGAGTGGTATGGCTCCAGGGGCTAGGTAAGATGTCATAGCATGTAGCCTATCTTTATCTATCTTAATTTCATGACATACTAAAAGTGTTGCAATTATGATAAATTTAGCCAAGTAAGTTTTTAATGCATCACCCTTGCTTGAATAGGATTGCTGTCTACAAAGCTCTCTATACATTTGGAGGTTATATGTCAGATGTCGTGGCTGCTGTGGATCAGGTCTCGCTATTAAATGCATTGAAAAATTCTTAATCCTTTGTCTCTGCACATTTAAGGAGGGGAATAAAGAGATGACTAACTAAAGCGCGATAACTTTTTTTTTTTTTTTTTTAATTTTCAATGGCAGCGTCACTTCAATGACTTTTGTTTCTTGTCTAGGCTGTAGAAGATGGAGTTAATATACTGAGTCTTTCTATTGGGCCATCTAGTGTCCCACCTGGTCCTTCTGCTTTCCTTAATGTCCTAGAGATGGAGCTACTGTTTGCGACAAAGGCTGGTGTTGTTGTGATTCAAGCTGCTGGTAATGGCGGTCCTCTATCAAGTTCTATCCTTTCATTTAGCCCATGGATTACGACTGTTGCTGCCTCCATTATTGATCGCAAGTACAACAGTTCAATAATATTAGCCAATGGACACAGCTTATCTGGCATGGGCCTTGCACGTAAGTAAAACTCCTGACAATTCAGAGTTTCATACTCCGTACCACTTAAGTATTTACTTGTGTTTAGACTTTAGTTACTATCTTCTGTTTTTTTTCCTCAAAATCTTCTTTTCATTTACAGCTCCTTCCCCCGGAGAAGGTCTCTTCCCCGTGGCTGCAGCAGCTGATGTTTCTCGGCACAATGCTAGCATTGGTCTTATTGAAAGCTGCCAAAATCCTGAACCTTTTATTCCAGCCCTGGCTCGTGGAAAACTCATTATCTGCACGTACACGTATGATTTTGAGTTTGACTCAGCTAGCATCATCAGAGTTGCTGAAACAATTCGTATCATTGGGGCAGCTGGATTTATTATGACAATGGATCCCGACGTAAGTTCTGAGGAAGTTAAAGGTACCACTGTGCCACTAGGGGTGCCAGGAATTGTCTTAAACAACATAGAAGCTTCTACGGTACGTTTTGTGACTCATGCTAACGGGCAGCAATTTTATGAAAGCATAGATTTTGCCTTTTTAGTTCCTCGCACTAACCGTTTAAAGTGCATCTGCCAAGACAAACAGTATCTTAGGCCTGTGGACTGTGTTATTGGCTTTATCGTTCAGGCTCTTTAGCCAGTTATATGACTGTTCCGCTCATCTCTTCCCCAATCTCTTCCCTCGGTAAATTAATATAGTGCATTTCATCCCCAGTGCTTTAATTTTCATCCTTTAAACCTTTCAAAACCTTTAGGACGAGCTGAACTGTTGCACCCAGCTTGCTTTACAGTTGGTGCTAAACTTGTGCTATTGTATTTTATTGGAAGGCACTCTGGCAGTACTACAACTTGAGGACTCTTAGGGGTAGAACTGGAAAAGCGATTGCTTTTACTGCGACAGCAAGGATTTTAGATGGAAGACAAGCGACATACACTGGTCAAGCACCAATTGTGGCAGCATACTCATCAAGGGGGCCTGATGTGAACAATGCACTTCTGCAGACAGCTGATGTCCTGAAACCCACTGTCATGGCTCCTGGTACTTCTATCTGGGCTGCCTGGAGTCCAAACAGTGAGGGCGATCAATATGCAAAAGGTTCAAATTTCTCCAAATGACTCAAACATTTTGATTACCGCAACAATCTGTCTTATATTTTTCTACTAAGAAGAAGCAGACATGTATCCTGGTCAAATAATCAAAAGTACAGTAAATCATCATAATTGACATAGCTTTCACTTGGCTCTAGCTTAACATCTCATCAATTTCATTACACTCTTTCTCATACTGTGTATAGTTTATCATTCACTTAGGTCAAAAGTTTGCACTAGTTTCGGGAACCAGCATGGCGACTCCTCATGTTGCCGGTGTTGCTGCATTAATAATGCAAAAACACCCTCAGTGGAATCCTTCTGCTGTAATTTCAGCAATGATGACGTCTACAGATATAGCTGATAAATCTGGCAATCCCATTTTGGCACAAGAGAACAACCAGTTATCACCGGCCACTCCATTTGATTATGGGGCAGGTGCGATTAATCCTTCTCGAGCTATCAACCCTGGACTTGTGTTTGTTTCCAAGTACAAGCACTATGTACAATTTCTGTGTGCTGTCCCAGGGGTGGATGAAGAGTCTGTTAGACGAGCTATAGGTGTTGGTTGCCCCAGTAGCCGAAAAGCTTGGTGCTCAGACCTCAATACCCCTACTGTGACAATCTCAAATTTGGTGGGCACAAGGAAAGTGATTAGGACTGTGACGAATGTTGGTGAGGAGCCTGAGACCTACAATGTCACAGTGACAGAGCCAGCCGGCGTGAAAATCAAGGTGACGCCACATTTGTTCACTATTTATCAGAATGCTACTCGCCGACTGAAGCTCGTGCTTGAAGCCACAGATGCGACCAATGCTTATAGCTTTGGTGAGATGTTACTGCAAGGCAACCAGGGCCATGTTGTTCGTGTCCCGATCACTGTCTATGTAAGTAGTATACTAGGATCGTAAATTTCCGAGTGCTAAACTTAGGAAAAGTTGAATAAATCATGAATTTTTTTGTGACATACATTATTGAAATCCACATCCCCAAAAGTTCAGATATTCCTTTGCCTCAACAAAAAAAAAAAAAAAAAAAAGTTCAGATATTCCTATGAAATTGAGCCAGTTAATATTCGCATAAAAGCATGATTCATCGTCAACATATACACCTCGTTCGTGTGATCAAACTGCGAATATACTACTTCCAAAGTGGACAGTTATGTTTGTGAAGCCTCATTGAACAGGTAACTCATTCAGACTTGTAATTCCTGCTCTGCTCTGTCCCATTGCAGAACCACTGCTTGAAAGTAATCTGCCAATAGAAAAAACTACACAATGACCTGTGCTACTAGATCGTTTGGCTAGACCATGGCATAATCCTAATTGTGATTGGTGCTCCAGAGTCCCAAACAGGAGTATGTATCTTAAAACTTGAACACAGACACAAAATCCATTGTGCTCTCAAGACTACCCCAAGATGCACCAAAATTCAAGCTATCATTAACCAAGCATGAGTATGTTACTAAATCACTAACAAAGAATTCGAGGGAGCAAAGTCTAGAACGCACCCTATCTTAAGTTACATATTTATCTTTGGGGCGAACATTTCACAGCGAGAAGGGCTAGTCTTTCTTGGTCTCCTCTTGCCATGTTGCTTGCCATTGCTTGTCGTAGAAAGTTGACTCGTCTAGGAGCTTCTTCAAGTTGTCAACATCTTCGTTCTTGCGAATAAATAGCACACCAAGAACAGCAACAAATAGCAATGTTTTGCAGAAGAAGTTACTCATTTGATCAACAACCCCTACGCCAGTTAAGCTATCAACAAAGTACGACATGAAGAAACCTATCATCGCAGCACGACCTGCAAAGTAGTCACCCAAAGATACAAGGATTAGTAAATGAGAGCGTCCTAGGCATACTTGATTATTTCATTTGCATTTCAAGGAGTGCAGACAAACCATTGAGAAGCTCAGCCTCTGGAAGGTGGAATCTCTTAATCCATGCCCACCATGGAATGATAGAAGTGTCGAAAATGATAGGTTCATTATTGCTGGTTGACTCTGGATAAGTTTCCAGCCACTTCCTCCTCTTTGCCTCTGGAAATAAATCACCATGAACAATCAGGACATTATTCAGAAGTCATTGGTACCTCATTATTCATGTTTGAGCTCTCAATTGAGATGAGGAACAAATGAAATGATTCATAACAGGGCATGTGGAGGCAGAATTTCCAGATTAACAAAAGCACAAGCAAGTAGCACATAAGACATCCACCCTACTCTAGATCAACTTCTTTAAGCATCCTGACGGCTGACGCCAAGGATGTTTCCTTATGGTTGCGAAATGCCCATGAAAGTACACATTTTCACAAAACATAAGACATCTTCGACCCACCACTTAAAAATCTGTGACCATACACAACAAGTTCAACCAGCAAACATGTGTAAATTGTGATACATTAACCATATAACAAGATTTCCAAAATTAGAAGTACTTCTTATCTTTACTCCAGCTTACAGGGATGGGTTACTTGCATTCAGGAGTCTTCAAGTGGACATAATATCAAGTCCAGTGCCTCCTATGATGAGAACTTCACCCAAATGTCTAATAAACTATAGCTTTAATTTAATCCCCAAAATAGTATTTTCATGACCAGTTCTAAGGCAGATCTGCAGCACCAGAAACGTAACTGATACGAGCTAATCAATCCTCCAATCCCCAAATCAAGCACACCACCAGTTGACAGTTGACACCCTTGTCGATATGCAAAATCTGGGATGCTAGCCCTGGGAGAGCTTAGCACAAGACTGTTTAACTCCAACCATCATCATGCATGTATACTCAAATTAGACTCATTTGTGGAGTATTCTAATTGAACAAATCTAATTCATTGTCTTTTAAGCCCAACCAAATACAAGATGAGGCATTTGCAATCTACATAATGCATGCAGCAAGTAATTAACCAACCTGACCTCCAAAACAAAATTTCCTAACCACTAAAGTCTAATTAATCCAATACCACAGGACATGAACAAATTCAAACAATTTTACCAAAACCACAGCTTACAACAAATTTAGAAACTAACAAAAGATTACTTCTTGAACAATTAACACTATAAAACAACATCACCTACAAACCCAGCAACAAGTTCTAATTAATCTGAAATCTCATGGAAAAAAGAGCAAAACTTTGACAGAAAATAGCCCATGTTTTATCATTGAAAGTAACAAAAAGTTTAGTTCTTGGAAAAAAAAAAGAAAGAAAGAAAGAAGAGAACTGACCAGCATCAATAACAGCATCCCAATTAGTAGAGCCATCTTTGAGAAACTGCTTCAAATCCCAAGTGCCATTAACCCATCTGGGGTCCTTGAACTTATTGAGAGTAGCAGAAGCTTCAACAGACTCAATGGGACCCACACTGTCCTCACTACTTGTTTCCATTTTGGTAGGTGGTGAAGGAACTTGCTCAGATGGGGATGGGGTGGGTGCTTCTTCTACAAGCTTCTCTTCAGGAACATCAGGAGTGACAATAGCACCAGTAGTGCCATTGTCAGATGAAGAGGCTCTAATAGAAAGGTGGGTTTTTCGGGGTTTGTTGAAAGAAGATTGAAGATGAAGATAAGGTTTGTGGGTGAAGAGATGGGGTTTTGAAGAGGGAGGAGAGAGAGTGGGAGTTGGAGAAGATGAGGAAGATAGTAAGGCCATTGTTGTTGTCATCTCTTTGAGTTTGATTGGTTTCCTTTATTTATTTATTTATTTATTTATGGGGATGAAGATTGATTGCTCCTCCTCCTCCTCCTCCTCTTCCTCTTCCTCTTCACTTGCTCAGTCCTCCTCAAAGAGAGAGTGAGAGCATGGGTTTGGACTTTGGATGAGCTAGTCTTTTGTAAGAGGAAGAGCATCAGAGAGCATGGGAGGGGATTGCAATTTGCAAGAATACAAAATACTTTTGATTTTTAGGGGATGCAATTGGCTCATCTTGTCATCTTCAATCATAAGTTACTACAGTATTAATCAATCTTTGCTTAATGCAATTCTTGGCAAAGGCCAAATGGGAGAGGTGGTGTTAAATGTTAAGTGGCTCATTTTCAATTGTTCATTCTACTTTTGTTTGCCCTCAATTAGTCTATGGTTCTCTGAACTTGCATGACTGTGTTAGTCTAGGCCACTTAATTGGTCATCGACAACAATCGCTTACAAAGCACACACTAACACATCATCTCGGGAAATATAATACTAGTCTTATGATTTATGACCCATCTTATAATTTAATACGGAGTAAATTGTTTGTTGTAAGATTATTACACTTCTATATAAAAAAATAAAATAATGCTTGATTATGTGCATACGTCATCAAGCAGGAATTTGGTCGTATTAATCCATCACATCGATTGAATTGCATTCCCACACTAGCTGTCTATATTACAGATCTCTTTTACAAATTTACGACTATTGAGTATTGACACTCCAGACCTCCAGTACTCCACCCGTGTTCTCAGCCACTCCCACCAGCATTTATGTCTTTTGTTTTGGGCTGACAAATAGTTAGGCTCTTAGATTTACCAGAGTGACCCGACCCAACGAAATTGATCTAAAGGGTCACGTCTAGAATCCGACCCATACGAAATTCGATCCACATAAAATCGGACCCCAAAATGAGTCGGATCCAAAGTGGTACGATATTCATTATCTAAACTGCGGTGGTGGGAGACTAGACTTGTCTCTCTCTCTCTCCTCCCAAAAATGGCAGCAGCCATGGCGTCTTCTTCTTCACTCTTCTCAACTACTCGTATGCACTCCCCGTCTCCCTCCAAACCTCCTCCCCTTCGATTCAAATCCCCTTCTCTCTCCACCAATTTCACCGCCCCTTTCGTCGGCGGCAGCGTCTCCGGCGACTTCTCCGGCCACAAGCTCCGCCCTCACTCCCTCAATCCCACCACCACCACCTCCCGCCCTAAACGCGGGGTCGTCACCATGGTACCCTTTCTTTTTTAATTATATTACCTCATTTTCTGCAAAATGGTTGATTTAATTTACAGTTTATTGTGCAAATTATATGATAATTAAATTTGTTATGAATGTTAAGATTGCTGCTTGATGATTTGTTCTGGAATGGTAGTTATGTAATTAGGTCTTTACTCGTTTTTTTTTTTTTTTTTTTTTTGAAATTGCAATGTGAATATATTGAGGGAGCTTAAAAATGATAAACTTTAATTCGTCGACTACGGAGTTGTGACTGTTTAATAGGCTTATGAAATCTGATGGTGTGGCATTGCTCAAAAGAACAACCATAGCGGGTCGAGATGCCTTAAATACCTTGAATGTCAATCATCCTGTTCAAAAGCCAAACGTCTCTTGATTGCCTAATTTCTATGAAATGAACAGCTAAGCTGTATAAAAGTTTATAGCATTGTTTACTCATCAATAAGGGCTATAATTTTGGGCTGAATTATCACTTGATAACCTTCAAAGCCATAACTCTTAGTATCCAATTAGCCAAAACCAAAATATATAATCCATGGTTTTTTTGACGCAAAATATACTTCAAACGAAAAATGCTCCAAATTTTGTGGAACCCTCTAGGGGTCCTAATATGAGTATTAGCAAAATATGGGAGCCAACCACCTATGATAAATGCCAAATTTGGAAAAAAACACACGTAAACCTCAATCGGTGACTTGTGCCGAAATGGCTTAAAGAACTTCCCTAACACAAGAACCAGCCTCCCTTATCCAATAAGGGTACTCCAAAAATGTCTTTGGTACAGTTTGAGAACAATTAGTTTTTTTTTTTTTTTTAAATGTGGTCAAAACCGAAGTGTGTAATCCACTGTTTTCGGCCAAAAATCGCTCCGCATCAAAAACAGCTCAAAATTTGGTGGAAGCCAATAGGGCTCATATTAGGGACTTGAGCAAAATATTGAAGACAACAAGCTATGATAAATGCCAAACTAAGCAAAAAAACGCACGCTAACCTCAACCATAGGGCTTTATGAACTTCCTTAACACAGGAACCAGCCTCCCTTATCCAATAAGAGTACTCCAAAAATGTCTTTGGAAGAGTTTGAGAAGATTTAGTTATTTTTGAAAAATGTTGTCAAAACCGAAGTGTATAATCCACAGTTTTTGGCCAAACTCGCCCCACAACAAAAAAATCTCAAATTTTTGTGGAAACCTTCAGAGGTCGTATTATGAGTATTAGCGAAATATGGGAGCCAAAAACCTATGATAAATGCCAAATTCGGCAAAAAACACACGCTAGCCTAAACAGGTAATTTCTCCTGAAAAGGCTTAAAGAACTTCCCTTACAAAGGAAACAACCTCCATATTCAATAAGAGTACTCAAAAAATGTCTTTGGTAAAGTTTGAGAACATTTGGTTATTTTTTAAATTTTTGGTCAAAATTAGCCAAAACCGAAGTGTGTAATCCACGGTTTTTGACCCAAAATAGCCCCGCAACAGAACCAGCTCAAATTTTTGTGGAAGCCTCTAAGGCTCATATTATGGCCTTAAGCAAAATATTGAAGCCAAAAAGCTATGATAAATGCCAAACTGAGCAAAAAACACACTCTAACCTCAACCAGTGACTTAGGCCGAAAAGGCTTAAAGTACTTTCCTAAAAGAGGAACAATCCTCCCATATCCAGTAAGAGTACTCCAAAAATGGCTTTGGTAAAGTTTGAGAACTTTTAGGTATTTTTGAAATATATGGCCAAAATTGGCCAAAACCGAAGTGTATAATCCACAATTTTTGGCCAAAATCACCCCGCAACAAAAACAGCTTAAACTTTTGTGGAAGCCTTCAGAGGTCGTATTATGAATATTAGCAAAATATGAGAGCCAAAAACATATGATAAATGCCAAATTTCTTAGAAACCACACGCTAGCCTCAACCATCGACTTCTACCGAAAAGGCTTAAAGCACTTCCCTTACAAAGGAACCAGCCTCCATATCCAATAAGAGTACTCCAAAAATATCTTTGGTAAAGCTTGAAAACATGTGGTTATTTTTGCAAAAAAAATGGTCAAAATTGGTGAAAACCTAAGTGTGTAATCCACGGTTTTGGGCCCAAAATCGCCCCGTAACAAAAACAACTCAATTTTTTTGTGGAAGCCTCTAGGGTTAGGCTTGAGAAAAATATTGGATCCAAAATCCTATGATAAATGCCAAACTTGGCAAAAAAACATACGCTAGCTTCAACGGGTTACTCTTGCGAAAAAAGTTTAAAATAAATCCCTTACAAAGGAACCAGCCTCTATATCGAATATGAGTACTCCAAAATAGTCATTGGTAAAGTTTGAGAACATTTCGTTACTTTTGCAAAAAATGGTCAAAATTGGTGAAAACCAAAGTGTGTAACCACAGTTTTCGGCCCAAAATCGCCCGGCAACAGAAACAGCTCAATTTGTTTGATAGCGTCTAGGGCTTATATTATGGGATTGAGCAAAATATTGGAGCCAAAAACCTATGATAAATGCCAATCTTTGCGAAAAACACACGCTAACCTCAATAGGTGAGTTGTGCCGAAAAGGCCGAAAGAACTTCCTAACATAGGAACCAGCCACCCATATGCAATAAGGTTACTCCATAAATGTCTTTGGTAAAGTTTGAGAACATTTGGTTATTTTTAAAATTTTGGTAGAAATTGGCCAAAACCGAAAGGTATAATCCACGTTTTTTGGCCAAAATCTTCACGCAACAAAAAATGCTCAATTTTTTGTGGAAGCTTTTAAATCTCATATTATGAATATTAGGAAAATATGGGAGCCAAAAACCTATGATAAATGTCAAATTCAACGAAAAACACACGCTAGCCTCAACGGGTTACTCTTGCGAAAAAAGCTTAAAATAAATCCCTTACAAAGTAACCAGCCTCAATATCGAATATGAGTACTCCAAAATAGTCTTTGGTAAAGTTTGAGAACATTTGGTTACTTTTGCAAAAAATGGTCAAAATTTGCGAAAACCGAAGTGTGTAATCCTCGGTTTTCGGCCTAAAATCGTCCGGCAACAAAAACAGCTCAATTTGTTGTGAAAGCGTCTAGGGCTTGTATTATAGGCTTGAGCAAAATATTGGAGCCAAAAACCTATGATAAATACCAAACGTTGCAAAAAACACACCCTAACCTCAGTAGGTAAGTTTTGCCGAAAAGGCCAAAAGAACTTCCTAACATAGGAATTAGCCTCCCATATGCAATAAGGGTACTCCATAAATGTCTTTGGTAAAGTTTGAGAACATTTGGTTATTTTTAAAATTTTGGTCAAAATTGGCCAAAACCAAAGTGTATAAATCACGTTTTTTGGCCAAAATCTTCACGCAACAAAAAATACTCAATTTTTTGTGGAAGCTTTCAAATGTCATATTCTGAGTGTTAGGAAAATATGGGAGCCAAAACCCTATGATAAATGTCAAATTCAACGAAAAACACACACTAGCCTCAACGGGTTACTCTTGTCAAAAGAGCTTAAAATAAATCCCTTACAGAGGAACCAGCCTCAATATCGAATATGAGTACTCCAAAACAGTCTTTGGTAAAGTTTGAGAACATTTGGTTACTTTTGCAAAAAATGGTCAAAATTGGCGAAACCCGAAGTGTGTAATCCACGGTTTTTGGCCCAAAATCGCCTGGCAACAGAAACAGCTCAATTTGTTTTGAAAGCGTCTAGGGCTTATATTATGGGCTTGAGCAAAATATTGGAGCCAAAAACCTATGATAAATGCCAATATTTGCAAAAAACACACGCTAACCTCAGTAAGTGAGTTAGGTGAGTTGTGCCGAAATGGCCGAAAGAACTTCCTAACATAGGAACTAGCCTCCCATATCCAATAAGGGTACTCCATAAATGTCTTTGGTAAAGTTTGAGAACATTTGGTTATTTTTAAAAATTTTGTAGAAATTGGCCAAAACCGAAGTGTATAATCCACGTTTTTTGGCCAAAATCTTCACGCAACAAAAAATGCTCAATTTTTTGTGGAAGCTTTCAAATGTCATATTCTGAGTATTAGGAAAATATGGGAGCCAAAAACCTATGATAAATGTCAAATTCAACGAAAAACACACGCTAGCCTCAACGGGTTACTCTTGCCAAAAAAGCTTAAAATAAATCCCTTACGGAGGAACCAGCCTCAATATCGAATATGAGTACTCCCAAAATTTCTTTGGTAAAGTTTGAGAACATTTGGTTACTTTTGCAAAAAATGGTCAAAATTGGTGAAAACCAAAGTGTGTAATCCACAGTTTTCGGCCCAAAATCGGCGGCAACAGAAACAACTCAATTTGTTGTGAAAGCGTCTAGGGCTTATATTATGGGCTTGAGCAATATATTGGAGCCAAAAACCTATGATAAATGCCAATCTTTGCAAAAAACACACGCAAACCTTTGTAGGTGAGTTGTGCCGAAAAGGCCGAAAGAACTTCCTAACGTAGAGACCAGCCTCCCATATGCAATAAGGTTACTCCATAAATGTCTTTGGTAAAGTTTTGAGAACATTTGTTTACTTTTGCAAAAAAAGGTCAAAATTGGCAAAACCCGAAGTGTGTAATCCACGGTTTTTGGCCCAAAATCGCATGGTAACAGAAACAGCTCAATTTGTTTTGAAAGCGTCTAGGGCTTATATTATGGGCTTGAGCAAAATATTGTAGCCAAAAACCTATGATAAATGCCAATCTTTGCAAAAAACACACGCAAACCTTAGTAGGTGAGTTGTGTCGAAAAGGCCGAAAGAACTTCCTAACATAGGAACCAGCCTCCCATATGCAATAAGGTTACTCCATAAATGTCTTTGGTAAAGTTTGAGAACATTTTGTTATTTTTAAAATTTTGGTCGAAATTGGCCAAAACCGAAGTGTATAATCCACGTTTTTTGGCCAAAGTCTTCACGCACCAAAAAATGATCAATTTTTTGTGGAAGCTTTCAAATGTCATATTCTGTGTATTAGGAAAATATGGGAGCGAAAAACCTATGATAAATGTCAAATTCAACGAAAAACACACACTAGCTTCAACGGGTTACTCTTGTCAAAAGAGCTTAAAATAAATCCCTTACAGAGGAACCAGCCTCAATATCGAATATGAGTACTCCAAAACAGTCTTTGGTAAAGTTTGAGAACATTTGGTTACTTTTGCAAAAAATGGTCAAAATTGGCGAAACCCGAAGTGTGTAATCCACGGTTTTTGGCCCAAAATCGCCTGGCAACAGAAACAGCTCAATTTGTTTTGAAAGCGTCTAGGGCTTATATTATGGGCTTGAGCAAAATATTGGAGCCAAAAACCTATGATAAATGCCAATCTTTGCAAAAAACACACGCAAACCTTATTAGTTGAGTTGTGCCGAAAAGGCCGAAAGAACTTCCTAACATAGGAACCAGCCTCCCATATGGAATAAGGGTACTCCATTAATGTCTTTGGTAAAGTTTGAGAACATTTGGTTATTTTTAAAATTTTGGTAGAAATTGGCCAAAACCGAATTGTATAATCCACGTTTTTTGGCCAAAATTTTCTCGCAACAAAAGTTGCTAAATTTTTTGTGGAAGCTTTCAAATGTCATATTCTGAGTATTAGGAAAATATGGGAGCCTAAAACCTGTGATAAATGTCAAATTCAACGAAAAAAACACGCTAGCCTCAACGGGTTACTCTTGCCAAAAATGCTTAAAATAAATCCCTTACAGAGGAACCAGCCTCAATATCGAATATGAGTACTCCCATAATTTCTTTGGTAAAGTTTGAGAACATTTGGTTACTTTTGCAAAAAATGGTCAAAATTGGCGAAACCCGAAGTGTGTAATC
>JBBYHQ010000003.1:127332-140286 GCA_038382645.1 Spergularia azorica
CCCGAAGTGTGTAATCCACGGTTTTTGGCCCAAAATCGCCTAGCTACAGAAACAGCTCAATTTGTTTTGAAAGCGACTAGGGCTTATATTATGGGCTTGAGCAAAATATTGGAGCCAAAAACCTATGATAAATGTCAATGTTTGCAAAAAACACACGCTAACCTCAGTAGGTGAGTTGTGCCGAAAAGGCCAAAAGAACTTCCTAACATAGGAACCAGCCTCCCATATGCAATAAGGGTACTCCATAAATGCCTTTGGTAAAGTTTGAGAACATTTGGTTATTCTTAAAATTTTGGTCTAAATTGGCCAAATCCGAAGTGTATAATCCACTTTTTTTGGCCATAATCTTCACGCAACAAAAAATGCTCAATTTTTTGTGGAAGCTTTCAAATGTCATATTATGAGTCTTAGGAAAATATGGGAGTCAAAAACCTATGACAAATGTCAAATTCAACGAAAAACACACGCTAGCCTCAACGGGTTACTCTTGCCAAAAAAGCTTAAAATAAATCCCTTACGGAGGAACCAGCCTCAATATCGAATATGAGTACTCCCAAAATTTCTTTTGTAAAGTTTGAGAACATTTGGTTACTTTTGCAAAAAATGGTCACAATTGGTGAAAACCAAAGTGTGTAATCCACAGTTTTTGGCCCAAAATCGCCCTGCAACAGAAATAGCTCCATTTGTTGTGAAAGCGTCTAGGGCTCTTATTATGGGCTTGAGCAAAATATTGGAGCCAAAAAGCTATTATAAATGTCAAACTCTGCAAAAAAACACACGCTAACCTCAATAGGTGAGTTTTGCCGAAATGGCCGAAAGAACTTCCTAACATAGGAACCAGCCTCCCATATCCACAAATGTCTTTGGTAAAGTTTGAGAAGATTTTGTTATTTTTGAGAAATGTGGTCAATATTGGCCAAAACCCAAAGTTTATAAATCCACGATTTTTATCCAAAATCTCCTGGCAACAAAAACAGCTCAAATTTTTGTGGAAGCCTTCCGAGGTTGTATTATGAGTATTAGCAAAAAACGGGAGCGAAATACCTATGATACATGCCAAAATCGGCAAAAAATACGCACTAGCCTCAAACGGTGACTTGTGCCGAAAAGGCTTAAAGAACTTCCCAACAGAGGAACAGCCCCCCATATCCAATAAGGGTACTCTATAAATTTATTTGGTGAAGTTTGAGAACATTTAGTTATTTTTGAAAAATGTAGTCAAAGTTTACCAAAACCAATGTGTATCCACGGTTTTTGGCCAAAATCGACCCGCAACAAAAACAGCTCAAAATTTTTTGGAAGCATTTAGAAGTCGTATTATTAGTATTAGCAAACTATTGGAGCCAAAAACCTATGATAAATGCCAAACTTTGCAAAAAACACACGGTAACCTCAATAGGTGAGTTGTGCCGGAAAGGCCGAAAGAACTTCCTAACATAGGAACCAGCCTCTCCAATAAGGGTACTCCATAAATGTCTTTGGTAAAGTTTGAGAACATTTGGTTATTTTTGAATAATTTGGTCAAAATTGGCCAAAACCGAAGTGTATAATCCACGTTTTTTGGCACAAAATCGCCCTGCAACAAAAGCAACTCAAATTATTGTTGAAGCTTCTAGGGCTCATATTATGGGCTTGAGCAAAATACTGGAGCCAAAAACCTTTGATAAATGCCAAACTCGTCAAAAAACACACGCTAACCTTAACCGGTGACATGTGCTGAAAAGGCTTAAAGAACTTCCCTATCAGAGAAACCAGCCTCCCATATTTAATATGGGTACTTTAAAAATGTGTTTGGTAAAGTTAAAGAACATTGACAGATGTGGTCAAAAGCAGCTCAAATCCACGGTTTTATCCAAAGTCGCCCCGCAACAAAAACAGTACAAATTTTTGTGGAAGCCTTCAGAGGTTGTATTATGAGTATTGGCAAAATATGGGAGCCAAAAATCTGTGATAAATGTCAAATACGGTAAAGAAAACACTCTAGACTCAATCGGTGACTTCTCCTGTAAAGGCTTAAAGAACTTCCCTTGCAAAGAAACCAGCCTTCGTATCTATTAAGAGTATTCCAAAGTCTTTGGTAAAGTTTGAGAACATTTTTGTTATTTTTGAAAATTTGGGTTAAAATTTTTGATCCAATATCGCCAATTCACTATAGCTCTAATAAATTTTAACTATATGACTACCGTTCAGCAACTTTTCAAACTGGTTGATTTCTTAGTGACAAAGCACTTTTAATCTTTTTGCTATTTGCACTAGACTAGCTTAATTGCTGCACTATCCTTCTTACCCACTGAACACTAGCATATACTTCATCTTTCCACAAAAATTTCTGCTTTGTTTTCTTGTTTAGCTTGTACTTCATCTTTCTACAATCCCTCGAGAGCCTGTGCTATTACTGAACAATCTGTTAATTTTGACAATTGACAGGTCATACCTTTCTCTAGGGGAAGTGCTTGGGAACAACCACCTCCAGATTTGGCCTCTTATTTATACAAGAACCGAATAGTTTATTTGGGCATGTCTCTTGTGCCTTCTGTGACCGAGCTGATACTCGCAGAATTTCTTTATCTTCAATATGAGGACGAGGAGAAGCCAATTTATCTGTACATCAACTCAACAGGCACGACAAAGGTGTACATTCTCTCTTAGTTTCTTATATTTATCATGTAAACAGGATATTGATGTTCATATGTGCTTATCTTCTTGATGATATTCTTGTTTCTACTTCCTAGTACTCTCAGCTCCTTTTGTGCAACTACTAATGTTTAAATCCCTTCTCTTTTTGTAGGGTGGGGAGAAGTTGGGTTACGAAACAGAGGCGTTTGCAATATATGATGTTATGAGGTTGTAATTATGGCTTTCTTCATGTAAATATTTTTTTGTTATATGTTAGATGTTACTATTGTCCAAAACTTTATGTTACTACTTACTTGGATTTCTTACTTTTAAAAGGTTATAGTTGCAACGTTTGCTTATTTATGTGAATTTATTCATTGTTACTGGACAGGGCTGTGGCAAACTAATTTCTAAGTATTTTAATCATAATAAAATAAAAAAAATAAAAATAAAAAATAAAAAATAAAAAAAAAACCATTTAATTCCCAGTTGGGTACTGTTTTGATGTTGAGTTCTTTATGCTTTCACAGGTATGTAAAGCCTCCTATTTTCACCCTCTGTGTCGGCAATGCCTGGGGAGAGGCAGCCTTGCTTTTGGCTGCTGGTTCGAAAGGGAACCGTGCCGCATTGCCATCCTCAACTATTATGATGAAGCAGGTGATTATTCTTGGTGATTTGCAATTTAGTCCTTTTTTCATTCTTTTGTAGCCCTGAAGCTGGTTTGGGATTAAGTGCATTGCAAAATTTCTCATGATATGAACTATGAAGAAACCTTATGTAATTTCTGCAGCCAATTGCAAGATTCCAAGGTCAAGCGACTGATGTCGAGTTGGCTAGGAAAGAAGTGACCAATGTGAAGGCGGAGTTGGTAATACTACAAGCCTTGCCATTTTCTCATTCTAGTTCATTCTTGAACATGGAATATACTTTTTTCCATTTAGATATTCATATTGTCTTTTCTTAATAGTTTAAGTTGATGTATTATCGGTATCAATCCTTGCTTGATATGCAATGATTTCCCAGGACCATGAACCTTGTACCAGTCATTCGTAGTTATTTATTAGCATTTAGATTCAATGAACCTGGGAAATGAGGGGATAAGTTATTTCATGACATTTGGCAGGTCAAGCTGTTTTCGAGACATATTGGTAAACCTCCTGAGGAGATTGAAGCTGACATTAGGCGCCCAAAATATTTCAGCCCTAGTGAAGCGGTTGAATATGGTATCATTGATAAGGTAATTAAAAAATCCAATTCACGAGAAGTGTTGTACATCTCCATCTGCTATTTGGAATTACCTGTCATAAAAGCATTATTTTTAATGCCGTACAGGTTGTCTACAATGAAAGGAGCCCCGGTGACAGGGGAATCGTTGCAGACCTGAAAAAAGCACAGTTTATTTAGAATATGTGTGACATCATATGGTGATCAGGACTTTGGTTCAGGTAAAGTTCTAGTACTTTTTCCAGTTAGCCGAATATCTGTTAACCACTATCTCACAATTAGGTCTCATGCTTTGATATGTTGTGTGATTGAGTACATAGAGGCTAGGTTGTGAACATGAACTCCTGACAGATTTTTAAGCTTCTTATATCATTCTTCCAACTTTCTTTTAGGAGAACCATAATAGCGTTCTGGTTTGGTTGAGATAGGCTCTGTGAGCCCTAGGCCCCTAATGTGTACAGTATCATTCTATGCTGGAGAATTGCAGGAGATGTGTCAGATGGTACTCTTTTGTTTTTGTTACTTGTGACGCTAAAGTTGTGATCTCAAATAAAATGGCTCATTCATTTGAAGTGTTAAAAGATGTAATCGTTGCCATCTTGCCAACTATCGACTTTTAACATTTGTAATAATAGACTGGTTCGAATGCTATGTTACCTGTACTTGTCTGCATTGTTACACAACAAGCTGAATATTGGTTGTCGATGCAGCACCTGGATGTACTGTACATGTATTTTTAGTGTCTGCAAGTTTAGTATAAATGTATAACCACCACATGTGTAATAAGATCTATGCTTGCAATCAATGCCCGCGACACAGTTCGCTGGCAACATAAACATAACTGAGATGGGAAACTTGCTCACCATACAATGATACGCTTTGTGCCCATGTTAATTATCTTGCTTTTTATGAAGTCTATGTTTACCAATATTTACCGATATAAAGTGGGAAAGCTGTAAGACTTTTCTTTCTAAACATGGCTTCAGCCACATTTTGGAGTGTTCTTAGACAAATTATTTTCGCAGTGAAGACACCAAAGCAACCTTGGTTGTCACAGCCCTACAATCGCCCGTCTTTTTGCCTGACCCGACCTGTCAATCTTTTTAATCGGCAATGGCTTGCTGAAGTAGCTTGCTGTCTCAAAGCAACTGTTGTTGTCAAATTCAGAGGCAATAGATGCCCTTCTAATTAAATCTCTGATTGGAAAACGGGTGTGTAAAACGTTAGGCATGTAGCATAAAAGCATAGCTGTCTAGAATGGGTGTTGCTGTAAGTTGGATCACATTGCAGAAGGTATGTTGTTTGTTTTGATTTGGTTCTTAGAATTGAAGTGTTCTACTGTCTAAAATGTTCTGGGACTTCAAAATGTTACCTGTGAATGTAGTTTGCCTGCTATAGTGAAAAAATGATGGCTTTCAGTTGAAAGACATGACTACATGCTAGATGACATTACTGCCATTGTGATTTCGCGTCATATCTCTATGAATTTTGCATTGCTTTTAGGCCTTCCACTTGTTGATGACCGATATTTCTGAAATGTATGCAATTAAGTGAACCTAGGTGTTCTAACCAGCTGCCAATTGTTCCTACATACAAGATAAAGTAACACTATGAGTAATTGAGTGTAGGGCTTAATGAGACAGCGCAATGTGCATTATCTTATGCTCTGTCCTGTTCCACAACTAAACCTCTCTTGTTAGACTAGCTCTATGTTAGTCTAGTTCTGTAGAGCTGAGGACATGCTTCTCATTGTAAGTGATTCATTTTTAAGTGGCTGCTTTTGCAGGTGATGGGAAAAAGGCAAGTAGTTTCTGTATTGTCTTTATGGCCTTCCCACTTTGTAACACTATATATGTATCTTGGTCCATGAATACAGAAAGGAAGACACCTGGATTTTCTCCAAACTTTTTGCTTGATTGCTTCGAAGTAATGCTCCATACCCTGAATATGCTTCTCTTGATTAAGACTGGCTGAACTTCATACATCATCATTTATCTCTCTATTTTCCATTTTGGACTTCTGACACTCTGCTTTACGTCGACGTTATGTTCCTGATAGTGGTTTAACCCCTTGGTGTAGGACCAGGGAAATGTGTGACTATTAAGCCTCACATTATGTGGCTCTTCGTGATTTTTACTTGCTGACTGTATTCATGTAATATAATGTTTAGTTCTTTACGAACTTATGGACATGTGATGGTATATATTCGTGCTTGCAGACCACCAGAGGTACTTTCTATTCAAGTTTGCTCACCAGATTGTGCAGAAAGCCGTAAAAGCTGTATTTGGCTATCAAGTTACATCATGTTGGAGGAATAGCTCAATGTAGTCAACTATTCGTTAGAGAAACCTGAAATACGCATCCGAATATTGCAAAGTTAATGACAAAAGGGGGATGACATACCGAAATGCAAAGGGGTGTAGCATGTTTGTCTTGGAATTGTATGTAGTGTAGGGTGTCCGGTGTTGCTGAGATAATGTATATTTCCAGATGCATGTTTATATTTCATAGATTGGTGGAGATATCTGACTGGCTCTTATGCAGACTTTTGGCTACCAACATTGTTACAGATCTGCAAGTGCTCTGATCTGAAATGATGATTTTCCATGTCCAGATGGCTGTCTAAGAACGGGATTTAACTAATCTAATTCTGATATTGGGTCTTATTTTAGATTAACAGCTTTTATGGTGTTCTTTGAATGTCAGTATCGGTCACGGATTTGTGTGTTTAGGGATATTTCCGGATGGCCATAGTTAAAAGGTACAACTTACAACCATTCAATGTCATAAACGTCCTAAGATTGAGGGCAAAGCAAATCCCTCTAAAACCTAACTTTTGCTTGAATGTTCTTCATCCTCGTACAGTACCAAGGAGAGGACCCAGTACACACCAACATATCAAAATTGACACATAAATCACAAATTCACAATACATGAAGATGATTAACCAATTCATCATAATTAAAAATTTACCTGTACCGGTAAATGTTGGTCCAAGTGTCCAGGCCTTCAATTTAGTGTAATGCAGCTTAAGCACCTTAACAAAAGTGGAGAACAAAATGTGGCAACCTCTTAATCAAAGTTCAAATTTACTTATAACTCATCATTTCCTATAAATACTATCTTTTGCGACATGCCAATTAAACTCACATCTAACTAGAGTCAAGCTTTAATTAGCGCTAATTGTTTCCTAATCCTTCAAAGATAAAGTAGAAACATGGAATACTCGAAACACGATTACGTAGTTATTATGTTCATGTTGATCCTTCTGTTGCCTGCGTTACTGTGTTACTCTCAAGAGATGTCGAAAGCAACCTACCACGGCAGCCCTGACTCTAAAGGAACTCCATGTACGTTTTCGATCGAGTTCACAATACAATGCAACTACACATATACTACGTATAGTTTTCAAATTCCAACACGTTTTATTTGAATCAATAATTTACTATGTGATTAACATACAGACGGCGCTTGTTGCTATGGTGAATATGGAAGAACTGTCAATGATGGTGATGTCACTGCCGTTTCCAGGCTCTACAATGGTGGTGCTGGATGTGGAGCATGCTACAAGGTATTCATATATCGTAAACCTTTTGAATGGAATCCGTTTTATAATAGTTTACATGAACCAACTTACGTTGATGGTGACAAAATGTGAAAGTTATTTAATTTTTCCGTGATCTTATACGTAAAATATAATGGATTTCAAGCATGTCTAACAGTTCTACGTCATTTTTTGTTATCGACTTTAGCATTTAAGCTAGCTCATATACAAAAGTGAACATTGATAAGTTAACCAACTTTCAAAATTTTATTATGTTCCCTAAAAAAAGCGCTAATAAATCATTGCTGTTTATTCAAATGAACAGATGAAATGCACAGAGCCAGAGTGCAACGACGACGGAGTGACGGTGGTGGTTACCGACTACGGCGCTAGCAGCGACGACAGTGACTTCATAGTTAGTGCACAAGCATTCTCAAAGATGGCTATGTCCGGCTACGAGAAGAGGGTCAAAGCTTATGGTCACGTTAACATTGAATACCAAAGAGTATCATGTGAATATCCTGACAATAATCTCATGCTTAAAGTACACGAGCATAGTCACTACCCTCACTACATTGCCTTGCTCTTTTACTACCAAGCAGGATTCTATGACAATGTACGTCCTCGATCAAACTCGTTTCATCTATTTAACCTTGCGCATATTCTTGTATGAGATCACAATTACTCCGTAACTTTATCTATCTTCTATTTTAACTAAATGTTTGTACGTCGTAATAAGTAAATAAGTTTTTGAATCATCGTCCTATAAAATGAGACAGTCTAATTAAATTCAGAATGAAAATCAAGACTACAATTCTCGAAACACTAATTTAATAAGGACTTTTTTTATATATGGCGTGATTGTGTATGTAGGAAGCTAGGCAAGAATGGAGGGCATGTAGGAGAGCCTATGGGGCGGTGTGGGACATGGCTAACCCACCAAGGGGTGACCTTTCCGTTCGGTTTTTCGCAAGCTCGAGTGCCAACGGTGAAGCGAAATGGGTGGTTGCAGACAAAGTAATTCCGGTCACTTGGAGGGCTGGTGCTGCTTATGATACTTCTATTCAACTTTCTTAAGTGCATGCTTTTGTTAACTGATAAAGCATTACTTGCTTATTAGCTTGAAGAAGAAGCTCATTCCTTGACCTGTTGGAGATGTGCTTTTTACATATGGACCGTTATGTACTCGCTCTAATATATATGTCTCGGATCTTATACTACTATATATACTAGTTATTTCAATCTCCTTTGTTGTGTGATGAATAAACTTAAGGTCAGGGACTATGTAATAATCATATGTATCATGTATGCACTTTAATAAGTAAATAAAATGGAGTTTGGGAACATTTTTATGTCTAATTATTTACACATACAGTAGCCTTTAATTCCTTTTCTTGCTCGAACACTTTATTAATAACTAAGACAATCAGTTAGCTAAACCAGTCAAAATGACTTCTACTGCATGATTCTTAGTCAATCAAAGCAACTTTGATCGGACGTAAAATATCATCAAATGTCAAACCAGTATGAGATATGAGTGGAATACACACTAATTTCATGATTTTTAAATTATGATCATCAAATTCGCTTGAAAATGAACTTTAATATGTTTGTTACAACCAAGAACAACAGCAATAGAACAGAATATGCTGGATACATATACAGTATATATATATATATACTCGACGTTTTTTCAGAAAGATAACATTTGGTTTGGATATACTAGTATGTAAGAGATCGAATTTCAAATCAAATGTTAACTTTCTTGAAAACCGATGGAGTATAATTATATTGATTTCAAACGGAAAAGAACAACACTAACGATATACGGAGTCTACAAAGTTTGATTAAAGTTGAAGGAAAGTATTATAAGCAAGACCAGGCTCCCAAAATGCAGGAATAACTTTAGGAAGCAGCAACCATCTTGCTCTACTTGTAGCACTCCCACCCAAGAAGACCCTCATTGTTAGGGCACCCTTTGGTGGGTTAGCCATGTCCCAAACTGCTCCATACGACCTACGGCATGTCCTCCATTCCAAGGTATCCTCCTGTTCGATCAATTCTCGACAGAAATAGTGTTGTTAAATGTTAATAAATCCCTTGCAAAAACGTCAAAGCGGAACTATAAAGGACCTTCATGTCGACGTGTTTCAAATCATGGTTTTATTACATTCACTACTATAATCTATATTCATCCTCTATCAATGTTGTTTTTGTTCAGTCAAAAATAAGAATTGCGTCGAGAATTGCACACACAAAAAAGGTGAAGTAATTTAAGACAAACCTCAAACAATTCAACAGCATTGATATCAGAGTTTCCAGCTTGGTACAAGAATAGTAAGGCCAAGTAGGAATGATATTGGCTGCGTTCTTCAACCTCAAGTGTAAGGTTCTTTGTTGGATATTGGCAACCCACTCTTTGATATGCAACGGCTACTTTACCATAATCCATCAAGTCCCTCTCCAAACCGGCCTGAGCCATCTTGTTGAAGGCATGGGTGCTAAGGATGAAGTCTGTGTCCACGCCTGAGCCACCCGCGTGGTCCGTCACCACCACCACCACTCCGTCTTGGTTGCACTCCACCTCCTTGCACCTTATCTATATATTAAAAAAAAAAAAAAAAAAATTAGTAATAAAATCAACATATCATTCAACTTAATCAAGTTTACAAATGGGAGGGGACGGATAGTGACACGAATTTAAAATCTACGTACGAGTTATTAGAAGGTAGAATGCCTAATACATACCTTGTAACATGCACCACAACCGGCTCCACTCTTGTAGAGTTTAGAAGAAGTTACCACTGCCGCATCACCATCATTGATGGTTCTTCCATATTCACCATATCCGCACTCTCCATCTAATTAAGTAATTTGAAATGAAATGCAAAAACAATATTGAGATGTTATTCTCATACTATATATATACTCCGTAGGGAGTATTTTAATAACTTGCTATATACACATGCATTTTGTGTCTATTAAGTTTGAAGTGCAACTTAGTATACACACGCATTTTGTATACCACTTCGTTGCTAACCTACTTGTTTGTAAGTTATATGTATGTGAGAGTATGTGGTCAATTGATAGTGGAACAGATGACTTGGCACTCATCATGAAATAGATCAAATTCGCAGATATGTAGCGGAAATGAAATAATGAAACAGTGAAATGTGATCAAGAGATCGAAGTGAACATACTTGGACTTCCAAGTCCACCAGGAGCATAATAATAGGTTGCAACAGACTGTTTTACTACCCCTTGTGAGCAAATTAAGGCTGGTAAGTAGGAGTACACCACAACTACTACAAGAGAAATAGCGTAACTTTTAGCCAAAAATCCCATATTTATTTTAACTGAACTGTAATATGAAACTTATTAGAGATGCCAAATAAATCGTATTAATAATCCAGTGAAAATGTGAAATAGGAAATAGATAGGTATTAATCCTCTGGTTTATGTGGTAGACGTCAGAGCATTAACACAAATTAGTGGGTTAGGTGCGTGGTTAACTTTATCAAAGAGTGATTTCATTAGAGGAAATCAGCTTTCATGAAGAAACAATAATAATTACCACCCACTATAACTTCAGACACCAGTGAGTGAGTGTGTGTGTATGTGTGTGTTTTCTTCTATTAGATAGAGGAATTTGGTATTACTGCATACGTAGTATTTAAGAACGAATATCGTACAAAAATTCTAGTATAGCCGATAGAAGTAATCAAAACGTAACCTGCACGTCGGTGTTGATTTAATTTAGTTGAAACCTGAAAGTCGTAGTCTCATGAACAAGTATTATTGCTTTGCATAGCCAGATTGAAAGTGACATAACAGCTGATTGATGCCCATGAGCCCATCAAATAAAACTTGAGCAACCAGATGCAAGTTCTTGCTGAAACTAGCAACAAGGCCGTACGTATCACACCTGAAATTTAACCAGAGCAAATTGAATGAAAACGTTGCAAATGCATTCATTCGAACCAGTTTATGTACATGATCTACGGTTTTCACTTGCGTCCAATCGTTGCAAACCCCTGACGAATCTACCAACGAAGGTGAGCACCTTTTGGAGCCAGCAACAACAGCACCACTAACTCAAGGTTAAACTACCCGTCTGACAGCAGTAAACAACAAACAACCTACTTTCAACATAGACCAATACAGTCGTACAGATAATGCAGTACAACAACGGAAAATGGTGAAGTAAACCTCATCCGAAATTCCATGGAAGAATTCTATCAAGGTTGGCTGCTATACGACAAGATGAATGACCAGCCACAAGCTTGATAAACTTCCATCAGCACAACGCGTAGGAAAACAGAACGGCATCTTATCTGTGTCCTGCTCGCACTTTCTTAAGGCACTTCCTTTGTAGACTACTTCTGCATCAAAGACGTGAGCTTTTTAAGATTTATGCACATTGTAAAGCATCACAAACTAGAGCAATTCAAGCTTTAAGTAAACATATGAAAAGCAAGACTTCCCTAAGATTACCCGACAAGGTGACAACAGCACTCATTGCCTAAAAAATATGGAACATTGGCTTGCTTCTGTAACTCACCAACTCTTATTCAATGCAGCTAATCACCATTTTTGCCTGATGGTTGGAATAGCCCTCAACCGACACTAGATACATCTTTCACTTAAATCAAAGAACAATGCAAAATCTTGACACTCGATCTATATTGATTATAGAAACAATACATTACCCTGAGTTAGAGTTCACAGCAACTTGCACGATGCCAGCATCACATCTCAACGTGTGTCATACAAGACAATTGCTCTTACGTCCCAAGTAGGCCCAGAATAAAAACCTCTTTAACCGAAAATCTCACCCAACGGACGACAGCCAATTGAATGGTTACAGCAAGTTGCTTCTCTCAAAGTTATCCGGGGTTTAAATCAAGGATCATACCCTAAATGGCATCATCTCCCTCACTTGAAAGCCTTTCTAAGGAAACTACTAGTATATGTCTGTGAGTTTTCCTAACTTCTCGAACAATTCAGGTTATTTCAATCAAATCTAACACTAACAAATGACGAAATAATTAAAAGAAATCTTCTCAAGCACACCAGTAGTGCACTGCGAAACACACTAAGCGAGAACATCAAATGCACGTCCATTTTTCTGCCCACCACTAACATCAGCTGTGAGGAGACATGTGCTCTAGCTTATCTCACTGATCTCAAGTCCAAGATGTGATCATTTTGAAATGAAGTAACTGGCAAGGACATCTTTGCATGACGTCTTTTTGGCTGTCTTAAAGAAAAATACTAGCATCACAGCTTACATTTGTGTAAAAGGTTGATGCTAAAGAGAAGGTAGACACCATCAGATTGAGGCGGTTGAGGTCAAGCCAAAGATCATTAGGCAAGAAAACCTCGCACAGTGGAGGTGTGTTAAGTTAAGCCACTTTCGGCAGACCTCTAATGGTAGATTGATGTTCTAATGGCATCCTGTGATGCTCAAACTAATCAAGAGCAAAAGTAAGCACTAAGCACAATGCAAGGGAAGAGACTAATAGAGTTTAGCATAAAAAGGACTAACAATATCAGCGGGACTTACAATG
>JBBYHQ010000003.1:146977-166126 GCA_038382645.1 Spergularia azorica
AGTGGAGATGCTAGTGACCTGACAGGTCAGATGCTTATCTGCCTGTATTATTTTGGTTATGCTTGAAGATGATGCTAGTGTTAGGATTTTGCATTGACTACACTCTATAGCATCTTGGCCAGGTAAAGGATGATAGTTATGATAGTTATGAATCATCCTTAGGATTGTGGCTGTGGATGGAAGTAATGAGGCCATATCCTTAGGCTAGGTGCTCTTATATGACTTTAGCACTATGGAGAACATCGAATCTGTAGAAAAAATTCTTTGATCTTATCTTGTCATACCTTGTTGTCCTTATTGGGAGCATTTAAATTTGTAGAAGGAAATATTGGATCTTTCCTTTGTCATACCTTATTGGCTGTAATATAGTTCAGGCTTCAGCTTATAGGTTGCTGAAAATTATTTAGTTAATCGAATGTTATATCATTGTAACTTTCAAGTATTAGGAGTAGCTTACATAGAAATGAATCATTTCATTCCCTCGAATGTGGCTTCCTTTTCTTTAACTTAATCAGTTTGCAATGACTTGTGTGATGGGATATTGTGTAACCACTTCATTGTTATCATTTATTCTGCCTTCTATAAATCGTTATCCTTCTCCTTTTTTCAGGTCCAGCACAATCCATTGTATGGGATGCGCTGATTCCTTCAAGGAAAAGAACATGTGTAACCCGTACCAAGCAGTCGTCAGTTGAGAAGCTGAGAAAAGATTTGTGTACCATCTTGCATGAACAAGCTTCTCACTTCTCTGGCTCTTCGGAGGAGGACTTGCTCTTTGAGAGTGAGGCCCCCATGGTGTCTGTTGAAATAGGGCACGGAAGTGTTCTCATAAGACATCCTAGCTCCATTGCAAGAGAGGAGGAGTCTGAAGCAAGTTCCCTTTCAGTTGAAAATAACCCTTATAGAGCACAGAGCTACTCAAAAACTGCATCACTACTGTCACTCAGTGACAGCAAGAGCGTGAATAACTCTTTTTCTAGGGTTGAAGAAGTCAGAAAGCTGAATGGTCAAATCATGCAGTTGGATTACCTGAAGAGGTAACTAATATATGAGATTCTGGATGTAGCTTGTAGTGATTTTCACAGATTGGGTCTTTTTGGTTTCTCTGAGCTGGTCTTAAAGTTAGAGATATCTATTATACTTGGTCAGTTGTCTTTAAGTTTATGGGGAGCCTGATCAGAAGTTGCATGAGTGGGTAAGGTATTCACAATAAAAACTTTATTGATGTAAGCACCCATTTCTGTTTTTCAGGGACAAGTACAACCATGAGAAGTTCCAGGTCTTATGCAATCATAAGTCTCCACTGAGCTGCATTGACTTAACTGTGAGTTCCTGTTTCATGTAATTATAGTCACAATTCCTTTGTTAATCTATTTTGTGGTCGCCTTCGAATGTTGCTCACTAAATTCGTGTCACAACTTAATTTTAAAGAAGCCACATTGTTGCCCATGATTCAGCGAAGTATTACTGGGTTGGGTATGCGGTTGATTTGTGGTCTTTATATTCTAAAATTGCGTTATTATTCATCAAGACCAGGGTTCTGAATACTTGATATTTCTACATCTAGTCGTGTAGGACGTGGTGCCACTTTGTATTTAACATGTGAAAAGTTCTGTTTGCTGCAGGAAGTTGTTAACTTCGATGTTTTCCAAGGCTACTTAACAGATGAGGAACAGCAAGGTTTACTCAAATACCTACCTTCTGTTGATACATCTGCAGGCGCTGATAGGTTAGTGTCATTGCTCCTTGATGATTTATGTGACTGACTAAACACATCTCATACTTATTGCCTTTAAGTTTTGTGGGTTTCATTCTGTGAAGAGCACAGAAACTGATTTATCCTTTTTCTTGCTCATGCAGCCTCGAAAGCATGTTTAGTAACATTCACTTCAAAGAGAACCTATCTTCCTTTCAGCAATTGCTTGCAGATGGGGTGATGGATACTTCTGTCCCAGGAGTTAATACTGAAGACTGCAAGGTCCTGAAGAGATTTGCTTTATCCAACTCTTCGAAATCCAAATGGGTAGAGCATTATAATATACTCAAGGTTTGAACTGTTTCTCTTTGATACGGTATTATGTCAAGTTACATATATATGTCTGACCTATTTGACCCTTTGCTTGCAGCAAAATGGAGCTGAAGACAGTAAGGAAGAGCAGATTAGCAAATCAGGAGCTAAATCTTGTTTTGCTGGTACTGTGTTTAGTGGAAAAAGATTCCGGGAGAACCATAATCATCTTAGTCCTGGTGAGTCGCATTTCCTTCTACTGGTTAATCTATCTTCTGAATTGAAGAATGAGTTTCGGATCTGAATATTGAGCAGGGTTACACAATCACCCAACAACAAATATTCATAGTTGTCTAAGTATGATGTTCTATGTTTACCCCTTTGCAGTTAAAAGATGAGAACTTCTTTTTGCATTTTTGCAACTTGATCTAATCTGAATGCCAATACTTCACCCCCTCCCCCCCAAATCCCGCCCCGTGTTTGGTTAGATCGATTCTCCATCTATGACTCGCTCGTGCAGCATGTTTCCAATATTTTGCATCTGTTTCTTGCATGCCACCACCTAATCAAGAATCAAAGTCCGACAATGATCACCTTGAGTTAATCGTGTCAATTATGTAGAGTAACTAAGAAAATCTCTGGTGTTTTTACGCTCTTTCTCAAGTATCATAACTTGCATGTAAATTCTTCTTATGCTCTCTTGACTTACCAAACCATATCATGTTTCCTTGCAGAATCAAAATCAACAATGAGGAGCCCCAAAAGGGTGATTCTAAAAGTAGACTACAAGAAGAAGGGACCTATATACAATGAAGCATCATACATAACTCCACCTCCGAGGAATGTTTTTGCCTTGCCAACTGATGGTAGCTCTCTCATGCTTGATTCCATGAATTGTGAAGATGAATTCTCCGATCAGGATCTGCTTCTCGATGTTCCATCTAATGGCTCATTTCCTCAAGCTGAGCTTCTTTGTCCAACCTCTAGTTTTATCTCTCAGCAAGGAAGTGCCAGTAGTAGCTCTATTCGCCCCTCTCACATCCGAGCTTGACTTATTGCCTAGCAACGATGTCCATCCTTGACTTTCCTCGGACATTGTTTAAAAAGTTCCGTTATGGTCTCCACCCCACCCCCCAAGTGCCTATTTTGAACTTGGATTGGCTCGGGTTATATGGGTTGCCTTTTTGTATAGTTGATGGAAGCTTTGTAGCATATATAGTTCATAATGCAGAAGAGATGGTGAGCTCTTGGGGTAATGTATATTAGTCTATTATAACTAACATATATCATCCTTATGGGGTTAGTTATGTTTCGGAAGCACTTAGTTTCCCGCTTCGCCAAGGAACTTGGAAATGAGCTTTCAGAGATGCCTGTAAACAGTAAACCAAGCTTGTCAATATATATATGGAGATTACTCTGGTTGCAAACATTGTACAACCATTTGGGCATCTTTAAGTTATCAGGCCAACTTTTTTACAGGCACAGGCACTGTGTCTTAAATTGATATACTCCCTCAGTCCCTTGTCTATACAGGAAAATGGAGTGGTAGCCTAGTGGTATAATCGTTTCACCTTCAAAAGTACAAGTAGATGTATAGAGTTCGATTTTCATCCACCCACATTGGTAAGTAAGAATGCACAAAACTCGGCTTCCCTAGTATTTGACGATCACAACGCCTTCAAATGTAAGGGAGGTGTTTTTTGCATTCTTAGTAGCGGCGAATACTCCATTTCATGGCACAAACATCATTATCGTACATTTATACCAGAGTACGAAAATCAATCCTCGTAGTGTAAGATCAACTCCCAAAGTAATATCTTAACGTGCAAGACTTGAATGTCCCTGGTACAGTATTAGTCACCAAGCATGTCTCTGTAGTAAATGAAAGATGAGAACATTTCCATAGAATTAGTCTCGCATGTTGTTTCTTGCTTCTCATAAATGTCAACATGAAAACCAAGTCCAAATATTGACCATCCCCATTTCATCTGAATTATTTTTTGAAACTCAAGTTATTAGCCACCACTACATTTTTTATTTATTTTCCATACTCACTTGTCTCATGAGTCATGACTCACGAATGAAACAAAACTGCATGGAACTTGTTTAGAAACCCACTTACGGAGAATTTTATAATGTGACCTCATATTAGGCTTTAGGACAAAACTAGGAATAAATATAGAGTGCAGATTATCTATCCCAAACGGAAAAGTTGTAGAAACTGGGAAATTATCATGACCTTACGTAATTACTTATCCTAAGGTAAAGTTGAGATAGATATGACATCTAAATAATGGGAAGGAGTGAAGGACCATAGTCCATAGAGATAAAGAAGCCTATGAAAGCAACTTTGACACAATTATAGCAAAGTAGTATGCTTAAAATTTAGACAATTATAAAGAAAGGAAGAGGAGTACTCCGTAGAGAAGAGCCATCCTTTTCTCATCACAACAAACAAGTTTATATAAGGAAACAAAAAATTTACAAAGTTGCTTTCAATAAATACAAGGCATTCACAACTTTAAGCCGGCCTTAAAGCCACTACTAGATGCAGAGTACATAGAAAGCTATCAACTTTGTGGAACCTTGACATCAACCTAGGCTAAAAGTCTACACTACAGGGTACTACAACACACAAACTAAGCATCATCCTTCATTGATTGCCGGAATCTAGGCCGAGGAAACGTCATCCCCCGTCTCTTGGCAGTCTCGAAAATGTCGATTTCATCATCATCAACACCTTTCCTACTTTTTTCTCCAGCAAGAAATTTGAGAACATCCAAAATGCACCTTACTGCTGTTGATGCTTCCCTATCCTCCTCGAACTTTTCAGTTCCTTTCGAACAAGCTTGACCATTTCTAAGCCCCTCAAACCACTGCTCAAACATTGATCTAGGCAACTTCCTCTTCTCCCCTCTCTTAACCTCCTCCTCCCTCGTTCTCGTTCCCTCCTCCGCCTTTCCACTTCCTTGTTCACCATCATCCCTCCTTATCCTATACATTTCTTCCTCATCTTCTTGACCAACATTATCTTCCTCTTCTTCAATTACAATTTCATTAGCTACCTCCTCGTCCTTACCACAATTCCCTCCTTCTCCTTCACTTCCAACCACCTCCGTTTCTCCACTAACCTTTGCACAATTTCCTCCCTCCTCTTCACACTCAAGCATCACCGTATCAACATTAGCAAACTCGTTAAACTTCACACTTTTTTCTACCCCTTCTTCAACCCTAACCACCTCCGTATCTACATTAGCTATCTCCTCCTTCTCGCTCCTCCCTCCATCAACCTTCACGCAATTTACCCCCTCTTCCGTCTCTGAGTCACCCATTTCAACAACCCTAACCATCTCCGTATCCAAATCATCTTCGCGCTCAATCTTCTTATCATTTCCTCCCTCATCTCCACCTGCAATCACCTGAGTATCAGCAATTTCAACATTTTCTTCACCTTCCACTTGAATCACCTGCGTACCACCCTCAAATTCCAGCTTCTTATTCACTCCACTCTCCACAGTACCTTCTCCACCCTTCTGAGACCCCAAATTCTCCACACAACGCTCAAAACCATCCGGCGCCACGCAACGTAATGGACTGACCATCTTAACCTCCACATCACCTTCAAAAACAAGCACCTCCCTCTCATCCCCGTCTCGATTAATCACCACCTTTCCACTACAGTGCACCAGAGGGCTACCTCCCTGACCCCCTAACCCCCTCTCTATCTTCAATCTCGGCGATTCCTTTCTCTCTCCTCCAAACCCTAGATTCATCGCCTCCGCATAATCATTTTCGTTTCCGCCACCGCGACTTCCCCCTGAACCATCCCCGCCGTCAAATTCACGCTGATTCAAGCCGGAATTTTCCGCCGGAGGAGAATATTCCCCTGCGACGGCGGTGGCGTCTTGGCGGGCGAAATTGGAGTGCTGTAGAAGATCTTCTTGAGTTTTAGAGTACTTACAGTGGTGGATAATAAAGGCGTACTGATCTTCTCCGTCGTCCGCCATTGTTGGATTGAATTAGAGAGATCTTATTATTCGGTGAAGAAATTCGATTGATTTGATTTTTTTTCTTCCAGAAAACAGAAAAGGGGGAGAATTTTGGGGATTAGGGTTTGAAGGTGTTGGTTACCGTTGGTGATTTTCCCGCGTTTGTAAAAAGGGGAGTAAATGGTCGGTATTACTCCCTTACTTTTGGCTAACCCAACCAAGTGGCTCACTGAGAGTCGCTGACTCGCTGCGTTTATAAATTTGAAGTGGGTCTAGCTGAGTTACACATTTTGAATCCAATTTGACGGAATCGAGCGGAATTGTTACATTAGCCTAGTGGTGGCCATTGGGCACTATGAGCCCGGGCTCGCACTGGCTCGGCCCTGGTCAACGCACGACCCGGCCCGGCACCACCTAGTTCGGGTGAGGTAGTGCTAGTCGAGCACTAGCCCTGATCAAATCCGGTCAAAGCCCTAATCAACCCGGTTAAAGCACTGGTCAAACTCGATTTTCTCTTCGCCCTGACCCTAGCCCGGTCAAAGCACTGGCGGGCTAGTGCCAGTGCCCAAAAAATCGAGCCCTGGCACTAGCCCGGCCCAGCCCAGCCCAGCCCGTGGCCAGCTCTACATTAGCCTATCAATAGCTCGTATAAAGTTGTAATGCTTAGAGTTGTACCAGTAATACTTGTTACAAGTATGGTTGACATTTTCAAGAAAGTATAAATCAATATTAAATATATTAATGATCAAAATATTACTTTTTTTTTTTTAAAGGAAGATATCATTCGTATATTAAAAGTCATACGGCATTTATATCAGATGCTGAACATTTTAGCGTACAAATTTGACAGACACAAATAAAATTCAACCCTATAGAAACTAAGACCGTGAAAGAAAATATATATAGCGTGACGAATACCCTCTATGACATCGCTGATCGGAACAATATTCACTGATCAAAGTATTACTTTAAATAGTGTTAAATTGAAACTCCTACTCATAAAGTGAGCCCTCTGACTTTAATTCCATCTCCAAATGCCCAACTTTCATTCGCCTTTGTAGTTCCAATGACATGGTGCCAAATGCACAACTCATTTACATAGTAGCATTAGTAACAGATGGGATGTGACCTCACTTTTGTTCAAATTAATGAAAGAGAACTTAGACCCACGGCGAAAATGAAGAAGTCTCTATAATTTTTAAATAGCCTATTTTATTTTTCTTTTCTTAGTGGTTGTTTGGTTGTATATAGGTATTCGAAATTTTCACGAATTTTCACTTCACAAGATGTATGTAGTATTCATAGGAAATCTATCAAAAATGGTTGTTTGGTTACATGTAGAAACTAATTTCTGTGAAGAATTTTTAATTATCCATGCAAGTTAGGTAAGTCGTTTCTTATATTTTTTAGGAATTGCAAAATATTTTTCAATTTTGGACAACCAAACAATTACTCTAACATTTTTAAACTCCTCATATGGTCGTGCTTTAACAACCAAACAACCACTTATGTTGATGTTGATGCTCTAGGCATGTTTCAATCGCAGTGATTGGGAAATAACCAGACCTGTACTAATACCGACAACATCAAAATATATAGTATGAAACATGTCACAAGACTCTGATATAAAGTAAAGCAAGTGTCAATATGTTGAGCCACTCCACAGTTGCTGCCATGACCATAGCTATCCTGCTAATTGCATCAGGTTAGCTTCTAATTATTTATTCCCTTACTTTTCTTTTCTTCTAATAAAAAGTTTGATTTTTATGCATGGTTTGATTGAAATAAAGCTTACTCGATCACTCTGAATGTTCTTCCGATCCTCTTAATGAATTATTATTATTTGAACAAAAATATATGTAAACGCATATACAAGGGTGACGATTTTGCCAAGACAACTAATAAACACTAAATTCTAATCTAGCAGCTGAGACTAGAAAAGTCAACGAGTTAAAATCAACAACAATAATAATGCACGTGTTCTAATGGTGTCGAATTTGTGATATATACTACTTTGTTCTTGACTACATCAGTAGTCCCTTCATATGCAAGGAACATTAATCTGCCACATCAACTCATGGATGCACAACTAGAAGCTCTGTCACTGTATGATGATGATCATCCCAAACTAGCTGTTCTTCATCTGCTGAAGATGGAATTACAATTACAAGGTGGTACTCTACGCTGTTTTCGGTCAGGGTCAATTTGTGTTTTTCTATATCCTGAATTGTGTTGTTCAGGCATGTGTAAGCTTCGACCACAAGGATCTTTTGGTAATTGTGTTTAGGCAATTATATTAATTACTTGTGTTCTGTAAAAAAAAAAAAAAAAATTATATTACTTGTGTTGCGAAAGCAATCGGGTTGGATGCACTATGTAGATGTGTTTTTAAACCTGACCATAAATTCATAGGTATTTTTCTCCTACAACCTTGTAAGTCGAGCCAGTTGATGAGTGACATCTACAGACCGCGGTCCATGGAGATGTAAGAATGTCATCCCTAGCCACAAGTTATCCTTACCTTTCACATTTCACTATAGATTGCTTGTAAATGTTGTTATGGTTGTGAAAGGAATGAATTATCCAATCAAAACTTCAAAACTTTTGCACGTACACCTTATAATGCACAAACTGACCGGCGTTAAATCAGTAGTTTGGATTGAGCCTCACCATAGAATGTAAGTAAAGTTTTGAATGATATTGACTACCTTATCACATAAAAAACATTTTTTCTTAATGATTTCTCAATAGAAGATGGTCACCTATAGATTTGAAGTTGTGACCACATATTTTGGATATAGGTAAACTCTCATGTCAGTAATACCACTAATCCACCTATAAGAAATTTGTCGATAAATTACTTAGTCGATCATGTACTTTTTTATTGAATATTTTATTGACTTTGAAGTCGATAACTAGTTATGAAAGAGAACTATTTTTATTATATACCACCTGAATGGAAAAAAAAAAGTAAAAGGAAAAAAAGTTGTACTCCCTCCGTTTTTTAAAGTTCTTTACGTTTTATTTAAAGGAAACGTAAAGAATTAAATGAAACGAGAATCGTTGGGAGTACTATCGTATTCGTACTGGACTACTAGTTGTAAAGCCCAAGACGAGGTGAACAGCCCAAGACGACAGAAACAAAGCGGGAGGAGAAGAAGTGAGAGAATTTGAAAAGTTTCGCACAAGACAATGGCGGGAACATTTGGGATGCTAATATTCCACCTCACAAAATCACACTACTTTTCAATCTTCTATCTGAAGCTTCCCGCTCTTCTGCTTCTTTCTCTCTCCTCCATGGATCCTTGAAACATTTCCACCTGAAAACCCTAATTTCCCCAAACCAACGCCCCGATCTACCTCAAATCCGCCATGGAATCTCAAATCACCACCTCCGAGCTCCCGATTTGCGCCGACAATTACATGGAGAAGGCCTGGCATTTGGCCGCCGTACTCATGTCCATCGGACGCCCAGCTTCTCCAGCTGAACTCGCCGCAAAATGCTCCCTCTTCCGTACTTCGCCGGAGTTTATCCAATTCCTTTGCCTCATCCCTAATTCGCCGCTTTTCCTCACCAAAAACGACTTCGTTTTGCTCTCCATGGCGGCCTTCCGCACCTTCGGCAAATTCTTCGCGATTACGACGCCGAGATTCCAGATCGATTTGTTCGGAGCAAAGACGTCGTTTTACGGAAGAACGTATGTTAGGAAGAGGAAGAAGCTTGGGAATGAAGCTGTGCTCCCGGTGAAAAAACGAGCCGTTTTGAGATCAATTCAAGGTAAAATTACTATCTCTCAGTTACAGTCGAATATTTTGGATTTAATTTATAATTGCTGTTTAGTTTGAGTAATTAATTGAGGTAATTATTAATTGCAGGAGATGAGGCGGAGAACGAGAGATTTGGTTCAAGCTGTAGAATAGTAAGTAACTCCTAATTTCAATAGTTTATTTATTGAGCTAATTTCATGTTTATATCAAATGATGTGATTAATCTGGTAGTGACAGTAATTCGTGATGTTGACTGTGATTGTTGGACAAAATTGTAGAGCGTGTTTTATAATTTATAGGTAATCGGAATGTCGATACGAAACCTATAGTTGCAAATGTTAGGCTTCATTTCTACTCATGCACCTTAATTAGGGCCTTCGACTTTGTATTATATCTTGCTGGATGTGGCGTGATAAAGAAGAGAAATAGTTCGACTTATTAGTATGACTCCTTGTTGTATCTTAAGTAGGCAGGAAATAGTTTGACGTCTGAAGTTTACTCAATAAAATTGTCGAGGCAACGAATTGTGGAAGCTGATTGTTTATTGTGTAGAGTTAATCAAGTAGATTAGGCTTATGCTATCTTTCAATGGTGCTGTAAGGTAGTAAGGTATAGTGAGGTGTACTATCCTGCTATGCTGCCTGGTGGTAGATTGAAAATAAGGTTGTTTGGTGGTATCAAGGCATTGGAGTTCCAAAGTTAGTTGGAGAATGGAATTCGAGTAATGTTGTATCGGTTTTGGAGGTCATAGACTTGGATGTAGGTGTGTCACATATGACTAACATCTTCAGAGAAATAGCAAAGAGACGATACTTTCTCTTATTTTTAGGTCAACTGTGGGTTTGAGACGTGGATTGGTTTTTTGGAAAGAGTTTTGCTGTACGGCCTTGATTTTCTGGATTTTTTTTTGTATATATTCTTTAGTGTGCATGAGTTTGTGGTGCTGAAATTCTAGTGAATGTAATTTTTTATTTGCCTTATATAGGTACTTGATCTAAATGCTTTACCAGTTGACATGCCAATGCAAGTTGCTTTGGGGAACTTCAATAACCCGGCTATGACCCCATTGAAGGCAATTTCTGCGGTTGAGCTTTTGGAGTATCCATCAAATAATGATGACGATCAGGGGAGTGAACGCAAGCAAAATGCCTCGCAAGATGATGGCAAACACAAGTCTGTAGAAATGGAAAGACACCAGGATGAATATCATAGCAATGATGGGGCTGTCTTAGAGAAGCCTGAAGCTCAAGGGGAAGGATGTGGATATGTTTTTAAAAGCTTAGCTGAAATATCAGCGTATCTAGGAATAGATGAACCTGATCCCATGGACCCAATAGCTAAGATGGATACTGGTACATCTTTGTGTACAAAACTTGATCAACTTGACTACAATGAATCAGTGAACCCTTCCGTTTCTGTTGGTTCCCACAAAGACATCATAAACAGGCACCTTCCTGAAGCAAGAGTCAAGGACATTGTTGATCAGCCCTTAAATGATCACAGCTGTACCGAAGAAACAGCTGAGAAAGAGAAGCATTCACTTGACTCATTTGGAAAGCGTTTTTTTGAGGACATCCTTTGCCACACAACCATGGCAAGTCCCAGAGGTAAACCACCGCCTTTGCTAGAGGACACAGCTAATAGCAAAGAAAGAAGTAAGGCTCTGGTTCCTGCAAAGCCTCAATCTGGTAGTAAGAAGTCTTTGGGGAAGCTTTCAGCTGATAAGAAGAATGATCCTCAGCTCGAGCCAGAATCGAAGCAGAAAAATCCTTTAATGTTGCATCAGAACACTAAAGTGGACGTCCTCCGTAAGGAACGGAGAGGCAAAAAAGATCAGAACAACATTGCTTTGAGGGACAAGGCCAAGGACACTGGAAGGAATGGTGGAGCTGTTCATCAAAAGTGTGCTGACAAGTCTTTAAAGGTAGTCAACATTCAGTGTTTTCCATTATGTTTTATTGATGGATTGATCTACACGATTACCATGAGTACATTATCTTTGACTTAGTCCTGACATTATTCAGGCTTCAAATGTTCTGTTGCTTTTGGAGAGTTTCTTAGGATTCCCTAAACTTTGGCCTTCACTTTAAATGACGATGAAACTAAAAATTAACCTACCTCCCATTTATCTTGCAAACATCTTTACAGTTGATTTCCTTTCCAGGACCAACAGAAGTCGGAGTATCCAGAATTTGATACTTACTCAGTAGAGGAAGAAGAGGGATCAGGTACAGTGAATCTTGCCAGTTGGTGTAACAAGCTGCACTGTTGTGTTGACTGGTAATTGCTATTCTCGTTGATATCTAATCTGCATTTACCTCTTTTAACAGGTGGTTATGGAACTGTTTATCGAGCAAGAAGGAAGACTGACGGTGTAACATTCGCCATTAAATGTATGAAAATCAAAATATGATTACATTATATTTTTATGAGATGAATTTGCTTTTCTTTTGCAAGTGTAATTTTCTGCCTCTCTTAGAGTTAGAACTTTCGTTAAAAAAACTCGGATTAAAAAGGTCAGACGAAGTGTACATTCCTAGTAAATACCCATCTGATTTTGCTGAATTGAAAATAACTTCCTCTGCAGAAAATATCTACTTTTCATATGGAAAGTTAACTTTCTCCGAAGGTATTAGTATCAGACTTTCTCTGATTATATCATTGTAAGGTATATGATGCCTGTTTCCTATGTATAGTTGTGCATGTAAAGCTGATTATTACAAGTCTTGCTCGGAAGTTGAAGTTCATTCTCTACTGAGGTGCAAACAGGCCTAGGGCAAAGGGGATAGACTTGGATATTCACTTAAGCTGTTATATTGGTGATCACAAAAGCCGATTAATATCTCCAAATGCTACTGCTATGAACGATCTTTGACCATTGTCAAAGAAACTCTACAGTCAAAGCTTAATTCAGAATTGTCTGTGCTATGCAGGTCCTCATGCAAATGCTCATACGCATCACATGAAAACTGAGCTGAAGATGCTAGAACGATTTGGGTACGTTTAAACTTGACTTTGGACTTCGCTGTTCACAGTGAATTTCAGTCCTTCAGAATTCAGATGAAGAGATAAGATATTTTGAATTCTTCTCAGGGGACGGAACTTTATAATAAAATATGAAGGCTCCCTCAAAAGTGGAAATGCTGATTGCTTTGTTTTGGAGCATGTTGAGCACGACAGGCCAGAGGTATATTCAATTGCTCACAGTCGCATGTTCTCCTTTGGTGATGTGTACATTTAGTATTCTCATTCTAAATTTGTCAATGCCATTGATTTAATTTCAGGCCCTGAAAAGGGAGATTGATATCCCTCAGCTTCAGTGGTATGGGTTCTGCTTGTTCAGAGCACTTTCTAGTCTTCATAAGAAGGTAATATAGTGACTGTGCTGGTCAAGTTTCGAACTCCTCTAGAAATTTAATTTTAGCCAGGAGTAGTGTTTAGTCATTTTTGGAAATAAAGAGTTAAAAGACTGATTTCCAGCTGCATACTTGCAGGGAGTTTTTCACAGAGATGTGAAACCCGGTAACTTTTTGTTCTCCTGTAAGACCAGCAAAGGTTTCCTGATTGATTTCAATCTTGCTAAGGTAAGAACTGCACAAAATTGCGTCATAGTTCTTTTGAGCACTGTATTCTAGCAATTGGTTTACAAATTATGCTATTGATTAACAGGATCTCCATCAGAAGCCTGGGAGTCTTGGTAAGCTCATCATCCTTTACTAGCACCTCAAGTTTTACTCTTTTTGTTTTGATAGAATGTAAAAATCTTTTTCCATTTGGCTTGTAAGAGAATGGAATAAAGCGTCTTAATAGGTTTTTTTGTGTCTCTTATATTGTATAGTAGCAATTTGTCGACACAATCTGGCCACCAATTTCATTATTGGTCATTTGGACACAGTCTACCTTGGTTATGTCTTAGTAAACAAAAAATACTCTTCCTCGGCTGAGTCTTAGTCAAGTTTCCTTTGTGATTGTGATATGTTGTCCAGTCATTAGTCATTACCACTTTGATAGCAGACTAGATTCATTATTATGACTAGATCAGGATGAATGGTTGATGGAGATGGTAATGATTTGAAAGCTATTCCCCATAAATGTCTTTATACAATTACAGGATAACCTTTTGCTGTAAGCAATGTGTTGACCTTCCGTACTGTATTCTGGTGACTAATGAAACGTATTCACTATTCTAAATTTTCATGTCAATAGTAGTTATTTCAAGTTCTTTGTAGAATGTGTTCACTGAACATTTTGTGTGCCATGACAGACAAGGTGCTGCCGGGCTATGTGAGTTCAACTCAGCATTTTCCAGCATTGCAACCTAAGGTTGCTTCCCCTAACAAGCGAAGGAAGATTGTGAGTAGTAAACCCTCTGAAGCATTCAAGGGAGAGACGAGCGGTACCAACCATACTCTAGAGAGTAAAACCATAACGAGGAAGGCCGTGGACAAGTTGAAAGCCTATGATGACTTAGGTCGTCGTAACTCAATGACTAGCCAAGGTGCAGATGGGTCCGGCCTGACATCAAAAGACATGACAAGTGCTAAAGTTTCAAGAGAAAGGTTTAGGGAGCCAATTCCTTGTCAAGGTCGCAGAGAGCTGATCACCCTGGCCCAGAAAGCAATGAAGAGAACAAACCTTGGAACAGGAAGTATACCAGTTTCCAAGCGGAAGAGGGTTTGTGCGTCGCCTGTTTTTACAGATCCAAAATTCATTTATCTCACTCCAACTCCACTTCACTCCTCTGGTAATGCTGTTTCAGGTGCAGGATCATATATTAATAAAGGTATAACACACAGTACTGCGACTTTACATTAGCTACAGTTTACTTCTGCTATCGATTGTGTGTAATCTTTCATTTCCTTTATTAGGGGATGTCAAGGCAAATAAAGAAGGCCCATGTGTTGGAACAAAAGGATTTCGTGCTCCTGAGGTGAGAACCTAGTTAATGTAATCAGTCAATACTCAATAGTGGTGGCCTTTCTTGTTTCCTTTGAGGACGAAGACTAGTTCAGTGTACAATAATCATATCACAGCTTTTAAATGATGTTTTATAGTAATTTTGAATGGCAGGCATCAGCACACTGGTCTCCTGTCCAGTTCATAATATGTTCAAGTAAAAACAACTGTATGCTGAATGGTTTTAATATGAAATCACAGCTAGAACTTTTGTTCTGAGATTAAAGATCTGTCTAGCTTTCATAGTTAAGCGTCAGTACTCAGTACATAGTTAAGTCTTGCAGTGACTCTCTGCAAATCTTTTATCTTAAATGGGCCCAGTCTGCTGTATTGTTCTCAGCCTGTTGCGTCTTTTCACCAGTTAAAACCTGATAAAATGTGCACTTGTAGAACTTTCCAATTTTTGTCAGAATTATATGAATACTCTTGAAACATGCAGGTTGTCTGTTTAGATAAAACTTGTGAAGTATTAAGAGTCAAACTTTGATTAGCCTTCAGGTGTTGCTCTATGTGAGATTCATGCCCATTGCATCTGGATGTTTGCAGGTCTTGCTTCGATCGTTGTATCAAGGGCCAAAGATAGATGTCTGGTCAGCTGGTGTCACGTTACTGTACCTAATAACTGGGAAGATGCCTTTCTCAGGCGACCCTGAACAGTAAGTATTTTATCTCTACCGGTCAAAATATGAAGCTGACCATCATTGGTGATAGTAATTTGTGTCAACTATTGCTGATTTCAGTAACATGAAGGACATAGTAACATTAAAAGGCAATGAAGAGTTATGGGAGGTGGCCAAGCTGCACAACCGCGAAACTTCCTTCCCTATGGTATTCTTTCTTATTTCTGAAATGAGAGACTCAGTCCATCCCTACTTCTAAATAGATCTTTACTAATACCTCCTATCTGTAATCTGAAATGTTGTAGGAACTTTTGGATATCAAATTCTTACAATCAATGACAATAAAGGACTGGTGTCTTGCAAACACAAAGAGAATAAAATTCTTTGATGCTATCCCCAAATCACTGTTTGACCTCATTGAGAAGTGCTTGACAGTGAATCCCAGGTTAAGGATCACAGCTGAGGAAGCTTTCAGTCATGAGTTCTTTGCACCATGTCATGATACCCTGAAAAGGATGAAATTACGGAAACTCTCTCAAAGTCAGCAGTCTGGGAGCAACTCTCGGGCACTGTTAAGTGAACCTGTAGGATCATCCTACAAGCCTCAAATACCACCTGTAAATTTGTGACTAGAGAGCCTTCACAATTTCTTTGTTACTTGATCTTTGTCCCAAGCACAAAATCTGTTACTCTGATTTATACCAGGAGTATCTCATCATTATTCCATAACCGTTCTTGGAAGTCTGTATGGGCATTCTCAAGCAGGGGTAAAGCTGTTTACACCTGGGTCATGTTCTCAACATGACAGGATATATGCAGGTGATGGTGGTCGAGAATAAAAAGTAAAGATGACTTTTTCACTTGAGGCCTACACAACCAAGGCCATCAAATCATTGAGGAAATTAAACCTGTTGAACCATGATCTGGTTGATCAGAGCTCGACGTGAATGACATTTGAAATGTTTCGAATGGTTGAAGGCTCAGGAAAGAAGGCCCAGTTCGACAGTTCCTGCCTTGGTGGTTCAGATAAAATTCATACCTTTATACAAACTCCTCTTGTTATGTTCGAGGAACAGGAGTATGGCATTTAGTTTCGGAAAGGTTACACTGGTGGAAAGGCGCTGCTGTCCTGTTTCAGAACATGTATTCCCTTGATAAAAGGTTCTGCCTCCTTGCTTGTAAAAAGGGTATGATTTCGGTGTTAGATAAGCAAGAAATGCCCATGACAGGCTACAATCTACATTTAAAAATACAAATTGTAGTATATATATTTAACCTGTAAAGTATTTTGAATGAAAATGTAACAGTTAGCAACCATGTATAAATGTTGGAAGAGTTTTACTACTCAGATTTCTATGAAAGCAAAAAGCCGAAATTTGTTCAAAGTAGACTATTTTGCAGAGTGAGGATTTAGTTTCAATTAGATAAAGCAAATGCAAAATGTGTGCTACTGTATTTCAATACTAAAGGGCTTCAAACTTGTTTACATCAATCTCATTGAAAACAAATCGATCTGCTAGTCTACAAACGCCAAAATAAGAAGATAAACCAGTTCTATCACTTTGCTAGAGCCGGATTTATGCATTACATCAGGAAAAGACCCAACGGAATGTTGATATACCATGGCCTATAAAGTTGTGCATATTAAATCAACTAACTATCCAAGCAAGGGCAGTCTAGGATGATGTTGTCTTCAAATCCAGAGTTCCTTTAGCTTCTGCATAAACAGGGTGAAGCACATGTCCATGCTTGGGTTCAACGTGCACCCATTTGCGACCAGTAAGTTTATTCTTTTCGAACTTGACATTGCCTTCCTTCAGTGCATATAGGGTGTGGTCCTTTCCAATCCCCACGTAATCCCCAGGGTGGAAACGGGTTCCCCGCTGCCGTACAATAATATTTCCAGGTATCACTCTCTGCAAGCACCCAAGATTAAACAGTTAGAACACGGAATATGTAGTCTTAGATGGCTCTGCTTCTATTCTCTCTGGAAAACCTTTTCAAGTTAATATTGGATTTCCTTTGGACCAAAAAAAGGACTATTGATGTGATGATTGTAATGTTACGTTTTAAATGGATTTCACACTTGAGAGTTCTCTTTGCACAGTTGCGCACCAAGGATCCAGCGGGTGTGATTTTACTTTACTCGACAGAAGCAACTACCAAATAAAATGAGAGGAAATAGAGGCTTGGAGGCTTGGGAGCAGATATCTAATTCACAAAGCGCCCTTTCTTCTATAATGTTAGATATACTCAACAAGAGGAAGCTGTGCATATTACTTCATAATGACTACTGAAACCAAGTTAATCGAAACTAGCTACAGGTTTCAACCTGAAAGCAATTTAACTACTCTAAAATGTAATCTTATTATCCTAACCATACAGCGAAAGTAAGACTTGTTGAATGAAACCGGATTGGAACTGCTAAGAAGATCTGATGTGTAAGATGCAAACTTAACTATTACAGTAAAAAGTAAGACACAACCACTTTGTTAGATGATGGACAAGGTCAAATAACATGCTTATAACAACAACAATTTCCTATTAATCTTAAAACACAAGTTACTGACATTTACAAATTGTAATTCATTTCCACAGAAAGCTCATAGTTTTTCTTTCAAGTATTCCTAATGACCGCCACGTATGGAATTACATCAACAGTACACTAACTACACCTTACACAAAATGATAAAGCAGCACCATACCTCTCCTCCAAATTTCTTCACTCCAAGATTTTTTGGCTTGGAATCTCTTCCATTTTTCGAGGATCCAGCAGATTTCTTTGTAGCCCAGCGCCTAAACACTAACGCCAATCCCCCACCAGAGACATCTAATTTTGCAATCAACAAAACAAACATGTATTAGAGGTGAAATATTATAAAACCAATGAAACAAAAAAAAAAAAAAAGGAATGATTGGTAAAGAAAATAGAAATAAGCAAAGAGCAATACCAGTTGCACTGGCATAAGTAGGAATACTGGTGACCAATTCACTGATGCTTACTCTTTTGCACAATGATGCTGCGAAATTCATCGCATACAACCTGCGTTCGTGCATCAAACAAATTCAGTGACTGCCCAAGCGTATTCTTTACTCAACACCCAACATCCAGGTTCAATGATCATTTCATTTCTCCCACGGCCACCGATAATTTTCGCCCAAATTGCGAAAGCCTACCCCTTTTTATCAACACCAATTAACAAAACCCACCTCTAATTCACCAACCCACATCACATTTCACTACAAAATTGACAACTTTATTCACAAAAATATATCCAGAGAATTAATATATGAATGCAGGCTACTAATATCTAGTATATCAGATGATTAAAAAATCACTTGAAATTATGATTTGTAGCAGAAAAATGGACAATAAGAAAAATACCAATAATAATAAAAGTATCAAATCAAATGTAATGATTGTTAACATAAAGATTTATATCAGAAATAGAAGGAAGAGGAGAGAGAAAATGGGAACCAACCTTGAAGACAGCAATGGCGAAGATGAAACCCTATGCTCTTTCTTTGTTACTAACTCAGACCAAAACTTTAAAATTGAGTGGGATTCGGGTTGGCCCGTTTTCACTAAAGTATCATTCTCATTCGTCAAATAAGTCGGGTTTGAGCTTTTTGGATAAACTCGGTCAATTTTTTTCTATTAGTTTTATTGACCGCAACCTGTTGATTTTCGCACTTATTGAATTGACTAGGATGATAAAAGAATTTGGATAGTGTTAGGAAAATGCCTTGAACGACTCATACCATTTGGGTATGTCGTAGTGGGTGACCGAGGGGGGAGCTCGGGGCA